>CM035162.1:123231004-123831004 GCA_020205615.1 Panax quinquefolius
GGTATCTGGAATATGGTGCAAGAGATCGAATCCTCTTTAGTTCAACCTCGATCCACAATAGAGGGAGTATTGGCGTGCGAAGCGTCCGTGCTCTGTAGTATTGAGAGGGGGTTTTGGGAGTTTTGGTTTGGGATTCATGCTCGTGGTTCCTTCACGAGGTTAGGGGGTTGGTGGAGCAGCGGTGATCGGTTTTTACCAAGTATGGGGAACTTTGTTCGTAGTTTTGGGAAGCCATTTTGGCGGTTTTCGAGAGAGAAGATCGAGAAAGTTCGGAAAACTCAATTTCAAATGGACGAGTAAAACTGCCAATTTGGTAAAGTTATCCTTTTATCTTGTGATTTACACGTGTTCATGGGCGGTACATTAAATGTTAATAATGATTTAGAATTTGAATGGGAAGCGTCCAGGTTAAAGGTCCGAGATATTTAATAGTCCCGAGCCTTTCCGATTTGGGCCTTTGTTCTCTTCTCATTTCATTTAAGTGAACAATGGCCGCACATTTCAATTATTTCTTACTATGGATCTTGATGAAAATATCATGGACCATTTATAGTTTTCTATTAAACATTACATTCAACAAAAAACTAGGGGGCGATGTTGGGTCATGATATTTTCTTTCCTTCAACTTGGCGAGTAAATTGGGCTTACTCATTTAATTAATCCATTGGGCCTTTATTATTGAACTATGAAAGTCATTGAGCCCGATCACCATATTATTTCCATTTTAACCTATAAGACACGGCCTGGTTCGATTGGATCGATCCTTTAGACATTTTAATATCTATTATTTTGACTTACTGATGATGAAAAAAGCATTTTGTTGACTAGAGCACTGCCATGCATTAATGTGGATGGGATCATAACCGTACGTGGCCAGAGAAAACAAGATGTAAAAAGGTGGATAGACTACATGTAGTCGGCAGAACCCATCAGATCAAGGGGGTGTGTCAGGTAGTAGTGGGTGGCACGGTAACCCAGGCAAGGAGAGTATAACTTAGCAAGGAAGTCTTCACAAAGAGGTACGTACACACATATTATCATTCAGAATCTCATACACAGAGAATTATTATCTCTCTCAATACACTAGATATTACATCCTCCATTGTTAACCTTGTGAACACGTATACTGACTCTCACGTCTGAGCTATCCCCCGACGGAACCGCCGTCAAGCTTATGGTATTTATCGTGTTTACTGTGCAGGATCAGGGCGTCTTACGTGATTGGGACGTGGCAGAAGATCTTGGCGTTAACAAGGACCAAACTTGCAAGGTATTTCTTATATTTATTCTTTTTGTGTATTTATAGGGAGCATAACTTTGTGTTTATACAAGGTGTCTTTAATTTCTAATGCTTTGGTGTTAACTAAAGGCTCCTCGGGGTCTGCTTATTATTCCAATTATAAGAAGGCGGCTCAATGAATATAGGTATATAAAGGTTTAAGAATCTCTATTTCTTACAAAAGTATATATATGAGTATAGCATTGGGTATATATGTACAAAGTGTTCTCTTAGTGTTGGAACTTGTTACCCATAACTTAGAAGTTATTGAAAAAGACTAGTGCGGAACGAAGCAACGCACTAGCCCATCAGGTTGAACCAAAAGTTTCGGGGTGTTGCGGGGAAGCCCCCGCATTACGGTACGGAGTTTCTATAAGGGTAGCGCGGGGTGCGCCAATAAGGTTAGGAATGACGCAGGCGCACCAGATCGTCTGCAGTTGCCCCTACGCCGATTAGGCGATCTAGAAGCGGCAGGGCGTGTCGGTTGGTTACCTGACCCAGTTTTACTAGAATTAGTAGGTATAAAAACTATCTATTTTAAATTCTTATTCTTATGTAACTGATATTATCAATAAAATAATAAGCCGTCCGTGAAGTACCCAAATTGAAGAACTACATCCAAGGGCGGAGCCAGGAAAAAATTCCGTCCTGGGCTACAAAATCGGAACAAGAATTAAAAAGCGGAGCGGGGACCGGGCAATGCATCTATCTCGATCTAGGCTTTTGCCCGGAATTCCCAAATTTTGCATTTTTTGTAGCCACTTTACAATTTTCTAACTCAGCCTATACACATCCAATTGGAACCAATTTTTAACATGTTATTGAAGGTATGACATACTATTTTAAAAAAATATATACGAATCCAAATAAATGTTTCACACAAGTCCTATATGGGCTCAAAATTGCTCAGCTACATCAGTTTTCTAACCAAACCAAAATTACTCAATTCATTTAAACTTACTTCTAAACCATTTCTAATTCAGTTAAGCCACTTGAGATGCATATATTTTATAAACATAAGCTTTTTTGCTTACAATAATATCAAGTTTTCACTTTTAAAACTTCACAGTCTCTAAGAGGAATTTAATCAAACAAGTGAAGTGCATAACTTTAAAAGAGAGATCTCATAACCATTTAGAAATAATTAAGCCAAAAAAATTTCCATTCTTTTTCCTTATGACTCCACCCGGCACCCACCATATATATTCACATTTCCACAAATAATTCGCAAATGCTTATAACTAACATAACAAAATCGACACTATGGCTTTAATTTCAAAATGAACTAAAACTTATGTTGTACCTTTTTCATGAAATTTCTTGTCATCCTGCATTGATGTTGGCCAAAATCGCTTCCTCTTGTCGAAAATAAGCTTCAATTCCTTCCCAATTCAATTTGCAGCTTTCATTCCATTATTAGTTTCACCCGAAAATCAAAAGCAATTGATAAAAGTTTGAAGTAGTTTAGAGAGAAGGAAAATATATGGAATGGGCGGATAACAATTAACATGGGACGTGTGATGTAAAAGAATGACTTATGAAGAGATAAAATTTGAAATTTATTAAGATATATAAATACTAAATATTTGTCAAAAAATCCACCCAGACTAGAGCCCACCCTAGCCCCTACATGGCTCCGCCCCTGACCACATCTCTGTGTTAATTGTGCGTGGTTGGTTCTAATTTTAACACTTAGGTCATTCGTTTACTAGTTCAGATGTATGTCTTTTCTAATTCTTTTGAGTTAACTAAAGATTACTCGAAGTCATTTTTTCATTCGTATTATAAAAAAGATATATAAAGTTTAGACTCTGTCTTTGTCGTAGAAAAGGGTATAATGAATTATGGTGATCCTAGCTATTTTAAACCCTTTTATATGAATTGAAACTCTTATTATGGAGGATTAAAACAACCAAAAACACAAGATATTTTGGAGAATAAAAATATATGCGCTCTTAATTCATGCGTCCATATCATTTCTATCCATATAAAAATTATGCATGCATAAAAAACAATATAATATTCAAACTAACAAAGCAACCTTGTTTACTTCTTTCTTTGTCTTTCTTTTTTAGAGGAAAAAACCGCAGCCACTGTCTCCTTTTAGTTTGCAATGAAACCCTATCCTAACCCCAAAACTCTTCTATAGTATTTTGAACCTTAAGATTTTTCTACCGCTAGAACAACTCTTTGGGGTACTTACAAAGCACCTTAATTAAAATTAAATCAGTACTAAGTTACTGACCCATCAAAATACTAATCAAGAATACATGATTATATATATTCTATGGATCTCATTTTTTTTTAGCATGAAGTTTATTTTTTTGGGTAAGAAAGAAAAGAAGTTAAGTTTTTCTTTCATTTTAGCGATAGAATAAACTAAAAGAAAAGAAATGAATGAAAACTCGTTACTTAGCGCTTTCACAAAATTTTCGTTCAAAATTGCTTATTTGAACGGAAAAGAAATTGAATAAGAATACTTTTATAATTTCATATTAATCGATCAACTTTTAATCAAAAATTTTAAACTTCACGCCTATTCACTTTCCTCATCGAGATCTGCGAAAAAAAAATAGTCTCATTTTATTTTGATCCTAGTCAATTTGTAAAACACTAAAACTCTAACTGTGATTTTACTTTTCTAAATAACAATTTTACACTCCTACTTAATTATACATACTTTTTAAGTAGTTTATAATAGTAACCATTTCATTAGTAAAAATCAAATAAGTTCACATCAAGTTTGGATTTTTTTTAAAGATTCTTTAAATTGACCAAGTAATTAAATCAGTTTGATTAATTGGGTTGAATTACTTTTTGATTGGATTTGACTCGATTAAGACTACTTAAGCATGCTTAGCTTTTATTTTTCAGGCCCTTAACAACAACAATCAGCACAAGAAATCATCCATGAATATTGAGGTACCAAATCCAGCGGCAATGCATGACAATGATACTTCTAATTCCCCTCGAGCTACAAGTTTCTATAGGAGCCAGTCCACAAATATCCGACACTCTATGCCCTTACCTTCTAAAAATCCACAACCACTGAGAACCACAAGCAACACTATGGCAAGAAACCCTTCCCCACTCTCAAGGAGTGCAAGCTTGAAGAGTCACAACTCGATAGGCGGTCCGGCCGCCTCTGTCTTGAAAAGTGCAAGTCGGAGAAGCGGTGGAAGGGTTTCGGGACATGGTTCAGTACTCACCAGTAGTAGCTCAAGCAATATGAACTCCACAACTGTGTATTTCAACTCGAATGCGGTACTGAAATTGCCTGCTATGGAGCAAACCCTAGAATGCACACTTGAGGAGTTATGCTTTGGGTGCAGGAAGAAGATCAATATCACAAGAGATGTATTTACAAACAATGGGTACGATTTTATATTTCTTTTAAAAAATACAATCCTTTCGTTAATGTTTGACACAATGGTCAAGTGTTCATTGGTTAATTAAATAGTAATGTTATGGTATCTGGAAATTGATGTCCGATCCCCAGACAAACTTCACAGTGTTGTAAAGTATTGTGAAGTTTGTTTGGGTAACTGGGCATACAATCTCTATGTACTAAAGATTTTTCCCTTGTTAGATGTTGGGTCAACAAAAGTAGGTTGCGCCTGTCTAGTGCAATTTTTTTGCCGCAGTATCTACCTCATCTTCTTCATCTGCTGTTCCACACATGTTTTATCTCCACCTAATTCTTATCTATTTATCTACAACAATTTTTTAAAAGAATAAAAATTAAAATAATGTTACTACCACATAAAAAAGAATCACATAATACTCACATACATACACGCATGCGGGTACTACATGTACTTACGCAATTAATACGATGTAGTCCACAAATGATGTGTGTGTATGTTTATGTGATAAGAAAAGATTATAAAAAATTACATGAAAAGAGCAAAACACGGGATGAGACGAGGAATAGGACAGTAAATTTGAATTCCTAGATCTGATTCTCCCAACATCTGCTAATTGTGGCAGCCTAGTGTACTTCCGGCTATATGTCGGAGCTAGTGCACTTTATGGTCAATGTAGTTTACAATCCATTCAAGTTCCTCGAGCTCTTTCATTCTATTAGATGTTTAAAGAATTATTTGAGAAACAAATTCCAAAAGTACTAGTCCTCTAAATATGGAGTCCAATTTTACTGTCACATTGCATGTCTCATCTACTGTACCAAACTTATACTTTCAGTTAATCTTTATCTATTTATTTACAATTATGTGGAGTACATAGAATAGGATAGTAGATTTGAATTTCTAAAAACGAGGCCTAATTTCCTTTATTCCTAAATAACTGGCAAATGGTACAAAAAGATTAAGTGCTAACCATCATAGTTGAGCCGGGGTGGAGAATCGGAACGACCATTACTTTTCCTGGCATGGGAAATGGGATACCAGGAGGCCAAGCAGCAGACTTGAAATTTATAGTTGCAGAAAAACAGCACCCTGTGTTTAGAAAAGAAGGAGATGATTTAGTACTGAAAATGGAAATTTCATTGCTAGATTCCCTTGCTGGTTGCACACTTTCGATCCCGTTATTAGATGGACACAAGCTGAGTTTGACAATGGAAGATCTCATACACCCTGGCTCTCAAAAGGTTATTGCAGGTCAAGGCATGCCAAAGCCGAAAGAACAAGGGGAAAGAGGAAACTTGATAGTTAGTTTTGTAGTTGAGTTTCCTAAGGAGCTGACGGATGAACAGCGGTCTGATCTTTTTAGCATTTTGCAGGATTCTTGTTGAGCATAGAACTGGGATTTGTTAGTTTTGATATTGGCAGTACTGTTAGGCTTAGAACATTTGGTAGTTTTAATATTGGTATTGCTGTTAGACTTATGCTAGGTTTGGATCGATGGAATATGAGGGAGAATAGAATGAATCATTCCATTGAAATGATAAAAATGTTATTTGATTTGTTTAAAAATGTTATATAATGTATTCCTAGTGGAATAGTGTTAACTTAAAATTATAACTTTTATTCCCGGAAGAGGGGTCAGGAAAAATTTATTTCATCTATTATTTTTAAGTAATTGACAAATATATCCCTTAAAAATAAAATAAGGTTTCATGTTCTTTCATTCAATCAATCTATCAATCTGCGAAAAAAAATAATATTATGTGATTATATATACACCCTTACCATCACCCCACCCCACCCACTCACCCCCCACCCCCACCCCACCCCACCCCACCCCACCCCACCCCACCCCCACTCCCACCCAAACCCAAAAAAATAATATTATATAATTATGTATACACCCTTACCATCACCCCACCCCACCCCACCCCACTCCCTCCACTCCCACTCCCACCAAAAAAAAAAAAAATAATATTATGTGATTATGTATACACCTCTTACCCCCATCCCACCCACCCCCCACTCCCACCCCACCCCACCCCAAAAAATAATATTATGTGATTATGTATACACCTCTTCCCCACTCACCCCCACCCCACCCCACCCCAACCCCACCCCACCCCCAACCCCAAAAAAATAATATTATGTGATTATGTATACACATCTTACCACCCACCCACCCACCCCACCCCACCCCACCCCCACCCCACCCCACCCCACCCCACCCCACACCCACCCACACCCACCCATACCCCCACCCCACCCATACCCACACCCCCACCCCCCACCCACACCCCCACCCAAAAAATAATATTATGTGATTATATATACACCCCACCCCACCCCCACCCCCACCCCACCCCCCCCACCACTCCCCACCCCACCTAAAAAAATAATATTATGTGATTATGTATACACCTCTTACCCTTTTATATATATTTTATATATATAAATATTTTTTATATATATAAAAAAAATTATATGAAAAAGTATAGTAAAAAAAGAATAATATAATTATAAAAAAAATCTAGAGAAATATGTGTTAATTTTTTAATATAAATTGAATTTAAGTTAAATTTGAACATTTGGGGGTATTTAGGTCACTTTCTAATTATTTATTTCATTCTTAGATGTATTCATAACATCAACCAAACATGTACATGGAATATTAAAAAATCATTCCATTCTCTTCTTTATTCCATTCCATCATCTATTCCATTCTTTCAATCCAAACGTAGCATTACAGATGTGATGCAATTCCGGTTCAAAATTTTTTAAAACTAGCGTAATTTCAAATTATAGAAAAATTGAAACCGTGCACCACTGCCATCACTATTCAGTAGTGCACATGAAGCCTTCTCACTATATGCTCTTATCCAATTTAATTTTTACAATTTGCGTAAAAATTGTATTTTTATCATTTTTTTTTTGACGAGCAATTCAAATACGGACTAAAAATCTTATTCATTAAAAATATCACTATTTACAAATGAAAATAACAGAATAATGAATATCCTCTAACCAATAAGTAAAAATAAAATAAATTTAATTGGACTAAATCATTATTTTATCATACTTCGATAGACAGATATAATATTTCATTTGATATTTCTTTAATCATTTAATACGTATTCCAATAATATGATACTAATAAACATATTTACTTGCCCAAAGACATATAAAATTATATTGATAATTAACAAATCATTCTCATGAGATCTTAAATTGTCAATTATACTTGTAATTATTATATTGGTTATTATTTTTGAAGTTCTTACATGTAATATTCTACTGCGATATTAAACAATTAATACATTAATTACGATATGTATATTTGGGAAATTAAATGTAGCATTACTCATAATTAATATGACCACCAATAAATGGTTACTTATCGAGCGTCAACCTCCCAATTAATAAAAGGTTGTTTTCATTAGCAACCCATAGTCAGTTACAAAAATACTTTCTCTTTTTAGCATGTATTTAATGTAAAATTGATAGTTTTACAAGTATTAATTGCACAAGATTTCTCTCACATGAATAGCCATGTGATAGAAATCTTATAAAAATATAAAAAAAAAATTTGTGAAAATATAAATTTCTTTAATATATTTTATTAATTACTTTATGACATTTAGCATTAAATATTCATAACTTTTAAATCTTCAGTTATTTTAGCCAACTCTCTTCCCTATAAATATATATCATCTTAACCAAAACATTTACGCACAAGTTATTTTTGTGACATTGACATTACAATAGTCTTGATACTTATATTTGACTATAAATGGCTAAATTCTCGTATTATTCTCTGTCTTGTTGTTCTTATTTTTTCAGGTAAATTTTGCAAGTTTTCTCTTATAAATAACCAAAATTTAGAGTTCTTTCTATTTTATTTTTTCTAATCTTTCCCCATTACATAAAAAATTTATTTTTTCTTAATCCGCTTTGCAGCTACACTGATGATGCCTAAAGTAGATGCCCAAAGAAGGTGCATTAATGTGTTGAACCGTAATAGTTGTGTGCTTTCCGATTGTCGCCAACAGTGCCTTCAAAAACACAATGGAAATGGTGTATGCACTTCCAAATCCTTTGGCTCGTACTTCTGCACTTGTTTCTACAATTGTTAGAGATGTCACAATTTTCAAATAAACGATCTTGATGTACCAGATTCGTATCAATTAAAATAATGTTGTTGATTTTGGTGGAGTTTGAAAGTATATTCCTTAATATATTGTAATTTTTGCTATTTTTGTGTTGTTATTGAGGAGATGGATGTGTGTGGAATGATCTTGACATTTTTCTTTAGTTTGTTGTTTAATATTAAGAACTAACCAAATATAGTTAATTTTTATGAAATCTTGATAAAAGACCAAATAACATTATTAAATAGTATATCTTTTATATTACTACTAATTATAAATTTTATTATTTTATAATTAAAATAATATTGTTTTAGTTCTCATAAACACATAATGATCGTTGCACATTTTGATTTCTAGCAATATTTATTTTTAAATTAAAATAATTGCAAATTTTAAATTCAAACAACAATTACTTTTAAATAACAAATAGTTACAACGTTCAAAACATGATTTGATTGTTGGAACTTTCAAATTTTAACTTTTAAATTTCAAATTTCAAAATTTAATATTTAAGGAATCAATATAAAGAACTTGTTGGGTACATAGTGAAAAAATTGAATCCATATCCTACAGAATGACCCAATAGCATTGCAGAGTAGGTGTCGACGTCGGGATTTTTACGTGTCCCTTTCTGTTCTTGTTCTTTGGTGTTCTCATGTTAGGTGAGATTTGTTTGAAAAAATAAATTGTGAAAATGTCCGACATTTATATGTCGACGATTGGACTGTAAGAGTCGGCAGTTGGTTTTTTATATAGTTGTACCAACACAACCGAGAAAAGGTTTGCACATTGACCCAGTGATGTGACACTGCTAAACGGGTCTATGAAACCGAGATTCATTTAGGATCTGGGGGCTTGATTATTCAGAGAGAAGGTGTTAGGCACCCCCCGACATCCGTGTTATCACGGTGACCGCCACTTTTCAAGAAACTGTTATATGAATGTGTGTGTGTGTGGGTCAATGTGCTATTTATATGGAAGTAGTGCGAGGCCTCGTTCGCACCTATATACACATGATTTTAATTTATGTAAAAATTCAATTTTAAACAAGATATAGCAGTGATGTTTTGTAAAAAAGGTTTTTTCAAACCTTTGTGCTCAATAGTAATTGAAACCTTTTATACTCCCATTTTATTAAATGTTCGGCTTAATTGCTTTTTACAAATGAAAAGAACAGAATAATGAATATCCTCTAACCAATAAATAAAAATAAAAATAAATTTAATTGGACTAAATCATTATTTTATCATACTTCGATAGAAAGATATAATATTTCATTTGATATTTCTTTAATCATTTAATAGGTATTCCAATAATATGATACTAATAAACACATTTACTTGCCCAAAGACATGTAAAATTATATTGATAATTAACAAATCATTCTCATGAGACCTTAAATTGTCAATTACACTTGTAATTATTATATTGGATATTATTTTTGTATTTCTTACATATAATATTCTACTGCAATATTAAACAATTAATACATTAATTAAGATATGTATATTTGGGAAATTAAATGTAGCATTACTCATAATTAACATGACCACCAATAAATGGTCACTTATCCAGTGTCACCCTCCCAATTAATAAAAGGTTGTTTTCATTAGCAACACATAGTCGGTTACAAAAACACTTTCTCTTTTTAGCATGTGTTTAATGTAAAATTGATAGTTTTACAAGTATTAATTGCACAAGAATTCTCTCTCATGAATAGCAATGTGATAGAAATCTTATAAAAATATAAAAAAAATTGTGAAAAAAAAAAATTTTTAATATATTTTGTTAAATACTTTATGACATTTAGCATTAAATATTCATAACTTTTAAATCTTCAGTTATTTTAGCCAACTCTTTTCTCTATAAATATATATCATCTTAACCAAAATATTTACACAAGTTATTTTTGTGACATTAACATTACAATAGTCTTGATACTTATATTTGACTATAAATGACTAAATTCTCGTATTATTCTTTTTGTCTTGTTGTTCTTATTTTTTCAGGTAAATTTTGCAAGTTTTCTCCATTAAATAACAAAAATTTAGAGTTCTTTCTATTTTATTTTTTCTAATCTTTCCCCATTACATAAAAAATTTATTTTTTCTTAATCCGCTTTGCAGCTACACTGATGATGCCTAAAGTAGATGCCCAAAGAAGGTGCATTAATGTGTTGAACCGTAATAGTTGTGTGCTTTCCGATTGTCGCCAACAGTGCCTTCAAAAACACAATGGAAATGGTGTATGCACTTCCAAATCCTTTGGCTCGTACTTCTGCACTTGTTTCTACAATTGTTAGAGATGTCACAATTTTCAAATAAACGATCTTGATGTACCAGATTCGTATCAATTAAAATAATGTTGTTGATTTTGGTGGAGTTTGAAAGTATATTTCTTAATATATTGTAATTTTTGCTATTTTTGTGTTGTTATTGAGGAGATGGATGTGTGTGGAATGATCTTGACATTTTTCTTTAGTTTGTTGTTTAATATTAAGAACTAACCAAATATAGTTAATTTTTATGAAATCTTGATAAAAGACCAAATAACATTATTAAATAGTATATCTTTTATATTACTACTAATTATAAATTTTATTATTTTATAATTAAAATAATATTGTTTTAGTTCTCATAAACACATAATAATCGTTGCACATTTTGATTTCTAGCAATATTTATTTTTAAATTAAAATAATTGCAAATTTTAAATTCAAACAACAATTACTTTTAAATAACAAATAGTTACAACGTTCAAAACATGATTTGACTGTTGGAACTTTCAAATTTTAACTGTAATATCGTAGAGTGCAGATAGTAGAGTGAAAATTATAGAGTGAACTCTGAAAATTATAGAGTAAAGTTTATATTACAACTACTATGCGTTGCTAATAGTTGATGTGCATGATTATACAATTGTGTAGGGCACGTGAAGTGCAGATAGCTGTAAGCTGTTAATCTGTTATTGGTAAACAACGATCAAGGCAAGTTTCTTACCCTATTTTTCATTATGAATTTATTCAACTCTTATTCAGTTGATTGCAGCGAGGGTAAGTTTGGGCTTGTGATTAATTAATCATTCCTGCAAGCTCCTTTATTGTAAAGTTCTATAACTTCAATTGTGATGCGAAACGTTATTGATGATTATTCAGTTCCTATTGCAACTGCTATACTTTAAAGTTCGTATTCCTTTAATTAACTATATTCAAGCATGCTTTCTAGCTTTCGTCCCAGCTAGATGTTATTGATGCAAACATAGTATATTGTTTAAATAATTCAAATCCTTTGAAGCTATTTGATGTTTACCAATCCAAATTGCTTTGGTGAGGTCCCGTATGAATACTAAGATCAACAACCCGGATAACAGTGTAATTGATGACGGGCATATAGTCCCATTTACGCTTATGCGTTTAAACTTTATACTTGTGCATAATATAGGGTACGATAGGCTTATCACCTGGAGTACTTGCAGAGACCGTTTACAATCTATTTGATTGTTAAACCGTCTGATGGTTTTTGATGAAACAAAGTAATGTTCAGGGTATCTAACACCCCTTAGTATGTTATTGAGAATTCCAGAACTCTTATCTTGATATTCCAGTTTATCTCTTGATATTTATTTCAACTATTGAGAAATATTCATACTAATGCTTCTACTTCTTATGTATGTTCTCAAACTACTTTATATACTTGCTTTGGGCAATTTGTGCTCATTCTTGCTTAAACTTTTCGCTTATAATTTGATAATACCGAGGGCTCGGGCAAGGACAAAGGAAAGTCTAAGATGAAATGATGAGAGTTATTTATGTAATAATTATATTTTCGCATATGATGTGATGTAGCGATAAACGCTAAGTTTAAGTTTCAGTTTATTAAAGGTTGTAAAGACTTAGGACTTTATTTTGAATAAGTATGTAATAGTTAATATTATTATTATTATTATTATTATTAGAGTTACTTAGATAGATGATGATGTATGTTATATCGTGAGCACCATGTCCTGTAATCGATGTTACACGGATTTGGGAGCGTTACAGGTTGGTATCAAAGCAATAGGTTATAAACCTTAGGTGGGGAACCTTAGACTATAACCTTAGGGAAGTTAGTGGAGAAAATAAAGAGATGAACTCATGTAGAGTTCTAGGGGTTGTGTCAAATCTATTTTTCCTAAAAACAAAAACAACTATTTTAAAATACTAACCGAGTGATTTTTTTCTTGTTTGAAGGATGTCAGGAGAAGAGGAGGTTAGAGATATCCACGTTGTGAGAGTGAGCGATTGGTGACAATTTGTACACGAGCTATAGCCGAGGCGAGAGGTGACTCAGACCCAGAGGAGAATCCTGAAGAGGAAGAGAAGCCCGAGGAGGACTCGAAAGAAGCACTTGAGGATACTTTATTGGATGAGTTGATGGATAGGATTACGGAGTTGGACGACAAGGTCCATGAGTTGAAGGAGTCAGATGTGGGGGGAGCAAAGAAGCTGCAAAGATTGCTTGAGGCATTGGTGCACCACGATAATTAGGGCACGGGATCTGGTGACAAGTTACGGGCATCAGACCAGAAGGCGGATAGGCTGGAGGATGAGAAAGAAGCCATTAGGACCCACTTGGGGCATACCATTAATGGGTTAGAGTCGAGGATTCAGAGTCGTCAAACTGACAAGCAGATTATTACCACATTCTGGGGAGAAGAGAGGAGAGACCGTGTTCGAGCTGAGAAGCTAACTGGCGAGGTTTGCGCCTCACCAGGTCGACACTGAGGAGAGAAAAACAAGGAGGTTTGAGCAGGGTCTCAAACCATGGCTATATAGCAGACTCTCGATGTTACAGACGAAAAGCTTCGCGACTCTCCTGGAGAAAGCTATAATCGCTGAGGGCGGAAGTGAGGCCCTAATGAAATTTAATAAGGAAAAAAAGAAGAAGAATGAAGGAGGGAATCGCAGGGAAAGTAGCAACAGCAGTGGTGTAAACAAGAGGAAGTGGAACAATAACAACAGTAGCAGCAACAATTTCAAATCGAGAAACTCTGGGGGAAAACCAGGGGAAACAAAGAAGAGAACAGAGGCATGCAAGGAGTGTGGGAGGAATCACTCAGGGGCATGTCTGAAAGGAAAGAATGTTTGTTTCAACTACGGGCAGCAGGGGCACATCTCTCTCAATTGCTCTGCACCAAAGAGAAATGGATGCTTCAACTATGGAGCATTGGATCATCAGGCAAGGAATTGCCCAAAGAAGAACACAGCAGGAGGAAATGGAGGAAGGGGACCAAGCGGTGGGGAATCTCACGATTAATGGACCACCAACTCAGAATCGACCAACAACAAGGACTTTCAACATGACGGTTCAGGATGCGGTCGCATCCAGGGACGTGGTTTCAGGTATCATTCCGATCAATGATATATCTGCTTACATATTATTTGATTCGGGTGCTACTTGTTCCTTCGTATCGTATGAATTCTCCCAACGATTAAATTTACCCCAGGAAGAATTAAAATATCCTATGAACATAGAAGTTACTAATAAGGAAATGATTCCCGTTAGCCATGTCTATAGAAATTGTGTTGTAAACATCAGGGGATATAAGTTACCCGTGGATTTAATTCCAATTCAATTAGGAGAATTTGATGTAATTCTAAGAATGAATTGGTTATTTAACCATGGAGTTGTGACGCCCCCAAAATTAAGTATACGTCACCCATCTTGGGTCGCCACTTACATGGTACATAAATTCAAATACAACTTACTAATATAAGCTGTATGTAATAATACATATAAAACTCGTGAGTTTGAATACAAATTTTGTCTACTAGATATTATACAAACTCAAAAGGAGTCCTCATTACAACTATTATCACACTATTTCACGTAATAGTGAGGACTACTAATGCTATCCTCTCGGACCATTACTTCGTTCCCAGACTGTCTCCAAATTTATGTTCTCATTTCAAGAGAAATAAAGGAAAAGAAAGGGTGAGCTCAACTAGCCCAAAGAAGAAATATTATGACTAAGATAATGCGAGAATAAATTATCATTAGCCTTCAACAAAGTGTTAAACCGATAAAATACAATAGACAACCCAGCTTTAACAAAGCGTGAACAAGCAATCCATTAAAAGAGTCAAGTAGAGAATAAAGTCTACTATCTTTTAGGTTTTAAAAGGTTTTCATCAATTTTTATCATTTGAGACTCGACAATAAATAAACCACCACATCTAATCATCCCCGTACTACGCCAAGGATTTTCATCAAATTATCAATGGTCATGACTATACCGAATCACCCCCGGTCATAATCATACCAAAAACTATCCATCATTGCATTCACAGTGCCACTAAGGACTTTTGTCACATCATTTATATCAAGTCATGATTATACCGAATGATCCTCGCTCATCATTATACTAAGTTCATCTATGCACGTAAGCCAAAGATAACATAATATAACATGAGGATGATGACAATGACATAGTAATTCAATAAAACAAGTTCAAGAATTATTTAATCCATGAATTATTAACGTCCAAATTGTCAACATGATCTTGTTTTCAGAGAGTAAAATTCAAGAATGATCGTAAGAATATTTCCATGAAAAGATCTTTGGATGAAACGCAAATATCAAGGATATTCTACTAATTTCATGGAGTATAGAAGTCAAAGTTTTAACCAACCGGGTATAATAAAGAATGGAATAACAAAAGAAATCACCATGCATGCGGTACTTGCATGGACGGAGTTATTCAACGAATAATAATAACGGAACTGTGTCGGGAAATTCACACCAAGCGGGATGTTCCAACAGAATAATAAAGATGGAACCCGGATCCGGTGTAAAACACACGAGATAGGATATTCCAATGAGAATGATAAAGATTTTAACCAGTCCTGTAAAACACATGACATGTGATGTTCCAACAGAATAATAAAAAGCGGAACCCAGTCCGGTGTAAACACACGCATGTGATGTTCCAATGTAATAATAGAAGAATGTCACCAAGTATAGGTAAAATCAGCGTATCAAAGTTATTCCAATGAAATAAATATGAATGGAATAACATAAGGATTTCACCAAGTATAGGGTATCTGGCATGTATACGAGTTATGTATAGGGTATGCCACTTTTACAAAAGTTATTCCAATGTAATAATAATGAATGGAATAATGTAAGTTCTCTTCAAGAAGAAAGAATAACACCCTCACTAAAAAGAACCGAATATAGAAGTAGTGAAGTAGCGAGAATACTCTTCTTCTTTCTATAATTTTCTCTCTATATAGCTTCTTTTCTATAATTTCTCTCTCTAGTTTTCAATGAATTAAGTAAGAAAATAATGAAGGAATGAGCTTCTATTTATAGGAAAATGGAATGCATAGTAACTAATCCATGAACGGTCAGTATTGATTTACTTTAATCTGACGGTCCATATTTAAAGAAAAATCTTTTAAATAAAATATAATATATTCTATTTATATAAAAACATTTTACTATGCAAACACTATGCAAAAACACTATGCAAAACACTATGCAACACTATGCATAATAAAATATAATATATTCTATTTATAGAATAACTTTAATAAAGTATTCTATTTTATATAAAAAAGATGTTTCGCTTTTATTACGTTAATAATACGAATAAAACAAAACGTCATTATCGCTTATAATAATTCATATTATTAATCGACAATAATGGAATCAAACCGGTGACTTCTCACATAAGCATCAATAATCAATACCGCAGTGTCTACTTATTGCAACCACACGTATTCTCGTATTTTTACTACCGAAAGGTAGTTCAACAAAGAACCACGGTAAAACTTCCGCCGTTATTTCAATAAAATATTTTTGTCGTTTTCTCAATCCGACAATAATTACATTGCTAGGGTCCACCAATGATTGAGCTGTTGTACGAATATTCCCCGCTAAACCGAATATTCCCGAGCCAATCGAATATAATATAACCACTTGCATACTTTGCAAAATTTATAAATACTACCCACAACTATAATATTATCTCAAATTCACACCATAATATTAAAAATTATTTCGACAAAATTTAAATCTTTATTGATAAAATCTGGGGTCTCACAGGAGTGATGATAGATTGCCAAAAGAAGTGTATAAACCTTAGGACTCCAGATCAGTCTAAGGTAGCATTTTATGGAAGTAGGTCGCCGAGACACTCAAGTTGTCTGACGATGATGCAAGCAAGGAAGTTACTAAGAAAGGGATGTGTAGGATATTTGGCCCATATCGTCGATACGCAGAAAGCAGGGATAGAGATGGGACAGATTCCAGTAGTGAACGAATTTTCGGATGTATTTTCGGAGGAATTAACAGGACTTCTGCCGGATCGGGAGGTTGAATTTGTTATAGATTTAGTACCGGGGACGGCACCGATTTTGAAAGCCCCTTACAGAATGGCACCGAAAGAAATGAAGGAGCTGATGGTACAGTTGCAAGAGTTATTGGATAGGAAGTATATTCAACCGAGTGTCTCTCCTTGGGGAGCACCAGTTTTATTTGTGAAAAAGAAGGATGGATCGATGAGACTATGTATCGACAATCGAGAGTTGAACAAGGTGACGATTAAGAACAAGTATCCGTTACCTAGGATAGATGATCTATTCGATCAACTGAAGAGAGCGAAATATTTTTCCAAGATCGACTTGAGGACGGGATATCACCAGTTAAAGGTAAGGAAGGAGGATGTACCTAAGACAGCGTTCAGGACACATTACGGTCACTACGAGTTCCTGGTGATGTCCTTCGGGTTAACAAATGCGCCAGCAGCATTTATGGACATGATGAATCGGGTATTCAAGCAATATTTAGATAAATTCGTAGTTGTGTTCATAGATGATATCTTGATCTATTCTAAGACTTAGGAAGATCATGTTGAACATTTAAGGTTAGTGTTGGAGGCGTTGAGGAAGGATAAGTTATACGCAAAATTCTCGAAGTGTGAATTCTGGTTGGAGAAAGTTCAATTTCTGGGTCACGTGATCGACAAGGACGAATTTCGTGGATCCAAAAAGGTGGAAGCGGTTCGAATTGGGAACAACCAAAGTCACCGATCGAAGTAAGAATTTTCTTAGACCTGGCAAAGCTATTATGCATTTCGGTTTATCCAAGATTTTTCAAAGATAGCGAGAACGTTGGCGAATTTAACGAAGAAGTCGGTAAAAATTGTCCGGGCGGAGAAATGTGAAGAGAGTTTTATAGAACTCAAGAAAAGATCGAGTGAAGCACCGGTGTTGTCTTTACCGACAATCTGGTGACTTCGTGATTTTCGATGATCGTCACATAAAGGACTTGGTTGTGTGCTTATGCAACATGGTAAAGTTATTACGTATGCATCGCGTCCAATTGAAGGATTACGAGAAGGATATCCTACCCATGATCCGGAATTGGCGGCGATAGTATTTGCCTTAAAGATATGGAGGCACTATTTATATGGTGTAAGGTGTGAAATATACACGGACCATAAAAGTCTGAAGTATATTTTCACGCAGAAGGAGTTGAATATGAGACAAAGAAGATGGTTGGAACTTATAAAGGATTACGATTGCGACATCTTGTATCATCTGGGGAAAGCGAACGTGGTAGCAGATGCGCTAAGCAGAAAGGGCAGTGGTAGGTTGGCAATGCTAATAGCTCAAGAGGAGTTAATGAAGGAGATGGCTAGATTGGAACTCGAGATAAAAAGTCCAAGAGAGCCAGAGGGGAAATTGTTCGCAATGGAGGCTCATCCGACTCTATTGGACAAAATCAAGGAAGTACAAGGCAACGATGAGGAATGTGTGAAGGTGAGGACAAGAATTTCAGTTGGAGAAGAGCTTAAATTCAGTATGGGGGGTGATGGACTATTAAGATTTGATAAGAGAATTTGGGTGCCAAATGATTATGCAATTAAAGGAAGAAATTTTGCGAGAAGCTCATAGCTCAAGTTACTCAATTCACCCGGAAGCACAAAGATGTATCGGATCTCATTGACATTATTGGTGGCCCAATATGAAAAGAGAAGTCGCAGAGTGCGTCAGCAAGTGTTTAACATGCTAGCGAGTTAAGGCAGAACATCAGAAACCGAGCGGGCTACTTCAACCTTTAGAAATTCCAGAATGGAAGTGGAAGCATATCACGATGGACTTCGTGGTAGGACTTCCAACTCGCGGAAGGGTTACGATGCAGATTGGGTGATCGTTGATCGATTGACCAAGTCAGCGCATTTCTTGCCAATCAAGATCAGATATACCTTGGATCAGTTGGTAAAGCTTTACATCAAAGAGATTGTTTCCAGGCACGGGGTACCTGTATCAATTGTGTCAGATCGCGATCTGCGGTTCACAGCAAATTTCTGGAGAAGTTTTCAAGAACGCATGGGAATGCAACTGAGGTTGAGCACAGCGTATCATCCTCAAACAGATGGACAGAGCGAGAGAACTATTCAAACGTTAGAAGTCATGCTGAGAGCATGCGTTATGGATTTCAAAGGGAGCTGGGATGACCACCTACCATTGGTAGAATTTGCGTACAACAACAGTTATCACGCGAGCATCGGTATGCCACCTTATGAAGCTTTATATGGAAGGAAATACAAAACACCATTGTGCTGGGATGAAGTGGGAGAACGGCAATTGCTAGGGCCAGAATTGGTGCAACAAACTGCAGATGTGATCAAAATAATACGAGCGAGGCTAGTGATGGCTCAGGATCGACAGAAGAAATATGCAGATCAACATCGGCAACAACGAGATTTCGACGTCGGCATTTATGCGTTTTTGAAAGTGTCGCCTTGGAAAGGGAAAATGAGATTTGGGAAGAAGGGAAAACTTAGTCCCAGATTCATAGGACCCTTCGAAGTGTTGAGGCGAGTGGGTGAGGTAGCTTATGAAATAGCCTTACCTCCGGAGTTAGAACATATACACAACGTGTTCCATGTTTCTGTACTACGACCCTATAAGCAGGATTACAAGCATGTCATAGAGTATGAACCTATTTAGTTTGAAAAGGACTTAACCTACGAAGAGGTCCCATTGCAGATAATCGATAGAAAAGAACAAGTGTTAAGAAATAAGATAATACCTTCTGTTAGGGTATTGTGGAGGAACCACAACGCCGATGAGGCTACGTGGGAACTCGAGGAGAAAATGATGAAAGATTACCCTAATCTTTTTGATTGATGTGTAATGATTCCAGGGACGGAATCCTTTTAAGGGAGGGTGAAAGTAATATCCGAGTTTTATTTTTAATTTTTTTTTAATATTTGTTTTTATGTAATTTAAGAATTGTTAATAAACGAATTTATATGAAACTTTTGGGTGATTTCATTTATTAGATATATGTGTGTGGTACATATATGTGTTATTTCAAGATATGTGATGAGATGTATTTAAATGGTTGGTTTAGTTTTATTTAACTATTTAAATAAAATTAAGTAGGGAATTATTCTATTTTATTACGTGGGATGGTATTAAATCATGAGCTGGAGTTAGGAGCAGAATTTAGAGATGTGGACTGTGTATTCGAGTCCGGAACGTCGAAATTAGTCAGGATAGACTGTAATCACGAAAAAGTGTCATAGTTGACTTTTTGGTCAAAGTCAACCTGTTAACTTTTTCGAGGAAAAAGTCAACAATGAATTTCAGAGATGAATTTGACTAAACGGATTGTCCCTTGACGTCCGGAACGTCGACTTTAGTAGGAATCGATATATGGTTCGCAAAGTTTGGTTCCGAAGAGTAAAAATCGTAGAGTCTCTGAAAATCGTAGAGTTAGTGAAAATCGTAGAGTCAGTGAAAATCGTAGAGTTAACTCTGAAAATCGTAGAGTCAGTGAAAATCGTAGAGTAAACTCTAAAAATCGTAGAGTCAATGAAAATCGTAGAGTAAACTCTAAAAATCGTAGAGTCAGTGAAAATCATAGAGTAAACTCTGAAAATCGTAGAGTCAATGAAAATCGTAGAGTAAACTCTGAAAATCGTAGAGTCAGTGAAAATCATAGAGTAAACTCTGAAAATCGTAGAGTCAATGAAAATCGTAGAGTAAACTCTGAAAATCGTAGAGTCAGTGAAAATCGTAGAGTAAACTCTAAAAATCGTAGAGTCAATGAAAGTCGTAGAGTAAACTCTGAAAATCGTAGAGTACAGATAGTAGAGTGAAAATCATAGAGTCAACACTGAAAATCGTAGAGTCAGTGAAAATCGTAGAGTGAACTCTAAAAATCGTAGAGTGCAGATAGTAGAGTGAAAATCATAGAGTGAACTCTGAAAATTATAGAGTAAAGTTTATATTACAACTACTATGCGTTGCTAATAGTTGATGTGCATGATTATATATATTGTGTAGGGGCACGTGAAGTGCGAGATAGCTATAAAACGTTAATCTTATTGGTAAACAACGATCAAGGCAAGTTTCTTACCCTATTTTCATTATGAATTTATTCAACTCTTATTCAGTTGATTGCAAAATGAGGGTAAGTTTGGGCTTGTGATTAATTAATCATTCCCGCAAGCTCCTTTATTGTAAAGTTCTATAACTTCAATTGTGATGCGAAACGTTATTGATGATTATTCAGTTCCTATTGCAACTGCTATACTTTAAAGTTCGTATTCCTTTAATTAACTATATTCAAGCATGCTTTCTAGCTTTCGTCCTAGCTAGATGTTATTGATGCAAACATAGTATATTGTTTAAACAATTCAAATCCTTTGAAGCTATTTGATGTTTACCAATCCAAATTGCTTTGGTGAGGTCCCGTATGAATACTAAGATCAACAACCCGGATAACAGTGTAAATGATGACGGGCATATAGTCCCATTTACGCTTATGCGTTTAAACTTTATACTTGTGCACAATATAGGGTACGATAGGCTTATCACCTGGAGTA
Organism: Panax quinquefolius; assembly: GCA_020205615.1. NCBI lineage: Eukaryota > Viridiplantae > Streptophyta > Magnoliopsida > Apiales > Araliaceae > Panax > Panax quinquefolius. The sequence continues at coordinate 123,252,682 of CM035162.1, forward strand.
CTTGCAGAGACCGTTTACAATCTATTTGATTGTTAAACCGTCTGATGGTTTTTGATGAAACAAAGTAATGTTCAGGGTATCTAACACCCCTTAGTATGTTATTGAGAATTCCAGAACTCTTATCTTGATATTCCAGTTTATCTCTTGATATTTATTTCAACTATTGAGAAATATTCATACTAATGCTTCTACTTCTGATGTATGTTCTCAAACTACTTTATATACTTGCTGGGCAATTTGTGCTCATTCTTGCTTAAACTTTTCGCTAAAAGTTTATGATGGCCGAGGGCTCTCGGCAAGGACAAAAGAAAGTCTAAGATGAAATGATGAGAGTTATTTATGTAATAATTATATTTCTGCATATGATGTGATGTAGCGATAAACGCTAAGTTTAAGTTTCAGTTTATTAAAGGTTGTAAAGACTTGGGACTTTATTTTGAATAAGTATGTAATAGTTATTATTATTATTATTAGAGTTACTTAGATAGATGATGATGTATGTTATATCGTGAGCACCATGTCCTGTAATCGATGTTACACGGATTTGGGGGCGTCACATTAACTTTCAAATTTCAAAATTTAATATTTAAGGAATCAATATAAGGAACCTGTTGGGTACATAGTGATTAAATTGAATCCCTATCCTACAGAATGACCCAATAGCACTGCAGAGTAGGTGTCGACGTCGGGATTTTTATTTGTCCCTTTCTGTTCTTGTTCTTTGGTGTTCTCATGTTAGGTGAGATTTGTTTGAAAAAACAAGTTATAAAAAGGTCCAACATTTATATGTCGACGATTGGACTGTAAGAGTCGGCAGTTGGTTTTTTATATGGTTGTACCAACACAACCGAGAAAAAGTTTGCACATTGACCCAGTGATGTGACACTGCTAAACGGGTCTATGAAACCGAGATTCGTTTAGGATATGGGGGATTTATTATGCGGAGGGAAGGTGTTAGGCACCCCCCGACATCCGTGTTACCACAGTGACCGCCACTTTTCAAGAAATTATTATATGAATGTGTGTGTGTATGGGTCAATGTGCTATTTATATGGAAGTAGTGCGAGGCCTCGTTCGCACCTATATACACAGGGTTTGAATTTATGTAAAAATTCAGTTTTAAACAAGATATAGCAGTGATATTTTATAAAAGAGGTTTTTTCAATCCCTTGTGCTCAATAGTAATTGAGACCTTTTACACTCCCATTTTATTAAGTGTTCGGCTTGATTGCTTTTTATTTTCGAGATGCGTAGCATTTTCGATAAAATAATGTACAAAACGGTGCCGAACTCTTCATGGGCATGAAAACCATATGAAGAAATCCAAACACCGTGAATAAATTTACAAGCTGCTTATAGCTGAAAATGTCCATCATGGGAACCGAATCTAGATCCAGTAGACTGAATCTGTGATCACATGATTCCTAGGCTCACATGATGCCACAATTGATACGAAAGCATTAAGCAGATATATATATATATATATATATATATATATATATAAAAGATGTAAATATATATATAGAGACATGATCAGCCACCACGAAACACCTCCATGGGGGATCAGAAATGTAAATAAAGTTGTAAAAATCAATCAACATACAGTAGTAGATCGCAAAGTGAACGAAAAGTAAAGAAAGCTATAAAGATTTATCAACCGCCACGAAAGTAAACTCTAAAGTGGATTAAATGTAAATATATATATATATATATATATATATATCAACTGTTAATCGGACTTTGTTACCGGATGTAAAATTTGGGCTCATCGAACAAAGTCCGATGACAGCTTGATATATATATATATATATTAAAGCAAGAAACGCCCGGATGTAAAATCCAAAAGCTCATCGAACAAAATCCGAATAATAGTTGAAATATATATATATATAATATATATAAGTGTATATATATATATATATATATATATATATATATATATATATATATATATATATATATAAATGAAATGAAACCACAGATCGAAATCCGGGCATACACACGCAACACGACTCTCAACGTGAATAATGGTGTGTGCAAAGATGAAGAGAAAGGCTTTAAAGTGTGTAAGAAGGCGTACACTGGACAGCCAAAGAAGACTTCAATAAATTTAAATGGATGAACACTAGGCTCCCGCCAGTAAAAATATGACATAATATAAGCTCAAAAGTGTTTGAAATAAGAAAACACTCAGTTTATAGTGTGCACAAAGCAAATTGGACAGGGTTTCCTCGCTATTTCTCTTACAAATAAGGCCACCCCAAGCCCTCTATATATAGAGGGCGGTGTCGCAGGTCTACCTACGGCTGCTCGGGATGCCTAGGATGCCCAGGGCAATGTGGGTCCTGCCGTGTCGAAGTACGTATAATCGGACAACACGCTGTTCGCTCGGACCTTCATAACTTTTAATCCGGGAGTCCGATGGAAACGTGCCATACCATTCCAGAAAGCTCTTTCCGAGAGCTACACAATGAAATAGGATTTGTCCTTTTTTGATTTTGGGAAGATGGTTCCATGACCGAAATAGCATTTTCGAGTTTTCGGTAGGCAATCCGATGAGCCGTTTTGCGTAGTTTGCGCTCCGAAGCTAAGATATGGTTCTCGTGGGACTTATTTTGAAGCAATTTGATTTGAAATGAGTGTATTTGATTTGAAGTGAAGTTAAGTTGGCAAAATGATCATTTTACCCCTACCGGGGTTATCTCTGAGGTTGGCCTGTTGTTGACTCTGAATGTCCTCAGGGTTATCTCTGAGGTTGGCTTGACCTCCTGGGGTTATATCCAGGCTTTGAACTTGATCCCCCAGGGTTATCTCCGGGGTTGAAACTGACTTTCCCGGGGTTATCTTCGGGGTTGGAAATTGTTTTCTCGGGGTTATCTCCGGAGTTGGAAACTGGATCTCCCGTGGCTATCTTCGGGGTTAAAATTGATGTTGTGGTCCTCCAGGGTTATCTCTGGAGTGTGAAAAGGACGCTTTTTCCCTCCTGCATAGTTAGTAACAAGAAAAGAAAATTTTGAGTGTCTACAGATGCCCCTCTTTATCATGTTCATGCAATGCAATGGAATGGATATGATAAAGATTGCTAGACACTTAAAATATGACAAGGTATTTCTAATGATGTAAATCGCAATGTAGTGAATGTTATGATGAATGTTTATAATATTTTTTCAAATCGCAGTTCGCAAATCGCACATCGCATTTCGCATTTCGCATTTGGCCAATCGCAACTCGCACATCGCATTTCGCACTTCTTATTTCGTATTTTGCATTTCGCAAATCGCAATGTAATGAATGTTAAAATGTTTTCACTAATCGCTTTACCTTTATCGATCATTGTTGATGCCTATGCTGGTGTTAACTCCAACGGTTTGGCTTTTTTTGGTGTCGCTGATGCTTGTTTAATGAAGATAAGTTGAGATGTTTTCTACATCTCTACTGGGGATGACGTTCTGAAATCATTAGACCTTCTCGATGTATGCGCTGGTAGTTTAAAACGGTGCCTACCCTACTGATCGCCAAACGTTTTCGGTTCCCACTCAAACGGTGGTATACGAAGCTTTCATCGCTGAACTGTTTTGATGTTGCGATGAATTGATGCCATTGGTTTAGAATATTGGATCTTCCGATACCTTTGCTAAAGTAATATTCCAAGTTTTGCTTCACTAGACTCTGCCTGATGTTACACTCACCCTTTTTAAGGTGATTTGGAGTTTCCTTTCACTGTTGGGTGTCTGTTTCCCATTACCTTGAGCGTTTGATTTGTAACCCGGCTGAACTGATGACTTGAATGCCGCTGACATCCCTGGAGGGTGTAACTCGTTCTTTCGCTGCCCAGATTTGAAATTCGGTGTATAGGCCTCAGCTTGTGAGGACTTGACGCATGTTGATGGTGTAATTTTCATTCGCTAGAACTTTCATCGTCGGTCTTCTGCTCTTGAGTTAAGAACCTTTTTGAGAATTTTCCCCTTCTTTCGTAGGGGCACACTAAAGTCGCCATGATTTCTTTCAGGAGTTCTCCCCTTTCTTTTGATGAGAAGCTTGATCCCGCCTTAAGCTCCTTCCATTTCTTAGAATTGCAAAATGCCCCAGTCATTTCGTAAGTTGTTGTCGGGGATTCATACGAGATACTCTCTTCTTTAACCTAATCACGAGTGAATAATATCGAAATCGCCATTGAGATGATGATGGACCATGCTGATGGCGCTGACTGGTGCATTTTCCACTTTAGGATGGATGATAAATGTCCCAGTGTTGAGTTGCCGTTGCTTCCGAGAATACCCCAATCTTGTTGTAAGGGACCCAATATCCGGTTGTTGCCAATTTTGAAATTGCCTCAGCTTTGCTTGTTGTCTAGGATAGTTGCTTTGACAGATGAGTTGATAAGACGCCGAGATCGCAAGAGGCTTATAGTTGTGTACCATATGGTGCACAGGTAGTGGATGTGGGCTTTGATGTTGACAACTCTTTCTGGTAGAGATGTCACTTTGCTAGAGAGATGATGCTCTAACTCATAGGGATATCGATGTTTCTGAGCGGGATGACGTTATATCTACCTGAGATATCGCCTGCAGTTGGCTGTAGATTTGTTGGCTCGTGTAGAGACCCTTGGACAGGAGATCACAACGTTACCTCCTTCTTCCTAGAGGGATGCAACGTTAGATTTGGTGGCTCGCTTATCCACTGGTTTGTAGATTAGTTTTGATTTTCCTGCATAGACTAGTTTAGCCATTTTTGTCATGTACATGACACATTGTATATATCAAACAGTATTATATGGTAGGGAAATATGTTTTGATTCACTTCCCTTTTAGTTATACCTTGTTACTTGCTTGATAGTTGTCTGTCCTCCAGGGCTTGTGATCTTGATGTATTCTGAACTCCTCCTTGATGGATGGACATTGAGATGTCTCAGGATCTTTTAGAATGGATCGTTGATTTGTGTGTATTCCCTACCAACTTTGGTGTCTTGGGACTGGTTTTTTGTATGTGGTTGTGGATAGGAGTGTGTTTGTTTTTATTTTTTTTGTGGTGAGACCGGACCATAAAAATGACTACATACGTACTCTCGTGTATTAGGGAGATCAGCTCGACGTAGTTCGCCCCATGTACATGGCAGATTGCAGATGAAAAGTTTAATCCCATGTATAGGATAAATTAAAGGTGTGAAAGGTTTAATCTCTGGTGGGATAAAATGAAAGTGTGAAAGGTTTTGAAAACCTGCGGGGAGTGAAGGATCTGGTTATCCAAAACCAGGCTGCTGGTTGGAAAGTATGATTGTCCCTAATGGGGCAAATGGGTGTGAAAAAGGTTGTATGTAGTGAAGGGTTTGAGAAAACCTGGATTGACTGGGGATCTGGTGATCCAAAACCAGGATGTTTGCTTGATGGTAACTTTTAGACATAGTACCGTTTCACGGTGTCTGAGGTAATGAGCTATGGAAATTCATCGCCATCCATTTCTTATAATCTTAGAGCGCCTCCTGTCAATACCTCCTTGACAACAAATGGGCCTTCTCAGTTCGGGGAGAATTTTCCTTTAGACTGAGCTTGGTTGTCAATGATCTTCTTCAAAACCAAGTCGTGTTATTTGAACTGCTGTAGCCAGAATTTTCTGTTGTAGGATCTTCTTTACAAGTAGAGGATCGCTCATGTGTGGGCCACATACTCCCCTATAGATTTCATCCATGAGCCTCTGAGCTTGGTCCTTGTCCATACAATATGAGGAGACCTAGTTCTGCATCTCTTTTGTAGAGTGCATCTTCGCTCAGGTAGAATTTCATAACCAGTCGATGGATCCGCCTTCTTTCAGTCGGGCTCGCCTTAGCGGGTGTAGATCTATCTTGTGAGTGCTCATTGATATGCTGATATCAAGGGTGCTGGATGGGAGGTAGCTCATCCGATACTTCTCCAATGTAATTCCCATAGGCTGGAGCCTTTTATTGGGCAAATGTGAGGGTTGGCATGTCTTCCTTGTCATATATGTTGATCAAGGAGGCCAAGGTTGCTAGCGCACCCGCAAAATCATCCCTATTATGAGGAATGTGGAGGAAGGATTTTTCTTCAAACTCCGAAGCCATCTGTAGAACCTGTCGATGGTAAGGCAACAACTGTAGAACCTGTTGAAGAGCTTTTTTCTTTTTCTTTTTTTTTCTTTTTTCTTTTTTCTTTTAATTTTTTTATTTTTATTTTTATTCATTAGATCATGGAAAAGAGCCATATGGCTCATTGATAGGTAGCTCCGGCATCGATGAGGCTGAATGACAATCGTCTGTAGCAAAAGGTTCCCCAAGGAATGATGAATGCAGTTTCTCACGATCCTTTTCAGCAACCATGATTTGATGGTACCCCGCAAAGCAATCCGAAAAGGAGTATATGTCATACTGAGTCGTATTGTTAATGAGTATGTGGATGAATGGTACGGGAAAGCTATCTTTGAGACAAGCTTTGTTCAGATCACTGTAATCCACGCAAACTCGTACCTCTCCTTCGGGTTTCGGCACGGGGACTATGTTGGATAGTCATTTAGGGTATGTTGACACCATGATGATGCCGGCTTGAAATTGTTTCATAATTTCTTCTTTAACGTTTAACCTCCACTCAGATTTTAATCACCTGAGCTTCTCCATGACTGGCTTGAATCCTCTTTTGATGGGAAGGCGATGAATGACAATGTCAGTGGATAAACCGACCATGTCTTCGTGAGACCATGCAAACACATCCTGGAATAGGGTCAATAGAGTAACCATGTCATTCCTTTGGTTTGGAGTGAGGTCCGTACCAATATGGATTTGTTTGGGGTTTTCTAAGGTTCCGAGGTTTAAAAGAGGTGGTTTGATCAAGATTTGGCTTGGGTTTGTCTTCGACCCATTCTTTGATCTCCTTAGGTATCTCATAGTCTTCTTTTATTTCCATCAAGTTTAAGTCCAACTTTACATCAAAGTTACAGTCCTTGTGGAGAATAGGCACCTCATCAGCAAGTCTAGACACATTTAATTTTAGAGTCCTGAAACAAAATGCTTTCACTTAATATATGAAACTGTTCAATCATACAAAGTGTTAGCATGTAATGACAAAAATAACTGCTAATACTATACAGAAAAAGTAAGTAGGTATTGCTATCTATAAGGCAGAGAGAGTTTCTTCCCTTTATACCCTCGTCGGCAAATGCAATGAGTGCTACTCCAATTGCCAAGGGTGAAGTCCTGGTGGACGGCTGTGATGAAGGGGCTGTTCTTGTCCTCTTTTTCCTGAATGATGACCATGATGACTAGACAATCATCGTCTGGGGTATCTCTGTTTGTATTGTCCGTGTGGACTATGATGCGTATGTTTGATAAGCGCCTGACAATGTCTTGCTTACGCCTCCGGTCCTTTTCCTCCGCCTTCAGATCCTGTATCAAGACTTCTTTTCCTTTGACCGGTATTGGCTTAGGGAATAATATAGTCATCACATGGGTAGGAACCTTTACTGAAGTCTGTATAGATCCAGCTCCTGTAGGAAATCGCCTTGAAGATAAAGGAGCCGGTGTATGCTCTTCTTTAAGAGGGGTAATTTCAGGGGTTTTGTTGGTTTTGTTCAACTGAAATTCAGGTACAGGAATTTCTTTGTCCGGTCCCTGAGTTCCTCCCTGTGTAGAGGATTCTGTATGTATGGGCATTCGTGGACCCTGAGTGGATTTGTGCAGTTCTTTATGCAGAACAACTATCTCTGTAATTTGGTTGCTTAGTCCTTCGAACTCCTAGCGAGAGACTGGATTAGGACTAGGCTGGCCAGATGAAGCCATGCTTGGCCATAGGCTCGTTTCTTTTTTGGATTTCGAATGGGTTACTGGACCAATTATATCCCTACAAAAAGACTTATATAGTTTAGTCTTAGTGAATGTAGCAATATTACGTAATAAGTCTGTTTAGGGGTATCGTCCTGCGAAACGGATGTCAGTTGACAAGATAGCATGTCATGTTTTGATATAAAGGGAAGGTATGTACACATATTCCTTCATATTTTCCATTACATTGAGATTTACATGGAAATGAAATTACAAGTAATTGAAATTACAAGTAATTGAATTTACAAGTAATTAAAATGTGAAAGTATGAAGAGACTTTCCTCCGCATTTGGTTTATCATAGGCTCACATATCTTAGGTTACTCTTGCTTTTTTTGGCATGAAGGTTCCCAAATCATCACAATTTACTTGACGGGAAATTAATCTGGTCTTTCAACTGGAGCGAATTTGGGTGGTGCCTTTCCTGAGCCTCGTTAGAATTAATCTTCCTACGAGTCCAGTAATCAAACGCCAACAGGATAGCCTCCTGGTGGAGGAACCACACAATATACATTCACATACAACGTGTCTCACCGTTTATGAAAATGATGACATGTGCGAAGCACTAATATCACAAGCAGATTAGTGTAAAGCATCAAACACAGTAAATATATGCATTCGTACACATTCATCATAAATGTAAATGCAATATCCACACACAAGCATATAACAGTTTTTAAAAGATTGTAATAGCGACTTAAGCCCTCTTACTGGAGTCCCCAATGGAGTCCCCACCTGTAGACGTCGGGATTTTTATTTGTCCCTTTTTGTTCTTGTTCTTTGTTGTTCTCATGTTAGGTGAGATTTGTGATGAGTGAGTTTTATACACATGAATTGGATACATTCGAGCTTAATTTATTATTGTTCTCAAGTCTTTTTAGAATAGTTTTAAAGTGTTTGTGTCCATTCATGCATGTTTTACATTATTTTGTAGGATTTGGGACAAACGTTACTTGGATCGACGTTCGGGGTGGCTAGATTCGCGTTTTCGGCTTGCCATTTACATAACAGTCACTTCAGAGTCAATTTGAGTATTGCTACGGACCTTATTTCGAAAAACTTAAAGAATGAAAGTTGTAGATCTACTTCTCCTCTTTCCGGATCATCTTGAATCATCGAAATCGGAGTTTGGACAAAGAAGATATGGCCATTTTCCCAAACGACATCGGAGCAGATAATGTCAGAACTTGGGACCAGCGCCGGGGCGCCCAAAATAGGCCTATGCCCAGCGCCGGGGCTCTGGGGAGCAGAGGTTGAGCGTTAAGCCCAGCGCTGGGGAAGGGCTTGGTGATGGCCTGAACGCATTTTTGGGCGAATTTTGACACCTTTTTGACTCCAAATTGGATTGGGTTTGTTCCCAAGCTAAAAATTAGACTTGTAACCTATAAATAAATGATGTAAGGCATAAAATAAAGGGGGATGACATATCTTATCTTAGATAAAACACTCCATTAGATTAGAATATAAACCCTAGTTCTTAATTAGCCATTGGAGATCGAAGCAAATTGAAGAACACTGAAGATCAAGCGAGCAAGCAAGAGGGTGCATCGAGATTTGGTCGACAATGTATTTTATTCTCTTCTCTTATCATACTTTTATCTTTTAATGTCTATTCAATTGTGGATTCTTGGTTTTAATTTATTAATTATGAACTAATTCTTTCATTGAGATTTCAATTGAACCTTTTATGTCTATAAATTAGTTATTCAATTTATACTAATTATGTGTGTCAAAGTGAATTGTTTATCTTGTCTTGAGATTATTGATTAATTATTTGGCCAATAATTACCTTGTTACTCTAGAAGGAATTGAAAGAGGAATTCTAGGGTTAGAACTGGGCATGGTGACATGTGACTTAGTTATTTTCAAAGTGAATAATTAGGTTTGTGAATTGAATGGAAATATCTATTCACTGCATGTAACACTTAAGGAATTGGGATTGAAGAGAGTTTAATTCAATTGTTTTGCATAGGAATATAGCAAGATTAATCTGGATTAAATAGAAGGCAATTGATCACTTGGAAAAGGACTTTTGACATTTAAGAATTCCTGTTAACAATTCAGTAGACATAATAATAGGGATAATTGGATAATTGGTTTATAGTTCATAATTGGGGATATTGGAGTCTTAACCTTTATTTATTTGAATTCATTTTAGAGTAATCTAGTTTTAATTGATTAAGTTAGTTTTCTTAATTAGAAAAACCACAATTTGCGATTGTTTAAATAAAATTGATTTGGTTAAGAGTTAGTAATTGGTAATTTTTATTGAATAATTCCTCGTGGGAACGATACTCTACTTTCACTTTATTACTTGTTGACCGTGTATACTTGCACGTATTCATTGATTGAGAAATCGATCAACAATTTGTTTGAAAAAACAAGTTGTGAAAAGGTCCGACATTTATATGTCGACGATTGGACAGTAAGAGTCGCCAGTTGGTTTTTTATATGGTTGTACCAACACAACCGAGAAAAGGTTTGCATATTGACCCAGTGATGTGACACTGCTAAACAGGTCTGTGAAACCAAGATTCATTTAGGATATGGGGGTTTGATTATGTGGAGGGAAGGTGTTAGGCACCCTCTGACATCCGTGTTACCACGGTGACCGCCACTTTTCAAGAAACTGTTATATGAATGTGTGTGTGTGTGTGGGTCAATGTACTATTTATATGGAAGTAGTGCGAGGCCTCGTTCGCACCTATATACACAAGGTTTGAATTAATGTAAAAATTCAGTTTTAAACAAGATATTGCAGTGATATTTTATAAAAGAGGTTTTTTCAAACCCTTGTGCTCAATAGTAATTGAGACCTTTTACACTTCCATTTTATTAAGTGTTCGGCTTGATTGTTTTTTATTTACGAGATGTGAAGCATCTTCGATAAAATAATGTACAAAATGGTGCCGAATTCCTCATGGACATGAAAACCATATGAGGAAATCCAAACACCGTGAATAAATTTACAAGCTGCTTACAGCTGAAAATGTCCATCACGGGAACCGAATCTCGATCCAGTAGACTGAATCTGTGATAACATGATTCCTAGGCTCACATGATGCCATGATTGATATGAAAGCAGTAAGCAGGTATATATATATATATATATATATATATATATATATATATACAGATATGATCAGCCACCACGAAGCACCTCCATAGGGGATTAGAAATGTAAATAAAGCTATAAAAGCAATCAACCGCCACGATGTAAACTCTAGGCGGGATTAAATGTATATATATATATATATATATATATATATATATATATATATATATAAGCAGTAAATGCTCCGGATGTAAAATCCAGGCTCATCGAACAAAATTCGACAACAGTTGATATATATAAGTATATATATATACGAAAGCAAGTAAACGCTTTAGACATAAGTCTAGGCTCAATCGAGGCATAACTCGATAATGTTAGTCCATATATAAAAAATATATATATATATATATATATATATATATATATATATATATATATAAACCTGAAATGATACCACGGACCGAACCGAAATCTGGGCATACACACGCAACACGACTCTCAACGTGAAGAATGGTGTGTGCAAAGATGAAGAGAAAGGCTTTAAAGTGTGTAAGAAGGCTTACAGTGGACTGCCAAAGAAGACTTCAATAACTTTAAATGGATGAACAATAGGCTCCCGCCGATAAAAATATGACAGAATATAAGCTCAAAAGTGTTTGAAATAAGAAAGCACTGAGTTTATAGTGTGCACAAAGTAAATTGGACAGGGTTTTCTCGCTATTTCTCTTACAAATAAGGCCACCCCAAGCCCTCTATATATAGAGGGGGGTGCCATAGGACTACATGCGGCTACCTGGGATTCCCAGGATGCCCAGGGCAATGTGGGTCCCGCTGTGTCGAAGTACGTATAATCGGACAACGCATTGTTCGCTCGGACCTTCATAACTTTCAATCCGGGAGTCCGATGGAAGCGTACCATACTATTCCGAAAAGCTCTTTTTGAGAGCTACACAATGACATAGGATTTAACCTTTTTTGATTATGGGAAGATAGGTCCATAACCGAAATAGCATTTCTGAGTTTCTATCAGGTAATCCGGTGAGCCGTTTTGCGTAGTTTGCGCTCTGTAGCTAAGATATTGTTCTCGTGGGACTTCTTTTGAAGCAATTTGAGTTGAAATGTGTGTATTTGATTTGAAGTGAATTTGAGTTGGTAAAATGACCATTTTTCCCCTCTTGGGGTTATCTCCGGTTTTCGCGCAGTTGTAACAGTCTTTTCTCATGGTTATCTCCGAGGTTGGCCTGCTGTTGACTCTAAATGTCCTCATGGTTATCTCTGAGGTTGGCTTGACCTCCTGGGTTTATCTCCAGGCTATGAAGTTGATCCCCCGAGGCTATCTCCGGGGTTGGAAACTTTTTTCCTGGGGTTATCTCTGGGGTTGGAAACTGGATCTCCCGTGGCTATCTCTGGGGTTAAAATTGATGTTGTGGTCCTCCATGGTTATCTCTGGAGTGTAAAAAAATTGCTTTTGCCTTCCTGCATAGTTAGTAACAGGAAAAGAAAATTTTGAGTGTCTACAGTAGGGATAGAGATAAAGAAACTGTTATGAATGCTCTAATGATAACATTGTCTATTTACTATAATTACACAATCAACAATTTTTAAGGGAGAATATTTATATTAAAAGTAAATTTTTTTTGGATTAACATAAAATATCTTGATTGGACTATAATTAGAGAATTATGTGCTCTTTGGGATCGAACTTCTATCTAGAATTATTATCCTTTCTTGTGCAGTTTGTTTTTCTCTTTTGTAGGACTTGTTTTCTTCATGGAATGATTGGGTTATTTCTCTTTTTTGAAGGAATTTCAATATCATCTTTTAGGAGATTTTGTTTTCTCCATCTGATCATTATTTATTTTTTTGCGTTCGTGAGACTTTTTTCAGTGCATAAATTAGTTAAGATAAATTGTTCAAATTTGGATATGACGTTATCACGATAATTTGTTCTTCCTTTGCTTGTGTTGAAGAACAGTCCGGATATGCTTATTCTATTATTATTTTGATGATATAACTGTATTTTCAAGATCTTATATGGTATCCACTAGCGTTGTTATGATTGACAATTTTTCTTGATTATCTGTTACTTTGTTTTAAATAATTACTATAGTTCTACTATTTTCATCTTTTCATCTTTTTTTAACATATTACAATTTTAATATATTTCAATCTTTTGAACTATTTAATAAAAAATATCAAGAGTATATTCATTCGTAAGTTATTTTAATAACTAAATTATTTTAAAATCCTTGATAATTGATAAACCATTGAAGTAAGTCATCAAAAGAAATATCCCCAAAGTCATGTGTATCAATTATGCTCCTATATATATTGTGTTGATTTTTCATTATACGGGTAAAAAAATGAACTGATTTTAATAAAGTATTTTTGAAGGTTAAATAGTCTTTATAAAATATTTTACATTTGAACTATGTGCACTTTACATATTATTTAGCGACAATTTTTACTTTTGTACTATAAAAATCTTTTGTGGGACAGAGGGAATATTATTTTTTTATTTTAGTGGAATGATTTTAATTCTAATTTGCAAGCTTGTTGATGGATTATGATATTATTGTTTAAGAATATATATAATATTTTTTATTGGATAATTTCCCAAAAATAAAGTAGAATTAAAAAGAGAATCGCACTTCACTTTTTGATTTTATTTTTCTTTTGAATTTGTATCTTTTTTTCCAGATGTTAGTATTGCCAAATGCATACTTATATTTAAGTTAATATGTTTTCTTTTAAATAAATATTAATATTAGAAAAATATGTTTAAACGTGTCCAAGAATAATTGTAATATACGTTAAGAATAAGTCAAAATTCAAAAGTCAACTGATATCTTATTTTTGATCAAAAATATTACTACCTCCGTTCCAAAATTAGATATACATTTTGTTTTTTAGAGTTAATTTGGGAAATCCTAAAACTCAAAATTGCTATAATTTCAATCAAGTTTTGAAGCAACAATGATGATAATTAATAATATTTTATAGTAAGTTTACAATTGTTATATTTGTTTCTATTACAACTAAATAACTTCATATCAATTTTGAATTTTTAGATTTCACAAATTAACTATAAAAAATCAAAATACATCTCTAGCTAATTCTAAAACAGAAAGAATAGTTAAGAAATAGTATAAAACATTTTAAAAAATTATATTGTGAGAAATACTATGTTCCAAAGTCATTAACAGCGTACATATTTTGAATTAGTGAATTTGCTAAAATTTACCCAGTAAGCAAACACAATCAATAATCAATAACTATATTTAATAAGTCAAAAGGATATCCAATTTTTGTAATTGAATTAAATTAATTTAATGAGGCTATCCAATTTCTGTAATTGAATTAAGTTAATTTAATTGGTCTACTTGACTTAAATTAAGTTACTCCCTCTGTCTTAAAAAGAAGGGTTCTTTACACTACTATACAACAATTATAAAGTAATTATAAGATAAGTGTATCCACAAAATAATTACAAAAAGAGTGCACAATAACCACATTGGAAAAAATAAGAGGAAGCACAGTGCTTACCGCGAGTGGGGATTTTTTCAAGTGGTGAACCATGACGTTAGCCGCCGGTTAATGGCGCGGACATGTGAAGTGTGGCACGATTTCTTTCACCTTCCGATGGAAGCGAAGGTGGGTTATGCGAACTCGCCGAGCACATACGAGGGGTACAGAAGTCGACTGGTAGTGGAGAAGGGAGCCAAATTGGACTGGAGTGACTATTTTTTCCTTAATTACCTTCCTATCCAATTGAAGTAAAAGAATAAGTGGCCCACTTTCTCATCCTCCTACCGGTATATATTGAATACTTGAGATTTTCTCCAATATTATATACCCTACCACCACTCTTAATTTGTACATGTTGAAAAAAATAAATTCAGGTAACACTTGAAAACTATTCTTAAATTTTTTTATAATTAATTGGTAACCCAATAAAACTGAATTGGTTACCTTTATATGAACGTTTGGCTACCAACTGCACTATAAAAAAAAATGTACCGATAATGACCATTACAGAAACTAATAAAATTGTTCATGGTTGCACATGGTGAAGAAAACAAATTCAGGTAACACTTGGAAACTGTTCTTAAATTTTTTATAATTAATTGGTAACTTTATAAAATTGAATTAGTTACCTTTGTATGAAAGTTTGACTACCAAATTGTCTATGAAAAAAATGTACCGATGACGACCTTTGCAAAAACCAATAAAACTATTCATGGTTGCACATTTGAAGAAAAAAAATCCAGGTAACACTTGAAAATTGTTCTTAAATTTTTTATAATTAATTGATAACTCAATAAAACTGAATTGGTTACCTTTGTATGAAGGTTTGGCTACCAACTGTACTATGAAAAAAAATATACTGATGACGACCATTGCAGAACCCAATAAAATTGTTCATGGTTGCACATGTTGAAGAAAACAAATTCAGGTAACACTTGAAAACTGTTCTTAATTTTTTTATAATTAATTTGTAACCCAATAAAACTAAATTGATTACATTTGTTAATATAAAAAAATCTCCTTATTTAGTCCCACAAATCAATTACCTTATATATAAAGGCATCACAACCAATCCTTTAACTTTAAATTGTATAATTGGGTGAGTCAACTCACTCAATTTGAAATCAATTAGGAGTTAACTCGCTCAATTGGAAAAAACTCACACTAAATTAGAATTGAGCATTCAATCGATAAAATCTTTCATCTCTTTAGATCTCCCAATTATTTCTCTTCCTCTTCTTCTTCTTTACTATCCTCACCCCTATTTCACTTCCATATACATGTTCCCCTTCTCTCGTTTATTTCAATTTCCCACCACCGAAAACGAGTTCATGAACTTGGTCCAACGCCTCACTGGCCCTTCTTCTTCCTCCTACTCCTCAACCTCCCCCGCCGCCGCCTCGACATACGGCGATGTCTCGTCGACAGTGAGACTGGCTTCCATAGTCCGACAGAAATAGAGAAAGAGAAAGTTCAGTGTTTGGTGCAAGTAATGTCAATTGGAGCTGGTGGTACAACTCATGTTTGGTTGTCAGGGGATCGATCATGCAACAAGGGTATGATTTTTCTGTTATCCTCTCTTCTGTAGTGCATATATGGTAGGATTATTGTCAATCCTATCTTTGCAACTCTCTGAGAATATTTAGCTAAAAAAACTAATTAGTTAGCAGACTTGATAAATCCAGAAGATTACATAATTGGTACATGATTTGCAATAAAGAGAAATGGGGGTGGATTGATAGAGTTGAAATACAATATAAGTGCGAAAACTGATTTTGAGAATTGTTTACCCTATTTACTTAAGCATCTAATATGCTTGCTCTGCCTTAAATCTTTTTTCTATTTTTTTAGAGTTTCTATTATTGCAAAATTTCTTTGTTATGATAAGTTATAATTTGAATGGAACTTAGTAGTCAGTTTGTGTTCTTGCAGATTGTTTATCCTGGACGAATTCTTAAGTTAAGAGTTCGTGGAACTTAGAGAGATCTAAAAGAATATACTTCATCTAAGGAGGTTTCTATTGTGTTAGCAGGTGTAATTGTAAGTTTTAATGGATCTCACATTCAGGTATATACTCTCAACATACAAAACATTTTTCATAGAAACAACTTTTTGCAATCATTTATTGGCGGTGCTGAACCATACCCATAATCTACTTTAGGTGCTGGCATTTTGCTATTGCAAGTGGTTAGCATATTGTGATATTAACACAATAAATTTGTCATATATTATTCTTGTAGAATAATACATAAATTAAAATGTATGCAAATGAAGTCTAATTATGCAATTGTGGTTGGAACCAAAGATAATGATGGCCTAAATGTCTGTAATCCCATATTTGAATATCACAACCGCAACAACAATTTCCAGACCAATCAAAGAAAATATTCCCCACGCGAGTTTATATTCATTTTTACACAACGTGCATACATATTTAATGAGTAACAATGAATTCCCATTGCCTATAAAAAAACAAATGAATATAGTTTGATGTTTCTACAAATATTTCATAATTGATTTTAGTTGTTAATTATTTTTTTTTAGTAATAATAGTTTAGTGTTTTATGATTTGCTTTACTCTCCATTCTGTTATTGAACTTGCTAATTGTCTTGATTTATTATTGAAAAGGTGTTCCTCTTTGCTAATTCAAAATGCAAGATGTACTTCCACAACCGACTGAAGCCTTAGCTTTTGGCAATCATTTCTTGGCGGTGTTGAACCATACCTATAATCTGCCTTAGGTACTGTCATTTTGCTATTGCAAGTGGTTAGGATATTGTGATATTAACATAATAAATATGTCATATATTACTCATGTATAATAATACATAAATTAAAATGTATGCAAATGAAGTCTAATTATGCAGTTGCAGTTGGAACTGAAGATAATGATGGCCTAAAGGTCTGTAATCCCATATTTGAATATCAAAACCGCAACAACAATTTCCAGACCAATCAAAGAAAACATTCCCCACGTGAGTTTATATTCATTTTTGCACAACGTGTATACATATTTGATGAGTAACAATGAATTCCCATTGCCTATAAAAAAAACAAATTAATATAGTTTACTATTTCTACAAATATTTCATAATTGATTTTAGTTGTTGATTAGTTTTTTTTGAGTAATAGTAGTTTAAGTGTTTATATGATTTGCTTGACTCTTCATTCTGTTACTGAACTTTCTAATTGTCTTGATTTATTATTGAAAAGGTGTTCCTCTTTGCTAATTCAAAATGCAAGAGGTACTTCCACAACCGACTGAAGCCTTCAAAGCTTACTGAGACCACGATGTACATGAAACAACATAAGAAGGTAAATTATCTTTTATAATTCAGGAGTGAGTTTTTTTGACTCATTCTTCTAAATCTCTCAACTCTAAGAATCACCACCTTTCTGCCACCAAGATACAAGCAACCTATAGAGGTTATATGGTAATCATCTATCAATTTTTGTTGAATTTTTTTTTGTCAAAATCAACCCATAAAGGGTTGGGCTTGGAATTTCATGCCTGCTTTAGATTTTCGTAGAGAAAATCAAACCTCTAACTCTGTGTCATGGCAATTAGGATTGATTTTGTGAAATCTAAGAAATAATCTTTATTTTAATTCAGTTCAAACTTTATGAGCTAAAATGTACGAGAAATCGAAAGTTTAAAGTTTATTGTTTGCAAAATTGCTAGGAGTGGACCTTAGTTCTGATCTATATACTGATGCCACATTGTGGCTATTGCTTTTGTTGTCATTGATACCAATATCAATTCTCATAAATAAAACCTATAGGTGAACAAACACAAATAGTTGAGCAGTCTTTAGTCATTTGTTATTTGGGATTATCTGAACTGAATATTACTAACCTATTCAAATTGATTGTCTTAGATCTTATTGTGCTTCAAAAGTGTACAAAGCAGTGTACTTTTGTTAATTTTGTTTAGGCGGTGCTAGGCATTGGGTATCTCAGATTGTCAAAGAAATGCTCCTTCTCTCTGCACCTTCATCAAGGATCCAAGTACTTGGCTTTCGGTACCGTTCAAAATGTAAAAAATATGGATCGAACATAAGTTTTTTTTTATGTGGGTTTGATTCATGATTTTTGTTGGTATTTCAATTTTAATACATAGTTGCAAAGTACATTGCCAATTTCGATTCAAATATTTTTGTGATTTCTTGATTATATGGATAGTAATTTTTTGTTTGGAAAGAGTTAATATTCTAAATTTTATATGTCATGCAAAAATATATTCTAAACTTTCACAATTTTAGCAAATTATATAATTAGTTTTTCCAACTAACCCGTGCATTACACGGGCTACCAACTAGTCAATAATAAAATCATCAGTCAAGTTGTCGACTGGTACAATTCAATCAAATTGTATTTTTTGTGTGTGCAGAAATTGGTTCAAAATCGAGCTATAGATTCAATCAAGTTGTTTATTTTGCAAAATGACGATGAGCAGAAAAAGTAGCGGAAAAGAGGAGAGAGAAAATGGAGAGAATTTTCATAGGGAAAAACAGAGGAATTAGATGAAAGGGAGTATGAGGTGGAGGATTTTAGGGACGCCATTAATTCATCGCGGGGCGTCATTTGGCTCGATTACTCACTAATGAGTTGGAACTGAGTTCTGACGCCATGACTCTGAGAATGTATAGCAGTAAAAACATCTTCAAAGGTCTCAAAGTCCTCTCTCAAGATTCCTTAATTCATCCCGATAACAGATCTAGATCTCCAATTATGTTTCTATTTAATGTAATAATTTTTTAAATAAAATATTGAAAATATATTAACTCTATAAATATTTTTTGGATGCACTTTTCGTTGTAATTTTTTCTAAAAATGTACTAGAAAGTGTAAATAACCCTAAAAAGAATGCCTAATGATACAAATTTTTTTTGTCCCAAAAGGATTAGGATCACTCGACAAACCCATTGGTTAGGCCGGTCCATGTCATATTTCTGTAATATTAATTAAGGCGGCCTTTTCAAGCCTTACAAGTCAGATCTGTCTGGTCCAAGCCTTGACCAGGCCGAGTTTTAACTAAGCCAAGCCCAGCCGAATCAAGCCTAGATTGCTGGCCCCAGGCTTTTTATGCATATCTAAGTGGACCTCACTTACTATTCATGTGAGGACAAACTTGTGAAACTATCAAATTTACTTGTAAAAATATCAATTCCCTAAATGTAACGACAATTTTACCCCTTTGGTATAAAAATTTAATTATATTGATTATTGATGATTATGAAATAACAAGATTTTAATTAGTAGTACATTTATACATTGTGAAATATTGATCATTATATTGATTATCGATGATTTTTTAAGCTAAATTTTAATGTATTAAATTTACTTTAAAAAATTACTAATTGTCTTATATTTATCCTTTTGGTATAACAATTAATGGAATAAATATTAAAATGAGATTCAATATTACACAAGCATTTTTTTAGCCACATATCGTTGCTATGTCATCAATTTTGGACATGATATTATCAATTAGACGTAATCAAAAAAAAAAAGTTTAATCCCTAATTAAAAAAAAATTGAGGAGACATTCCCTAAAGTGGAAAAAATTAAAAGTTTAATACCCTAATTGAAAAAATTTAGAAGACAATCCCCAAGTAAAAAAAAAATACAAAAAATTAATCCATATTTAGGCCTTATAACAATTAATGTTACAGATGAGATGCAATTCCGGTTCAATTTTTTTTTAAAACTAACGTAATTTCAAATTATAGAAAAATTGAAACCGCACCACTGCCATCTCTATTCAGTAGTGCACATGAAGTCATGAATGAGGTCTACCATAAGTAAAATTGAAACTCACTTTATGTTCTTATCTATTAATTTTTACAATTTTTAAATTGTAAAAAATGTATTTTTATCATACTTTTTTTGGACAAGAGCAATTCAAATACGGACTGAAAATATTATTCATTAAAAATATCACTATTTACAAATGAAAAGAATAGAATAATGAGTATCCTCTAACCAACAAGTAAAAATAAAAATAAATTTAACTGGACTTGACCATTATTTTTATCATACATCGATAGATGGATATTATTTAATTTGATATTCGTTTAATCATTTAATATGTAAGACCCCAACTTTTATAAATAAAGATTTAATTTTTTCGAAATAGTTTTTTGAATAATAAAGTGTGGATTTGATATAATACTATAGTTGTGGGTAATATTTATAAATTTTGCAAAGTAAGCAAGTTGTCATAAAATATTCGTTTGGTCGGGAAATATTCATTTTATCAGGTAATATTTGTACGACGGCATAATTATTGGTGGACCCCACAACAAAATTATTGTCGAAGTTAATAAACGACATAAATATCTTTTTATAAAAATAACGGTGAAAATTTTATCGTTAACTGTTGTAATACCCGGTCATAAAAGTACAGTAATACGCATGGTTGCATAGTAGCACACAGTATTGTACAGTACCTTTGATTATTGATGCTTACGTGAGAAGTCACTCAGTTTTACTCAATTATTACCACAGTAATTGTTGCACAGTATCTCACATTATTGATTCAATTATTGTCACAATATTTATATTATTAAATTAATAACTAAGATGACAAGTTATTCATATTATTATTTGCATTATTGACAATGTCTAGAAAGTTTTGTCGAGAAAAGGGGTTTGGTCACCTAATTGCGCGCCAATAGGGAGAAATTCTTATCGGAAAGCCCTCTTTTTTGGGGAATGATCTGGTTGTTAATATTGAAAGTTATATTATTGATGAATAATTGTTGTTTAAAAATATATTTTGTGAGGCCAAGTGAATTGAGATAAATAAAGGGGATTTTTGTGGCATTTGTTGTAAATTTGGCTTATTATTTGGACCCCCACTTATCCATTTTTCAAAATTGTCGATAAAAGTTATCTCAATTTTATTACATATATATATATATATATGTGTGTGTGTGTGTGTGTGTGTGTTTTGTCAGGTTTGGGGGGGATTAAAGTCACGGGTGACTTTATTATTGTTATATATATATATATATATATATATATATATATAATAAATTTTATTTTTTTATGAAAAATAGAATATATTATATTTTATTATGCATAGTATCTGCATAGTAACTGCATAGTAAAATCAGAAATTTCAGTCGAAACCCGTGAATGATTCCTTGTGTAGTCCGTGATTTTCAAATTTAAATAGTATCCTTCCATTCTTCTATAAATAGGATACTTAGTTTAGAATTGAAAATCACACCAGAATCACAGAATTCTTCTTTTATAATATTGAGCGTATATATTTAGAATTTAAGGAAGCTTTGAGTGTAGAAAATAGTGAAAGTTTTCTTCAAGAATATCCCCGCCCTACCAGTCAGAAGTACTCTCTTTTTAAGGTAAGGGATATTATTTTTGTTCAATATTCGTAAGAAATAATATTTTCTTTCATACAATGTAGTATGTAAGTAATATTATTTCGTTTCAGATTCTGAATTCTACACTCATTTTGTTAAGGTTTGGCATCTATACTCCGTGAAATTAGTATAATATCCTTGAAATTTGTGCTTCATCTAATATTATTTCACAAAAATATTATTCTAAATATTCTTGATAATTTTTAATCTTTTCATGTTGGGGTACTATTCACAGGGTACTATTCACGAAGTACTATTCATGGGGTACTATTCACTTGAGTACTATTCACCCGGGGTATTATTCATAACAAAAAATGATTTATTTTCCATCTAAATCATTTTTGATACAATGTTATTCTTGAATTTTACTCCACAAAATAGTATCATGTTGACAATTTGGACATTATTGAATTCTGGATAAATTAAATTTTAAAATTTATCCTTGCTCTCATTATATTAAATTTTTATACCATTGTCATCATTCTCATTCTTATATTGTGATGAACGTCATCTTTGGCCCGTAGTGCATAGATGGACTATTGATTGGTATGGTTATGACCAGGAATTATTCGGTATAATCATGACCTGTAATGTTACAAATGATATGGTAAAAGTCCTCATTGGCCCGTAGTGCATTGATGGACAGCTGTTGGCATGATTATGACCATTGGTGATAACACGAATATCTTTGGCCTGTAGTGCATGTATAATTCAGTGATGTTAATTATTTTATTGAGCTGAGTCTCAGCGATAAAATTGTTGATAAACTTTTTAAATCATAGAAGATAGTAGATATCATGCTCTACTTGACTCTTCTAATGGATTGCTTGTTCCGCTATAGTTAAACTTGATATTTCTTACTGGGCTAGTTGAGTTCACCCTTTTGCTTTTATTGTTCTCTTCAGGAAATGAGAACGTAGCCGGGACTAGTCGGGGAATGGAGTGACGGTCCGAGATGGTGGCTGTAGTAGTCCTCACTATTTTATAAAATAATGTGATAATAATTGTAAAGAGGACTCCATTTGAGTTTAAATAATGTCTAGAAGACAAGATTCATGTGAAAGCTCTCAGCTACGCTTTTGTCATATTGTATAGATGAAGTTTGTATTTAAATTATGACCATGTATTTGGTGACCCAAGATGGGTGATGTATACCTATTTTGGGGGCTTCACAGTTGGTATCAAAGCTTAGGGATATGATCACTGGCTGAGATGTGAGAGTAGAACTAGGAGGGGAAAGACGAGTAAATCATTCGCTAGTATGACCTACCTAAGTTTATTTATTATTTAATTGGTCAGTCAAAATATAGGGATAATAAGTGGCATGTCAATTAACCCTTGTTTTGTGGCAATGTTTGAAAATGACATCTGAAAATATCGAGTTAAGCAATGGAGCACATGGGACCGTTCAGTCACCGTTGATTAATACCCATGATAATGTGCATTAGAAAGGCAATAATCCTCAGATAAACAACAACACCGACCAAATGATGAACGATGGGATGTTTAGAGGCTTTCTGTAATTCATGTAACATCAAGCGAGAGAGACTCCTGTCCAAAATGGAGGTGGAAACACTTGCAACTCACGGATGGTCACCGCTAAGCAGTTCAAGGAGCTGGGACCACCAAATTTTTGGGAAAGCTAGAACCACTTATGGCAGAGGCGTGGATAAAGCAAATCACCAAGATATTTGATGTCTTGGGATGCTCTGAGGAGCAAAAGGTTCCCTTTGCCACCTTCATGTTGCGAGGATAGGCAGATTACTAGTGAGAATCTATAAAACGTACTCAGCTTGCCGCACTCAGGAGGTCTTAGGAGAAGTTCCAAGAATCGTTCAACAAAAAGTACTTTCCCGAAAGTATTCGTTACATGAAGGAGGTAGAATTTATCAAGCTGGAGCAAAATAACATGACCGTGTCGTAGTACGAGGCTAAATTTGCAGAGTTATCCTGGTTTGCATCTCATTTGGTAGATAATGAGGAGCGTATGACGCGGATGTTTCTAAGAGGTTTGAAACCCGAAATACGTCAATACCTCATTTATGACGCCCCCAAAATAAGTATACATCACCCATTCTGAGTCGCCAAATACATGGTACAGAATACAAATACAAACTTAATTTATACAACTATTAAGTGTTGTGTAGAATACGACACAACATTATCTGTGAGTTTTAATACAAATATTGTCTTCTAGACAGTATTCAAAGTCAAAATAAGTCCTCATTACATTTATTATCACACTATTTCACAGAATAGTGAGGACTACTAATGCAAACATCTGGACCGTCACTCCGTTCCCCGACTAGTCCCAGCTATATTCTCATTTCCTGAAGAGAACAATGAAAGCAAAGTATGAGCTCAACTAGCCTGGTAAGAAATATTATGACTAAGATAATGCAGAATAAATTATCGTTAGCCTTCAATAGTGTTAAACTGATAAAATATAATAAACATCAAGTTTAACTGCAGCGGAACAAGCAATCCATTAGAAGAGTCAAGTAGAGCATGATATCTACTATCTTCTATGATTTAAAAAGTTTATCAATAGTTTTATCACTGAGACTTAGCTTAATAAATAATCCACATCATTGAATCATCCTTGCACTACGGGCCAAGGATATTCATTAGTATCACCAATGGTCATGATCATACCAACAACTTTCCATCAATGCACTACGGGCCAATGATGACTTTTACCACATCATTTGTAACATTACGGGTCATGATTATACCGAATAATCCATGGTCATAATCATATCAATCAACAGCCCATCTATGCACTACGGTCAAAGATGACTTTCATCACAATATAAGCATGAGGATGATGAGAGCAGTGATAAATTTTAAAGATTTATAATTCAATTTATCCAAAATTCAATAATGTCCAAATTGCCAACATGATACTGCTTTGTGGATTAAAATTCAAGAATAATATTGTATCAAAAACAATTCCGACAGAAAAGAAATCAATTTTTTTGTCGTAAATAGTACCCCGTGAATAGTAACCGAGTAAATAATACTCCATGAATAGTACTTCGGGAATAGTAACCCGTGAATAGTAACCCGACATGAAAAGATTAAAATTTATCAAGAATGCTCAGAATAATATTTCCATGAAAAGATACTAGATGAAGCGCAAATATCAAGGATATTCTACTAATTTCATGGAGTATAGAAGAAATACTTATCAACATAAGTGTAGAATTATAGATATGAAACGAAATAATATTACTTACATACTATAGAGTATGAAAGAAAATATTATTTCTTACGAATATTGAACAAGAATATATCACTTATGAATACGAAAGAAATAATACCCCTTACCTTAGTAGGAGATTGGATACTGCAATAGTGTAGTAACATAATACTCTTCTTCTTTCTCTCTTATTCTATCTATACTTTCTCTCTCTATAGCTTGAATGAATTGGTAAAAAATAATGAAGAAATGAGTTTTTATTTATAGGCTTAGCAGAGTAAGGGTAAAATAGTCTTTTCACCATAATTTATGACATCATCGCATACAGCATCGATTATATTACATCATTGCTTACCTCATCGTCTGATGACATCATTGCTTACCTCAAAATGATATTTAGAGAAAAATTAATCTTTATTCATAAAAGTTGGGGTCTTACATCATTTCTCACAAACTTTGCTTGTATTCAGATGTTGTGAATAGGGCTAAGTTATTGGAGCGCGATAATGAGTCAACCCAACTAAGAGAGAGTAGCTGGAAAAACAATAACACCAGTGGTAACAGTCATCAAAGCGGTGTCAACAAACATGGAGGAAATCAACATGCCAAAAATGGTAACCACTTCAGTGGTAATCATGGCCAAGATAATAGAAGTGAAAATTTCAAGAAGAGGAGATTCAATAATGATGGAAAGACGTCAGCTGCAAGATCCCAACTTTTATGAATAAAGATTATTTTTTCTTGAAATATATTTTTGAATATTATGGCGTGGATTTGATATAATATTATAGTTGTGGGTAATATTTACAAATTTTGCAAAGTAAGCAAGTTGTTATAAAATATTCGATTGGTCGGGGAATATTCATTTTAACAGGGAATATTCTTACGACTGCACAATTATTGGTGGACCCCACAAATGGAATTATTGTCGGAGTTAGAAAATGACAGAATTATCTTTTTATAAAAATAACGACGGAAGTTTTACTATTAAACTGTTGAAATACCCGGTGGTAAAAGAACAAGAATACGTCTGGGGTCGTTATAGTGTACACCAGATTGATTATTAATGCTTACGTGAGAAGTCACCGAGTTATACTCAATTTTTGCTACAGTAATTGCTGCATAATATCTCTTATATTATTGATTCAATTATTATCACAGTATCATCTGCATAATATTTTATATTATTAAATCAACAATTAAGACGACAAAGTTATTCATATTATTATTTACAATATTGACAATGTCTAGAAAATTCTATCAAAGAGAGGTTTGGTCACCTAATTGCGCGCCAATAGGGAGAAATCCTTATCGGAAAGCCCCCAATTTCCTGGGAATGATCTAGTTGTTAAATATTGTGAGTTATAATATTAATGATGAATAAGTTCGTGTTGATTAAAGATGAAATTGATATTTTCATTGTGTTGGGATTATTAGTGTTAGTGGAAATCGACATTTATTTCGATAATAATTGATTTCTGGAGGTTATATTGACAAATCGGGTAATTAATCAAATAAATGAGCAATTAATTGCTATTAATTCATATGCTTATAACTATTTGTTCACATACATGTACTATTAGGGGAGGTGGTGCAAGATTGATAATACTTGCATGACTAAATTAAAAATAGAGGTATAGATGAAGGTACTATACCGTAACTATTTTATTCACATGTATGGAACTATTGATTCACATGAATGTACTATTGATTCACATTCATAAACTATTAGGGGAGGTGGTGCAAGTTCGATAATACTTGCAGGACTAAATTAAAAATAAAAAAAAAGATGAAGGTATTATACTGTAATATTTCGAGCCCCAAAACGTGCAGTTATCGAAAAATATATTTTCCTATAAATAGAAGCTCATTCTTCTCATTCTCACCAATTCACTAAGACTCACAAGAGCAATTATAGAGAGAGAAGCTATAGAGAGAAAGAAAAAGAGAAGTCTGATGCTTCACTATTCCAGTATCCAGTCTTCTTCTGAGGTAAGGGATATTATTTTTTTCAGTATTCATAAGGAATAATATTTTCTTCCATACTCTGTAGTATGTGAGTAATATTATTTCGTCTCGTATTCCTGATTATACCCTCATTTTGTTAAAATATTGCTTCTACACTCCATAAAATTAGTAGAATATCCTTGAAATTTGCACTTCATCTAGTATCGTTTCATAAGAATATTTTCTGCACATTCTTGTAAAATTTTAAGCTTTTCATGCCGGAGTACTATCCACGAGTACTATTCATTTATACAGTACTATTCACAAAGTACTATTCACGGGGTACTATTCATAAAGTACTATTCACGGGGTACTATTCATAGGGTACTATTCACAAAGTACTATTCACAAGGTACTATTTACTCGGGTACTATTCACCAGGGGAATTATTCATGAAATAAAATTGATTTCTTTGCTGTCCAAATTATTTTTGATACAATATTATTCTTGAAATTTACTCCACAAAGCAGTATCATGTTGACAATTTGGACATTATTGAATTCTGGATAAATTAAATTATAAATCTTTAAAATTTTATCATTTGCTTTCTTTTAATTGAATTCCTATATCAATTTCATCATCCTAAATGCTTATATTGTGATAAAAGTCATCTGTGGCTTACGTGCATAGATGTACTATTGATTGGTATGATTATGACCAGGGATTATTCGGTATAATCATGACCGTAATGTTACAAATGATGTGGTAAAATTCTTCATTGGCCCGTAGTATATTGATGGACAGTTGTTGGTATGATCATGACCATTGATGATTACATGAATATCCTTGGCCCGTAGTGTAGGGATGATTCGATGATGTGGTTTATTTATTAATTTGAGTCTCAAATGATAAAGTTGATGAAAAACTTTTTAAATCATAGAAGATAGTAGATATCATGCTCTACTTGACTCTTCTAATGGATTGCTTGTTCACCGTAGTTAAACTTGATGTTTATTGTATTTTATCGGTTTAACACTATCAAGGCTAACGATAATTTATTCGCATTATCTTAGTCATAATATTTTTTTATTGGGCTAGTTGAGTTCACCTTTTTGCTTTCATTGTTCTCTTCGTGAAATGAGAACGTAAATGGACTAGTCGGGAATAGAGTGATTTCATCCGAGATGGTGGCTATAGTAGTCCTCACTATTTTATGAAATTGTGTGATAATAAATGTAATGAGGACTTTATTTGAGTTTGAATACTGTCTATGAGACAATATTCGTGTAAAAACTCTAATCTACGCTGTTGTCATATTGTATAAAAGAAGTTTGTATTTGATTTATATACCATGTATTTGGCAACTCAGAATAGGTAATGTATACCTATTTTGGGGGTGTTACATCAGCACCAGCAACTATTGTTAAGGAATGAGAACGACCATCGATCGTATGCTACAAATGCGGAGGGGAGGGACACATCAGTATAAACTGTACGCAGCAGTCCAAAGCGTGTTACAATTGCAAAAGAGAAGGTCACCTAGCCCGATTTTTTTGTGCAGTGAAGCCAAGTCCAGTTGAGATGGTGACACCAAATGCCGTCCTAGACAAGTTAAAGCCGGTAGTTCAAGGGAGAGCATTTTTTGTAACCTAATAAAAAGCGAGGAACCCGAACGAAGTTATCACGGGTAAGTTAATTATAAACTCTTGCGAAGTCTATAACTTATTTGATACCGGTAATACCCATTCTTTTATTTCTCCTACTTACGCTCAACGTTTAAATTTAACTCCAGAGAAATTAGACTTTGACTTAACTGTTGAACTCCGTTGGGAGAAAGCTTCATTACATCCACTGTTTATAAGTCTTGTTTGATTCAAATTGGCACCCGTACGTTACCTGTCGATCTTATCACTTTGAAAATACTTGCATTCGATGTGATTTTAGGAATTGATTGTTTAACTAATCATCATGCCGAAAATGATTATTTTTATAAGGTTGTTAGCTTTCATATTCCTAACTAACCTATTATGCGAATTCAAGCAACCAAACCACTAAAGTCAATCACTGTCATATCAAGCTATAAAGCTATTCGTTTATTGAAAAATGGATGTCAAACTTTCTTAGCCCATGTCACGGATTTAAACAAAAATACGTCAGATTTGAATGATATTTCTATTGTAAATAAATTTCCTGATGTATTCCATGAGGAACTTCCTAGCTTAACCCCAGAGCGTGAAATCAAATTTTGTATTGACCTTGAACCTGGTTCAAAACCCATTTCCAAAGCCCCATATCAAATGGCTCCTATTGAACTTCAGGAGTTAAAAACCCAACTGCAGGAATTATTAGACATCGGTTTCATTCGTCCTAGTACGTCTCCTTGGGGTGCTCCTGTTCTATTCGTAAAGAAGAAAGATGAAAGTATGAGACTTATCATTGACTATCGGGAGTTGAATCATGTCACTGTCAAAAATAGGTACCCGTTGCCTCGCATTGATGACCTATTTGACCAGTTGCAAGGCGCCAAATTCTATTCAAAGATCGATCTTCTTTCTGAATATCATCAGTTAAAGATTAAAACTGATGACATTCCAAAGACTGCTTTCAGAACTCGGTACGGACATTACGAATTCCTAGTCATGTCTTTTGGATTGACTAATGCTCTTGTTGCCTTCATGGATATGATGAACCGAATATTCAAGGAATATTTGGATCATTTTGTGGTTGTCTTTATTGATGACATCCTCATATACTCAAAACGCCGTGAAGATAGTGAGCAACACTTGAGGCTGATACTCCAAAAGCTTTGGAAAACAAGCTATACGCCAAGTTGAAGAAATGCGAGTTCTAGCTTGAGGAGGTAGCATTCTTTGGGCACGTGATATCAAATCACGGAATATCTCGCTGACCAATTCCAAGATCAAGCAAGACAAAGTCGGAGAAACCTAAGTCAAGAATCAATTACGTAGCTTTCTGGGCTTAGCTGATTATTATCGGAGATTCGTGGAAGTGTTTTCTCGAATTGCTACTCCGTTAACTCAGCTGACTCGAAAAGATATAAAATTCAGTTGGAGCGAGTAATGTGAGAAGATTTTTCAAGAACTCAAGAGGAGACTCATTTCAGCACCTGTTCTGACAATACCATCTGGTTCGGAGGGATTTGTCATCTACAGTGATGCTTCAGACAGAGGGTTTGGATGTGTTCTCATGCAACATGGGAAAGTCATAGCCTATGCCTCGTAACAACTCAAAGAATATGAGAGGAATTATCCTACTCATGATCTAGAGTTGGCAGCAGGCGTTTTTGCGCTTAAAATCTGGAGGCAATACCTATATGGGGAGAAGGTGGAGATCTATATAGATCATAAAAGCCTCAAATATTTCTTCACCCAAAAGAAACCCAACATGCGGCAACGACATTGGCTCGAGCTGTTGAAAGATTACGATTATACCATTCAATACCATCCTGGAAAAGCGAACGTGTTAGCTGACGCGTTGAGTAGAAGATCATATGCGGGTATGAGTGCGATATTGTCAACGCAAAGGCCCATTTGGTATGAATTACAAAGGATGAAGATAGAGTTAAAGACTCTAAGAACCCACGTGATGATGTCAAATATACGAGTAGAATCAACTTTAATCGATAAAGTTAAAGCTGCTCAAGCTACGAACCTCAAGCTGATGCGTATGAGGAAGAAAGTACAAGAAGGTGCTATTCCGGAAGTAAGAATTGATGAAGAATGAATACTTCGAGTCAACTCCAGACTTTGTGTTCCTAACGACTCTGATTTGAAGTATAAGATCATGATGGAGGCGCACAAATCACCGTTTACAATCCATCCGGGGAGTTCCAAAATGTATCGTGATCTTCAAGAACACTTAAGTAGAATTAGCCATTTCTCAATGCACTAATACCATATTAACTTAAATCCACAAATTAGATAGAATTAAGCCAAACACCCTAATCAACTAATTCACTATATCTCTATGTGAATTACAATCACATAAGGTTTAAGTTCAAGTTTTCTACCCGATTACATGTGATGTTAAGCATATCTCTACCCTAACATTCATCAAGATTCCATTCAATCACAAAATTCAAGAACACATGCTAAAGTGACTAAGTCTAGATTCATACATCATCTCTCGAGTTCATACAACTCCACACAGAATTGGTGATCAAGCAATTCATAAATTAAAGCACAAATCACAATAGATAAACTGAATGGATAGATTATTAAATTGAAATTAAGGCTACATAATCATCGTTTAACCATAAAGATCCATCATAAGCCTAATAAGTAAATTAGTTCATCACAAATGAAATAAACATTGAAATCATAAAAGAATCCATCATCCAAATTACAATAATTGAATTAAAGAAGTAGAATGAATACAAAACCACCCTTCTTCTTCTCTCCAACTTACAATTTTCATGACTCTAACATTCAATCCTTCTTCCAATGCAATTTACTCAAATTAGGGCTCAAAAATTATTAAATGATTGAATGTTGTTATCTCTTCTATTATCTATGTTAATCTCCAGCACAAGACACTTATTTAGTCCACAAACTGACGCCAATCAGAGTCCCAAGCCATGCCAACTTCCTACCTAGACGCTGCCGAAGAACTCTAATGAGAACAGACTTCTTACTCTTGGCCCATAACCCCACCCTGGCGGGGGTTTTTCCTCTTCATAAGCCCGCCCCAGCCGGGAGTCCTCCTTTTCTTGCTCAAGTACCCCCGCCCTGGCAGGGGTTTTGCTTGTAAATAGTTCACCCCGGTAGGGGGTCCTTCTGCAATCTGCACACTTTTGCTCATTTTACGCTAAGTTCCCGTCACAATGCCATATTTTAAGCCACACATGCTATGCCACCATACCTAAACAGAAAATAATAATAACAAGTAAAAACAAACATACATATACAGAATTAACACAGTTTAAGCTCGAATTAGAGGCTGATTCGTAGGTATAAAACCCACTCATAAAACTCCCCTAAACTTAAACCCGTGCTAGTCCTTGAGCACAAAATAAAACAAAAATACTATACAATGCAATGGAATGAAATGCAACTAATCTATATACACACGAATCCAGCAGTAGTGATAGAAATAAGTTTGATCAACCAGCCTCAGAGAAATCAAGCAAACATGACAATACTTCATATCAAAACCAATCAACAAATTCCTCATTAATCATCAAATCTTAAACTGTTATCACTAATATAGTGTGTGTGTGTGTGTGTGCGCATGCTCAACAACTACACTAATTGATACAAAATCAAATTTAACACATAATAGGTCTCTTTGAAGGCATCATACAGTGTAAACTCAAGAAATCCAAAAATAATCAAGATCCAACTAAAATCAAACAATTACCAATATCAAGGGTAAAAATAGGATACTTATGCTTTATTTTTCATCTACGGGGGCTTTTTGCTCTTATTTACTTATTTTTTCTTTTTTTTATACACATGGCTATGCAGTGTCTTATTCCCTTAGGCTTTTCAATGCTACCTTAACGAGCTTTCGACCAAAGACTCCCATACCATTAAGACCTTAGGGCGCTAGGTGTAAAGACAATCCCCTCGAGCTTACTTACTCAAGTAACAAAGGCCACAAAACTAGACAAGCATGTCACGGTGTTTATTCTCTTCTTTTTTTTCTTTCTTTTTTTAGAAGCTTATATACCCCAAAATTTTCCCCCAAACTTAGGTTCTTGCTTAACTTTAGCCTTCACTGCCTATCCTTTTTATTCTTTCATTTGAACTAACATTATCCTTTAGAGATCCATTGTGTATTAATTTGACTTTAATCAGTCAACATAGTTATTAATATTGTGCTAACCTTGTTATATCAGTTTCAAACAGGAAAAGATTCAATTCATAACAAAAAATTCCATCAAAGTTCTAATAGTTAGTACTATACTTGCTTACTCGAAGTCAGTCTCATCATTGGCCAAAATAGACTGTACTATCTAACAGCTGGACTCATGCAAGATAACACAGTACTTAACTAAAATTTTTGTGATTTATATATATATATATATTTAGATACATGAAATAAAAAGAAATATACATTTATAAAAACTAATAAAAACTATTTACAACTACACTATTATGCAATTACACTACATGAATGCAACATATAATGAACCTAAAAACTAAACATGACAACTTATGCAAAAACTATAATAACTAAATTAAACATGCAATACAACTAAACTAAAATCCCCCAAACTTGACAAGTACAATGTCCTCATTGTAAATATATTGAAATAAAAGAACCGAGGACTTCCATGTAATCATCTAAGATTGAGGTGGTGGCGGTTGTGGCTCATAACGTTGGCGCTCTTCATTGTCAAAATCAGAAGGTGGAAATAATGGCATTGGCCCAGGCTGCTGGTATGGAAACTGAGCATTTAGGTTTAGACTCTGGAGGGTCGCACTCAAAGAGGCAAATGATGTGTTCATGGCATTGAACATATGGTCTTATCTTGTCTGGTCCCCAGTCTTCTCATCTGTCTATTGGCTTCTTTGTTATGCCCATCAATTTGTCTCTAAAGGTCGCGAAACTGAGAGCTGAACATATACCTGACGGTCCACTACATCTCCTCAGTCTCATGCTCTCTAATAATCTCATCAGCCTGGAACTCGTCATCGTCAGAGGTGTCCTCAGCATCAACCTCCTCCTCAGAGGCTGGTGGGAATATAAACCCGACTCCTCTCGGATACGATTCTCCACCGGGCCGAACTGTGTAGCGTGTAATCATCCATGAGTCCAGAAGCTGGAGTGGCTACTAGGTCGGCTCATCACTGGACCACCTAACGCTAGCTTACCTGCACAACCCAGAAATAAGGGATGGGTGTGGCAAGCCACCGAAAAATGGTCCGCGCAAGCATCTTCGTATCGAGAAATTTATAATGGCACCCACGTTGATAGTGAAGTCTTGCACAATGGCATACAACAGAATCACCTTCTCCTTTGTCACCTGATCAGTAGTGTGTGTGGACGGGAATAATTTTGTGTAAAAGAACGCATACCATATTTTTCCATAACGGCTCAGGTCCTTGTTGAGGAAGATTATGCCTCCTTTCCGTCCCTTGACCCATGTGGTGCCCGACTTAGTTATTTCTATTAAAATCCTCTCGTAGTCGGGATCATTGTCATGAAAATAGGCATATTGGCATTCCTTAGGAGTCCGCAAGCTGTACTACTCGTTGATAGCTTTTAGACTGAAATGCACTTGTTTCCCCCTTACGAATGCAATGAACGAGGCCCTATCCTCTGCATTTGCATAAAACTGCTTTACCACATTGATGATTGCTGGCTTTGGTTAATTAGTAAACCTATCCCATCCTTTTTCATAAATCTACCTCTTTATGTGCCCATTTACGTTGTCTGGTGCCAAGCCCCGCTCTGGAGTGAGTGCCTTAGACACTAGATATGTGACAACCCAAAAATTTATAAAATCTTGAATGGTTAGAATAAAGGTTAAAGAATAAAACCTAGAAGAGAATTTGAGGATTTATTTAAAAATTTTAAGAAGAACCTATATAGTTCTTAATTGAATAAGAATAAAGAAATATGGGTTACAAAATTTTAAAACCCTAGAAATGAATTAATATGTACTTGAAGGAATATCAAGAATAAGGTATTACGATACCTGTAAATTCGATGTAAATTGAATAGTCTAAGAAATGTTATATAAGTACATATGGAAATTTTATTAAGGAAATAAGATTTCACATGAAGAGATGCTATGAGGTTAAACGAAGATGAGTATATGTATAGAAATATATATACTTTGTAAGGTGCTTTATATATTTTAGCAAGAGGAATGATGAATTAAGTTAATGATATAAGGATCAAGATAAAACTATGTTAGTAATTAACATAGTTTGACCATTGGCCTTGATTGGCAAATAAGAATTTGAATAAGTTTAAAGTCGTTAGTTAATATGATTAGCAATAAGAAGGGAGTAAGTTAAAACTCAAAATTTGAGTGAGAGATAGAATTTTGAAGCACGGACTGCTCGGTTACGTCCGGAACGTCAAGTTTAGTCAGAAAGGACAATTAACACAAAATGTGTAAGGGTTGACTTTTTGGTCAAAGTCAACAATTGACTTTTATAGAAAAAGGTCAAATTGGAGTTAGAAGTTAAATATGTTATGATTATGTGAATTATGTATATGATTAAATAAATATACATTATATAATGTGAATACATTTATTTTGTATATAAAAGTAAATTAAGAATTAAGTTATGTAACCTAATATATATTAGGTGTGATAATTAAATAACTTGAGAGGTTATAATATGGTAGAATATTAGTATATATAAATATATACTAACATTAAGAGGTTTATTTTATACATCTCAGTTAATTAATTTTATAACCTAGTTATAGCAATAGTAATTGGGTTAAGAAATTAAATGTGCATGAGTAAAGATTTAAGTTATAATTGATGAAATGAAAACCCTAATTAAATAATAAGGGAATGGTAATATTAAAAGTGTTGAAAGATGTTATTTGTTATGGCCCAAAGAGCTAAATTTAGTAGCCCAAATGAATTAATTGAGTGGCCCAACTTTTAGCCCAATTGAGAGGGGGTATTATGGACCTTATGTATGCTAAATAAGAGATAAAAAGAAAGCAAAATTGGGAGCATTATAAGGCCACTTGGTTGGACATGCGATGAAGGAAAAGGAGGGCAAGAATGTGGTGTATTCACTTTAGTTGGTGACCAACTTCTACCTACTCCTCGTATGTGTCACTTATTTATTTAGCCAACACTTTGGCATTTCTTCCAAGTAAAGCTTTGGTGGTTTAATGAGAGAGAGAAAGAGCAAGGAATATGGGAGAAGTTAATAGATATACATAATATATCTATACACATTTTACTAACAATAACTAAAATCTATTTTTTCTCCTCTTCTCTTTTATTTCATTTCCATATTTGTTAGTAAGATAAAGCAATTAGAGAGAGAGAGAGAAGTGGGGCTTTGACAGCCATAGAGGGGGAGGAGGAAGAGTTTTCTTCGAATTCTCCTAACTCCATAGCCACCTTGGGAAGAAGAAGAAGAAGAAGAAGATAGGGAGCATGAAAAATCAAAGGTATAGATCCCTTTTGTTTATATAATTTTATTTTGATTATTATTAATCAAACCTTGAATCTATGTTTCTAAACTTAAAAACCATAAATATACTTGTTAATGAATGTTTCATATTTAGATATACCCATATTGGGTGTTGTTTTAGTTAGAAATCAAAAGTAAGGAAAAGTGATTTTTCTGGTTTATAAGCCCTAAATTTTCTATGTACTTTGAATTTTCACCGTTTTTGATCTACACCTTTTTTTATCGATCCGTCAAAGAGAGGTGCTAGATATGTAAGTTAACTACTAAACTCAAGGGGTAGCACTCAAAAATGTTGAGTACTAAGTCCGTAATGACTGATTTAGCAAAATTAGTTTTGTGTCTTTTAAGGAAAAGAAGAATTTTTTGGACAGTCAGGGGTAGGGGTAGTTTCGACATTTTTCTGACATTCGAAAATTCTGAAAATATTTTGGAGGATAATATGATAAGTTTTCTAACATCTCCAAGTAGAATCACTGAAAAAAGAGTTGTAGATTTTCGTATGGATCATTTTTAACAAAGTAGGAAAAGTGAAAAATTTTCAATCGTATACTGCCAAAGATTTTGCAAGGGCTGTTTCGGCCACTTAAATTGTGAAATAAATTCCAGACTTTTGGGACATGAAAATATATGGTATTAATTACCTCCTTCCAAAAATGAGCTCATTCCGACTTAAAATGACCAAGTTATGACCATTTCAATTTTTGTGATTTTTCGACGAAAATGGCTATAACCGGAGTTCTATAACTCCGATGGCCACAAAATTTAAACTGGAGGCTCACGTTAACACGTATAAGATTGTGCCAAGAGATGAGAATTTTTTGAGTTGAGCATGATGGGGCTAATTTCTTAAGCCACGTACTAAAAATAATTTTTGAAAAATACTAAAAGAAGTTAAAAAATTATGGATTGTGTATGAAATATATGTATATGTGTTTTGACAAAAGATAGAAAAATAATAAACTGATTTGGTATTTTTGTGAAAAGGATATGGAATCCAGCTTTCTGGATTAGAAAATCGGATGAATTCAGCTTGTTGGATTGAAAAGAAGCTTACTGAATGTTGAAAGGTGTTATCTAATATTTAATTATATGATTAAGTGTTAGCTAATTGATTGATAAAGTAATTGTATTATGATACAAAGTAGAATATGCTGATTGAAAGATCAATCTTATTAATGATAGGTCTTACAAAAGAAGTTAACTTAAATTGCATGCGAGAAAGAGTCAAATCTAATCGAGCAAGTTTCCTAACTCAACATTGAGTTGTATTTTCAAAGCATGTTAGTGAATAATTATTTTTGATTATTCACATCTATACTGATTATTGATTCGTACTTAGTGCATATTGCATATGTTCATCAGGTATGAATGGCTGATCACCTTCATTACCATCTGCTCCAGTTGAATTATTCATATTCATTATTGACAATAATTCTTGTCGTCCTGATCATTCAGTTATGAAATTTGATTCCTTCTAGTTCTCAATTAGTATTTTGTTGAACGTAGCTAACTTATTGTTTAATTCTTTCAATCATGATATATCCTCAAATAAATTTAAACTTGCTGGGCAAATTTGCTGTTCACCCTTGCTATATATATCATGATAAAAAATTTTAAATTAAGAGGAAAGCTCAAGTAAAGACATAAGCAAAGACAAAGTGCAAGATTAAATTATGATGCAGTTAGATATATTAAATTTTCTGACGAATATAGTACTGTAAACATTTAAGATATTGAAGATATGTATTAAGTTAAGGTTTTAGACCTTGGGAATAATGTGTAAAAGTTTAATGTATAAATAATTTATGTTTATATCTTCCGCAATAGTATAGAAATGATGTACCAGATCTGTGGTAAAAAGTACCTGGATTTGGGGATGTTACAATTGGTATCAAAGCCGTAGGTTATAAACCTTAGGTAGGGGTACCTTAGGCTATAACCGCGGAGATGATGATAAGGAATAAACTCAGATCGAGTTTAAGTGATAAGAGATGAATTTAAGAAATTCATCATTAAAGTAAAGTAGATTCACAGAAGAATCTTGAAGAGATATATGGATAAGAATCCGGAGTTACCTGACTCCTGTAATAAAGATGAAAAGTGAAAATAAATAGACGATGTCTATAAGATAAAAAAGTGTAAATAAAATCATAATATAATATGATTAAAGAGAAGAATAAGAAGATCATAAAATAAATCGATCGTAAGTATAAGGAGAAATGATTACAAAAATAAGATCATGACGTGATCAGATTAAATTGTTGAATAACATATGATATGTTAAGTGATTGGTATGATATAGCTTGACGCTATAAAGAGAAGGTACTATGAAATGGTACAATGTAAACTCAAAAAAGAGTGGTAAATGTTAAGATACTGATTAAAGAAAATCCGTATTAAGAAAAGAGAATGTTAGAATTGTGTAGGATTTTAATTGATGACTCAGGTCAGCAGCTGAGTTGTATGATTCCTTGTATGGGCGGAGAATTTGTACTTGGTTTTATAATCACTTAGCTTCCTGGTCGATATAGTGGTTAGGTTGACCAATTCTTTGTATGGACGGGGAATTGTCCGCTTAGCTTTCTATATTGATTAGTGGCCGAGTTTGGTTTGACAACCACTTAGTTTCTTACATTGATAATCATTGGAACCTGATGTTGCGCTATTTGCTATATGCATGTTGATAAGGTGATTCTTTTCTTATGTGTATAACGAATAGGTAGAGAATATAAGGTTAGTTGCGAGTTCTTAAAACTCATACTTATGGTAAGTTCATGACTCATAATCATATGGTATGTTTTGAACCCCTCAGTGAATGGACGCCTAAGGTCTGCCTAGGATAAGTTCTTAAACCCATATTATTATGGCAAGTTACTGAACTCATAATGTGTGGTAAGTTTGATGAACTGGGTGTGGGAAAGTTGTGACTGGAGAATTGAGGATGATAGAAATAGATAGAATTTTTAAGCAATTGATCAGTAGAGAATTGAAGTTGATGGTGGAAGCATAAGTATTCCAAATCTCTAGCTATGCTAGACTTCAAAATTTTTGACATCAATCTAAATTAGCACTGATGTGCCTTTAAAAATATAAATGAATTTTGTTATTCTCAACACATGGTGACAAGTGTGTAGGTGTGTACTTCGGGCC
This sequence comes from Panax quinquefolius, assembly GCA_020205615.1. Lineage (NCBI taxonomy): Eukaryota > Viridiplantae > Streptophyta > Magnoliopsida > Apiales > Araliaceae > Panax > Panax quinquefolius. The sequence goes on from CM035162.1 coordinate 123,291,923, forward strand.
ACTAACACATCATTACATGTTGTGGCATGATGACACCAAAGATGATTTTCAAAGGTTTTTGGCACGGTTTAAAGAAGAGTCTATGCTAATTGATTCGGCTAGACGAAAATAATTTGAAAATATCAAAATGTATTTTTATATCATTAATGCATCATGCAACCTGGTGCAAAGATGATAAAAATGATGGAGTTATCAATGAAGAATTACTTAGTGTTGGATGTGATCTAAGGATCGCCAGCCCACTATAGCATGATGTAGTATGGCAAAGTCACAAAAATGATGAAATCCTCAAACAGACTGTAAAATAGTGCAGTATCATGACGTCATAAAATGATTTTAAGAATTTTAAAGGTAAATTATTGCCAACTAAATTTGGCTAGCAATGTTTCGATTTAAATTCAAATTATTTGATATGAGTCTAAGCTATTTGATTCAGCTAGACAAATGTTTATGAAAATTAAAAGTATTTTGAAAATTTATCCTGAACCAAATTATTTTGGTGCAGAATCCTATAATAAGACTGAGGTGAACTATATTGATTGGATAAAATAATCCAATCTAGTAGCGTAAATATTCGCTAGACATGATTGATACGTTATGCATGACGTAAGAGTACGATGTGCTAATCACCTTAAAGTACTAGCAACGGTAGTTTACCTTCTTTGTGATTGTAAACATACCTAATAATTTAGTGTTTTGCGATATAAATATCGTTAAAGCTACGTGTTCATGGTCTATATGACCCCTCAACATGATTTGAAAAGTTTTAGCTCCTTAGACTGAAGTCCTGCAAGAATGTGATAGTAGCAGAGCTCCTCGTAGTAGGAAGCAAGATGTACTCATTAAATTGAGCATGGAATCAAGTAAAGGTTAATTTGAAAACCTAATTTTGATGAATAAAAGGAGTGGTGATTAGTAGACTGAAATTTCGAGGACGAAATTCTTAGAAGAATGGGTGAATGTGACAACTCAAAAATTTATAAAATCTTGAATGATTAGAATAAAGATTAAAGAATAAAACCTAGAAGAGAATTTGAGGATTTATTTAAAAAATTTAAGAAGAACCTATATAGTTCTTAATTGAATAAGAATAAAGAAATATGGGTTACAAAATTTCAAAACCGTAGAAATGAATTAATATGTACTTGAAGGAATATCAAGAATATGGTATTACGATACCTTAAATTTGATGTAAATTGAATAGTCTAAGAAATGTTATATAAGTACATATAGAAATTTTATTAAGGAAATAAGATTTCACATGAAGAGATGTTATGAGGTTAAACGAAGATGAGTATATGTATAGAAATATATATACTTAGTAAGGTGCTATATATATTTTAGCAAGAGGAATGATGAATTAAGTTAATGATATAAGGATCAAGATAAAACTATGTTAGTAATTAACATAGTTTGATCGTTGGCCTTGACTGGCAAATAAGAATTTGAATAAGTTTAAAGCCGTTAGTTAATATGATTAGCAATAAGAAGGGAATAAGTTAAAATTCAAAATCTGAGTTAGAGATAGAATTTTGAAGCACTTGAATTTTTTCTTCACGTCCTAACGTCCAAGTTTAGTCAGAAAAGACAATTAACACAAAATGTGTAAGGGTTAACTTTTTGGTCAAAGTCAACAATTGACTTTTATAGAAAAAGGTCAAAATTGGAGTTAGAAGTGAAATATGTTATGATTATGTGAATTATGTATATGATTAAATAAATATACATTATATAATGTGAATACATTTATTTTGTATATAAAAGTGAATTAAGAATTAAGTTATGTAACCTAATATATATTAGGTGTGATAATTAAATAACTTGAGAGGTTATAATATGGTAGAATATTAGTATATAAATATATACTAACATTAAGAGGTTTATTTTATACATCTCAGTTAATTAATTTTATAACCTAGTTATAGCAAGTCTAATTGGGTTAAGAAATTAAATGTGCATGAGTAAATATTTAAGTTATAATTGATGAAATGAAAACCCTAATTAAATAATTAGGGAATGGTAATATTAAAAGTGTTGAAAGATGTTATTTGTTATGACCCAAAGAGCTAAATTTTGTGACACTCCCAAATTCGGGTACTTCAATTCCCACATGATTTGGTGTTCATTATACAAACATTATATGTCTATCTACCTATAATAAATAAAAGCATTAATAGATAGAAATAAATCCTCTCCTTAAGGAGTTACATCACAAAAATACATAAATCCCAGGTCATACTAACCTTAAATCTTAACTACGGAAACATAAACAATTAATCATCTTACACATCATTAACATAAGTCCAAAACAGAAATACAACATCACATAAAACAACAAGTCTTCATCACTTGTTAATATTGCCTTTGCATTTGCTAGTAGAAGGCTCGTCAGACCTTTCGTTCTTAACTGCAATGTTATTATTACGCAAGAGTGATCATGATTGCCCACAAGTATAAAAATGAAATAACAATATATAATAACATGCGAGTGAATCAAAGACTTCTGGAATAAAAATTAACTTTTGAATCAAGAATGAATAACAAGAATCAAAAGATTTCTGAGGGACATAAGACCTTGAACTATGTCCTAGGTTATCAAGGATTATACTTGAAACCTTTAACAACCATAGGACTATGGACTCTTCTACTCATACTTAGGGGGATCATCCCTTAGTACCATACTGTGCACAATATCTTAACGTTAACGTATAAGTAATCCCTATACAGGGTTGTTCATCTCAGTTTGACATTAGAGTCCGCACCAAAGTAAGTTTGGTTTGAATAAATCAATAAGGGTTCAGAATTTTAGAACGTTCATCAACTATGGACTAGTCGAATCAATAAGGGTTCACTAGTCTAACAAGGTTCAACAATAAATGATATTTAAATCGAATAACATTCTCAAGAGGTATACAATAGAACAAGTATTGTATAACAGAATCATACTTTGAAAAGATAAATAATCTTTAATACAACAATTTGAACTTGATTAATAATAACGAGAGTTTACTCGACGTAATTTATAAACTTGAATAATAATAACAAGTAGGGTTAGGAAACTTGCCTCGTCAATAGATTACACGTTAATTATACACGTTCGTTGATTTAATCCTACATATCATTTTCATTCACAATACCAGTCAATTATAACGTAACTAGTCATCACAAGTTCATTCTTTTGTCTAATCTTTGGTTATGACTATACTTCGTCAAATTATCACACTTATTGACACATAATATTACCCTACACGAACAATAAGCTAACTATGCGTTCAATAATTCAATTCACACGTAAATGCGTTATTGACATGCTAAGAATCTATTTTAACGTCTCATTATACTTCTAACACATTTTTATGTTCATTAGATTAGGTTACTATCACATTCATGGACTTGAACATTTAAAAAAATTTCATTTTCGGATAATCTGGAGAGTGGCGTTGCGCGCCCACGATAGTTTATTCTCTCTAACATGGCTATGGTGTATACTTGCCTTTAAGCTTTCATACCAAGAATACAAGATATAAAGCATGGAGTTGGCGCATACGCTGAAACTCCGAACTTTAATTTTCCAAATACAAGAACACAGTCGTCGCCAATTATTCTTACATAATCAATAAAATACATTAAATTAAACCTACCCACATACTAGAATTCGTACATAATCATTATCCAACCTTTATAGAGTGATTTTAACAAGTTTAAACACATAATTACTTGAATAAAATTATATAATTTCACTGTTCTTGATGTTCTTGAAAGTTTTGAAAATAAAATATGAAGATTGGCACTACTTGATTGTTACAGACAGCTTTGGACGGATGTGTCCCTCCCGTCCAAGATTTGAAACATAATGACCGTGGTCGTTCTTCTTCCTTTGAAATGGGTGTCAAAAGCCGACGCGTTTTACGTTATTGTTGAATCTTCTCTTCTTGAAATATTCATTCTTATTGTTTTGGCCATTATTACTACCGAAGTGGTTACTATTTCTGACATGTTGATTCCCTCCATGCTTATTATCACCGTTTTGATGACTGTTATCACCAGTATTATCATTTTGTTGGCTGCACTCTTTTGGTTTGGTTAACTCATTATCGCGCTCCAATAATTGAGCCCTATTAACAACATCTGAATACAAACACAGTTTATGAGAGATAAAATATTGACGTATCTCAGGTTTCAAACCTCTTAGAAACATTCGCGTCATTCTCTCCTCATTATCAACCAAATGGGATGCAAATCGGGACAACTCGACAAACTTGGCTTCGTACTGCGACACGGTCATGTTGTTTTGCTCCAACTTAATAAACTCCACCTCCTTCATGTGACGAATACTTTCGGGAAAGTACTTGTCGTTGAACGCCTCTTGAACTTCTCCCAAGACATCTTGAGTGCATCACCGGGTACGCTTTCTGATTCCCACCAATGATCCGCTTCTTCACGCAACATAAAAAGGTGGCAAAGGGAACCTTTTTCTCCTCGGAGCATCCCAAGACATCAAATATCTTGGTGATCTGCTTTAACCACGCCTCCGCCTTAAGTGGTTCTAGCTTTCCCAAAAACTCCGGTGGTCCCAAATGAATCGCTTAGCGGTGACCAACCGTGGGTTGCCATTGTTTCCTCCTGCATTATGAACAGGAGCCGCCTTCGCCTGATGTTGCATGAATTCTAAAAAGCTCTTAAATGTACCGTCGTTCGTCAATTGATCAATGTTGTTATTTACAGGTGGATTATCGCCATCCTGTTGCACATTGTCCTGATTATTGATCTGTGGAGACTCAACAGTCTCCTGTGCTCCATTGCTTATCTTAACATTTTTAGATGCCATTTTCAAATACTGCCACAAAACAAGGGTTAATTAGTATATCACATATTATCCATATACTCTGACCGACCAATTAAATACCAAATAAACTTAGGTAGGTCATACTACCGAAGGAATTCCCCGTCTCTCCCCTCCTAGTTTTATTCTCACATCCTAGCCAGGGATCATATCCATAAGCTTTGATACCAACTATGACGCCCCCAAAATTAGGTATACATCACCTATCTTGAGTCTCCAGATACATGGTACAGAATTCAAATACAACTTAATAATACAACCGTCAGTACAATAATACAAAAATATAAATCTGTGAGTTTGAATACAAATATTGTCTACAAGAGAGTATACAAATTCAAAAGGAGTCCTCATTACAATTATTATCACACTATTTCAAAGAATAGTGAGGACTACTAATGCACCATCTAGGACCATCACGCCGTTCCCCGACTCGTTCTAGCTATATTCTCATTTCCTGAAGAGAACATTGAAAGAAAGGGTGAGCTCAACTAGCCCAGTAAGAAATATTATGACTAAGATAATGCAGAATAAATTATCATTAGCCTTAAACAGTGTTAAACTGATACAATATAACAAACATCAAGTTTAACTGCAGTAGAACATGCAATCCATTAAAAGAGTCAAGTAGAGAATAAAATCTACTATCTTTTATGATTTAAAAGGTTTTTCATCACTTTTATCATTTTGAGACTCAAATTTCAATAAATAATCCACATCATCAAATCATCCCCGCACTACATGCCAAGGAGTATCATCACGACCACGAATTATCCATGCACTACGGGCCAAAGATAATCGTGTTTTCATCAACTATCCGATCATGCCATAAAATAATTCATCTTTGCACTACTACCAAAGAGAATCCATAGCCATAATCATACCAAAAACTTTCCATCAATGCACTACGGCCAACGAGGACTTTTTCCACATCATTTGTAACATTACGGTCCATGATTATACCGAATAATCCTCGGTCATAATCATACCAAGTCCATCTATGCTCTACAGCCACCACAGATGACTTTCAACATAATATAAACATGAGGATGATGACAATGATATAAGAATTCAATAAAACAAGTTCAAGAATTAATTTATCCAGAACTAATAACGCCCAAATTGTCAACACGATACTTGTTTGTAGAGTAAAATTTAAGAATGCTCGTAAGAATATTTCCATGAAAAGATATCGGATGAAGCGCAAATATCAAGGATATTCCACTAATTTCATGGAGTATAGAAGTCAAAGTTTTAACCAACCGAGTATAATAAAGAATGGAATAACAAAAGAAATCACCACGCATGTGGTACTTCGATGTACGAAAAGTTATTCCAATAGAATACTAAATAACGGAACCAGTGTCGTATTTAAATTAAATGCCGAGCGAGATGTTCCAATGTAATAATAAAGAATGGAATAACAACAAAAATCACCATGCATGTAGTACTTCACATGACAAAGTTATTCCAATGTAATACTAATAAGGACTAATCAGTCCAACATAAAACGCATGCATGTGATATATTCCAATGTAATAATAATAAAGATTTTAACCAAGTCCCACGTGAAAACGCATGCATGTGATATTCTAATGTAATAATAAAGATTTTAATCAGTCCCATGTAAAAGCATGCATGTGATATTCCAATGTAATAATAAAGACTTTAATAATAGAAGAATGTCACCAAGTATAGGGTATCCCACAGATACAAAGTTATTCCAATGTAATAATAAAGAATGGAATAATGTAAGTTCTCTTCATGAATAAGAAAGAAAGAATACCCCTTTACGAGTACAACAAATAAATATTCCCTACCTTAAGAAGATGAGTACTCGGATATATAAGTAGTGAAGTAATGAATACTTTTTCTTTCTCTCTCTATAGTTTATCTCTCTGTAGTTTCAAAGGAATTCGTAAGAAAATAATGAAGGATTGAGCTTCTATTTATAGAAAAATGGACTACATAGTAACTAACTCATGAACGGTCCGTATTGATTTACTTTAATTTGACGGTCCATATTTAAGGAAAAATCTTTTAAATAAAATATAATATATTCTATTTATAATCTAATAAAACGAATAACTTTATAAAATATTTTACTATGCAAACACTATGTAGGCACTATGCAAACACTATGCATAATAAAATATAATATATTCTAATTATTGTCTAATAAAAAAGTATAACTTTATAAAAGTATTATGTTTTATATAAAAAGATTTAACTATGCAAAATACTATGCAAACACTATGCAACACTATGCATAATAGAATATAATATATTCTATTTATAGAATAACTTTATAAAAGTATTATGCTTTATTACATTAATAATACCAATAACAAAACTGAGTGACTTATCACGTAAGCATCAAGAATCAATACCGTGTGCTACTATGCAACCACGCGTACATCGCACTTTTTTACTACCAAGTAGTTCAACAGTATTAACGGTAAAACTTCCACCGTTATTTTCATGAAAATATTTTTGTTGTTTTCTCATTCCGACAATAATTCCGTTGTGGGGTCCACCAATGATTGTGCCGGTTCACGAATATTCCCTGATAAAACAAATATTCCCTGACCAATTAAATATAATATAACAACGTGCATACTTTGTAAAATTTATAAATACTATCCACAACTATAACATTATATCAAATCCACACCATAATATTCAAAAAAATATTTCGAGGAAATAAAATCTTTATTCATAAAATCTGGGGTCTCACAATCTCCCCTCCTTATGAAATTTTGCCCTCGAAATTTACGTGACGCACTGGTATCTTAGAAGAGGTGAGGATACCTCGACTTCACTTCAAATTCTAACTCTTGAGGTATAACCTTTGTAGCGTCGAATATGATCCTTCTTATCCAAGATGTTAACACGTATCTCCTCATACGTTAAATCTTCTGCTATCTCGTCCGGTTCTAAATTAATAATGTGGCTCGGGTCGTCCACATATTTACGTAACATCGATACGTTAAAAACGTTATGAATACGCGACATACTTGGCGGTAAAACGAGTCTATAAGCCTCACTTCCTACTCGATCAAAGATTTCAAATGGGCCAATTAAATCGAGGGTTGAGATTTCCTCTCTTCGTCGATTCTTGCTTCTATAATAACGCCCTCTTGAACTTTCTTCTTCACATTCATCAGCTCCGGGTGTGTAGCTTAAGCGACTTTAACTTCATCGATTAAAGTTGATTCTACTCGTATATTCGTTATCTTCACGTGGGTCCCTAGAGTCTTTAACTCTGTCTTCATCACTTGTAAGTTATACGAAATGAGTCTTTGTTTTAACATCGCACTCGTAAACGCATCCGATCTTCTACTCAACACGTCAGCTACCACGTTCGCACTTCCACGATGATATTGAATGGTACGATCGTAATCTTCAATAGCTCGAGCCAACGCCTTTAATTGCATTATACGCTCGCTTTGGTTGAAGAAATATTTGAGGGTTTAAGAAATGGGTTTTATCTTAACAAAATTTGATTTCACGCCTAGGGTAGGCTACAAGTCTTCAAAAATACGTCAAGAAATTTATTAACAATAGAAATATCATTCAAAAACTGTGACTCTCATCCAAGACTTTGATAACACGTCACATTGATACCTATCAACTTGCCATCGTCATTCACAACGTCTCCTATGGAAAGTCTGGCTTCGGTGCATCCCACACAAGGAAGTCAACAACGAAAGAATCGTGGCTCTTTACTTATGGCTTGATATGACAATGATTGACTTTAGTGGTTTGGTTACTTTAAATTCGCATAACAGGTTGGTTAGGAGTATGAAAGCTAACAACCTTACTAAAAGCATGATGAGTAGTTAACCAATCGTTTCCAAAAATCACATCAAAGACAAGTATTTTCAAAGAGACAAGATCGACACGTAACGTGAAAGTGTTGATTTGAACAAGATTTATAAATAATGGAGGTAACGAAGGTTTCTCCGAACTGAGTTTAAACAGATATATCAAAGTCTAACTTCTCAGGAGTTAACTTCAAACATTAAACATAACTAGGTGAAATAAAAGAGTGAGTAGAACTGGTATCTAACACGGTATAGACTTCGCAAGAGTTTATGACTAACATACCCGTGATAATTTTATTCAGGTTCCTTGTCACGAAAAATAAACGCTCTTTCTTAAACTACTGGCTTTAGCTTGTCTGGGACATCCTTTGGCATCACTATCCCAGCTGGACTTGACTTCACCATATGACAAAATCGAGCTAGGCGACCTTCTCTTCCGTAATTAAAACACGTTTTGGATTCTCACAGACATTTTGACTTGATGTGTCCCTCCCGTCTCAGATTTGAAACATACGACCGGTGGTCGTTCTTCTTCATATGAAATGGGTGCTGGTGCCGACGTCTTTACGTCATTGTTGACCTTCTCTTCTTGAAATATCCATTTTTATTGTTTTGGCCATGATTACTACCGAAGTGGTTACTATTTCTGACATGTTAATTCACTCCATGCTTATTATCACCGCTTTGATGATCAAGTATCACCCATTATTATCATTTTATCTACCGCTTCTTTTTGGTTTGGTTGACTCATTATCGCGCCCAATAATCGAGCTCTATTAACAACATCCAATACAAACACGCTTTATGAGAGGTAAAATATTGACGTATCTTAGGTTTCAAACCTCGTAGAAACATTCACGTCATTCTCTCCTCATTATCAACCAAATGGGATGCAAATCGGGACAACTCGGCAAACTTGGATTTGTACTGCGACACGGTCATGTTGTTTTGCTCCAACTTAATAAACTCCGCCTCCTTCATGTGACGAATACTTTCGGGAAAGTACTTGTCGTTGAACAGCTCTTGGAACTTCTCCCAAGACATCTTGAAAAGGCCACCCAATGTACGCTTTTTACGATTCCCACCAATGATCCGCTTCTTCACGCAACATAAAGGTGGCAAAGGAACCTTTGCTCTCTCGTGAGCATCCCAAGACATCAAATATCTTGGTGATCTAATTTAACCACTTCTACGCCTTAAGTGGTTCTGGCTTTCCCAAAAACTCCGGTGGTCCCAGCTCCTTGAACTGCTTAGCGGTGACAAACCGTGGATTGCCGTTGTTTCCTCCTGCATTATGAACAGGAGCCGCCTTCACTCGATGTTGCATAAATTCTAAAAGCTCTTAAACGCACTCGCTCGCTCAATCAATTGATCAAGGTTGTTGTTGTTTATAGGAGGATTATCGCCATCCTGTTGCACATTGTCCTGATTATTGATCTGTGGAGACTCAACAGTCTCCTGTGCTCCATTGCTTATCTTAACATTTTCAGATGCCATTTTCAAATACTGCCACAAAACAAGGGTTAATTAACATATCACATATTATCTATATACTCTGACCGACCAATTAAATACCAAATAAACTTAGGTAGGTCATACTAGCGAAGGAATTCCTCGTCTCTCCCCTCCTAGTTCTATTCTCACATCCTAGCCAGGGACCATATCCCTAAGCTTTGATACCAACAGTGACGCCCCCAAAATTTGGTATACATCACCCATCTTGAGTCGCCAGATACATGGTACAGAATTCAAATACAACTTAATAATACAACTGTCGTGTACAATACGACAAAACATAAACTTTGAGTTTGAATACAAATATTGTCTACTAGAGAGTATACAAACTCAAAAGGAGTCCTCATTACAATTATTATCACACTATTTCAAAGAATAGTGAGGACTACTAATGCACCATCTAGGACCATCACTCCATTCCCCGACTCGTTCTAGCTATATTCTCATTTCCTGAAGAGAACAGTGAAAGAAAGGGTGAGCTCAACTAGCCCAGTAAGAAATATTATGACTAAGATAATGCAGAATAAATTATCATTAGCCTTAAACAAGTTAAACCGATACAATATAACAAACATCAAGTTTAACTCACAATGAACAAGCAATCCATTAAAAGAGTCAAGTAGAGAATAAAATCTACTATCTTTTATGATTTAAAAGGTTTTCATCACTTTTATCACTGAGACTCAAATTTCAATAAATAATCCACATCATCAAATCATCCCTACACTACTACAGCCAAGGATATTCTTTAGTATCACGACCACGAATTATGCATGCACTACGGGCCAAAGATAATCGTGTTTTCATCAACTATCCCGATCATGCCATAAAATAATTCATCTTTTTGACTATGGCCAAAGAGAATCCATAGCCATAATCATACCAAAAATCGTCCCATCAATGCACTACGGCCAACGAAGACTTTTTCCACATCATTTGTAACATTACGCTCATGATTATACCGAATAATCCTCGGTCATAATCATACCAAGTCCATCTATGCTCTACAGCCCACGTATGACTTTCAACATAATATAAACATGAGGATGATGACAATGATATAAGAATTCAATAAAACAAGTTCAAGAATTAATTTATCCAGAACTAATAACGCCCAAATTGTCAACACGATACTTGTTTGTAGAGAGTAAAATTTAAGAATGCTCAAGAATATTTCCATGAAAAGATATCGGATGAAGCGCAAATATCAAGGATATTCCACTAATTTCATGGAGTATAGAAGTCAAAGTTTTAACCAACCGAGTATAATAAAGAATGGAATAACAAAAGAAATCACCACGCATGCGGACTTTGGATAGACAAAGTTATTCCAATAGAATACTAAATAACGGAACCGTGTCAAAGTAAATTCACAATCGGCATGATGTTCCAATGTAATAATAAAGAATGGAATAACAACAAAAATCACCATGCATGCGGTACTTGTCACAGATGCGAAAGTTATTCCAATAGAATACTAATAAGGACGGAATCATGTCCCATATAAAACTCACGCATGATATTCCAAAATAATAATAAAGACGGAACCAGTCCCATGAAAATGCATGATGTGATATTCCAATGTAATAATAAAGACGGAATCGTGTCCAAATAGAAAACGCATGATGTGATATTCTAATGTAATGTAATAATAAAGACGAAATAATAGAAGAATGTCACCAAGTATAGGTATCCTCACAGATACAAAAGTTATTCCAATGTAATAATAAAGGATGGAACAATGTAAGTTCTCTTCATGAATAAGAAAGAAAGAATAACCCTTACGAAAGTACAACAAATAATATTCCCTACCTTAAGAAGATGAGTACGGATATATAAGTAGTGAAGTAGCGAATCACTTTCTTCTTTCTCTATAGTTTATCTCTCTAGAGTTTCAAAGAATTCGTAAGAAAATAATGAAGGAATGAGCTTCTATTTATAGAAAAATGGATCGCATAAGTAACTAACTCATGAAAACGGTCCAGATTGATTTACTTTAATCTGACTATCCATATTTAAAGCAAAATCTTTTAAATAAAATATAATATATTCTATTTATAATATAATAAAATGAATAACTTTATAAAAGATTTTACTATGCAAACACTATCGCAGCACTATGCAAAACACTATGCGTAATAAAATATAATATATTCTAATTATTGTCTAATAAAATAGATAACTTTATAAAAGTATTTTGTTTTATATAAAAGATTTAACTATGCAAAATACTATGCAACACTATGCATAATAGAATATAATAATATATTCTATTTATAGAATAACTTTATAAAAGTATTCTGTTTTATTACATTAATAATACCAATAACAAAACTGAGTGACTTATCACGTAAGCATCAATAATCAATAACGTGTGTTACTATGCAACCACGCCAGACATCGCATTTCTTTTACTACCGAGTAGTTCAACAAGATTAATTAGTAAAACTTCCGTCGTTATTTTCATAAAAATATTTTTTTCGTTTTCTCATTCCGACAATAATTCTGTTGCGGGGTCCACCAATGATTGTGTCGTTGCACGAATATTTCTTGATAAAACAAATATTCCCCGACCAATCAAATATAATATTACAACTTGCATACTTTGTAAAATTTATAAATACTACCCACAACTATAACATTATATCAAATCCACACCATAATATTCAAAAAAATATTTCGAGAAAATAAAATCTTTATTCATAAAATCTGGGGTCTCACAATATTGCCATATTTTTATACTCTGTATTTTTAAGAAGCAATGTACGACATAATTTTTTATGAAATTGATGTTATGGAAATATACAATATACAGTAAAACATGTTATAATAACATCTTACCACATATATAACACAAAATCACTACCTTTTTTCCAATTACAGAGGTTTTAACAAAACTTAAAGCCATTTTCATGAAAACTTTAACAATCGAAAAATAGAAATTGGGCTGAAGAGATTACCCTTAAAACAATTCTTCTGAATTTCACGTTCTTCAACAATATCACAATAACTCACACTGTTTCTCTCTAATTCTCTGAAATTCTCTCTGTAAGTTGTCTTCTTTTTCCCAGACATAGATAATAAAAGAAGAAGACGTATGAAGGTTTAAGAACTGACGCGTTGTGGTGATCAGTTAACCCATCATGGGTTAATTGCTACTAACTTCTCTTAGGGCCTCGTTTGGCTGGCAATAATAGGCTCCAAAATCATTTAATTTCATTACTCCTTTATACTATAGTTTAATAATGTCACACCCTTATAAAATAAATCAATATCTTATTTAGTTTAAATAAAAAATAATAATTTCTCATTAATTCACATGGTCACATAATGAATTTTCTCCTTTACTAATTATGTCAAATTAATAATTTTCTCATTAATTATCAATTTAAATAAAATAATATTAGGCTTATTAAATATTTCTTTTAATTCAATAAGCTCACATAATTACATACTTTGAAAAATAAAAATTCTCCACATTAATTTAATAAATATAACACATATAATTAATTTAATCTACCACAATTGCATCAATTAATTATTTAATCCAATAATTAAATCATCAAGAATATTTATTTAATTAAATAAATATTAAAATTAAATTACAAAATCTCGTTCGTCACAAATTTAGTAGCCCAAAAGAATTAATTGAGTGGCCCAACTTTTAGCCCAATTGAGATGGGGTATTATGGACCTTATGTATGCTAAATAAGAGATAAAAAGAAAGCAAAATTGGGAGCATTATAAGGCCACTTGGCCGAACATGTGATGAAGGAAAAGGAGGGGAAGAATGTGGAGTATTCACATTAGTTGGTGATCAACTTCTACATACTCCTCTTATGTGTCACTTGTTTATTTAGCCAACACTTTGGCATTTCTTCCAAGTAAAGCTTTGGTGGTTTAATGAGAGAGAGAAAGAGCAAGGAATATGGGAGAAGTTAATAGATATACATAATATACTATACACATTTTACTAACAATAACTAAAATCTATTGTTTTCTCTCTCTTCTCTTTTATTTCATTTTCATATTTGCTAGTAAGATAAACCAATTAGAGAGAGAGAGAAGTGGGGCTTCGAAAGCCATAGAGGGGGAGGAGAGAGAGTTTTCTTCAAATTCTCCTAACTCCATAGTCACCTTGGGAAGAAGAAGAAGAAGATAGGGAGCATGAAAAATCAAAGGTATAGACCCATTTTGTTTAAATAATTTTATTTTGATTATTCTTAATCAAACCTTGAATCTATGTTCCTAAACTTAAAAATCATGAATATACTTGTTAATGAGTGTTTCATGTTTAGATATATTCATATTGGGTGTTGTTTTAGTTGAAAATCAAAAGTAAAGAAAAGTGATTTTTCTAGTTTATAAGCCCTAAATTTCTATGTAATTTGAATTTTCACCGTTTTTGATCTACACCTTCTTTTTGGGATCTGTCAAAGAGAGGTGCTAGATATATAAGTTAACTACTAAACTCAAGTGATAACACTCAAAAATGTTGAGTACACAGTCCGTAGTGACTGATTTAGCAAAAATAGTTTTGTGTCTACTATTTTTGGATAGTCAGGGGTAGGGGTAGTTTTGTCATTTTTTTGATATTCAAAAATTCTGAAAATATTTGGGAGGATAATATGGTAAGTTTTCTAACATCTCCAAGTGGAATCACTTAAAAAGGAGTTGAATAGTTCCGTATGGATCATTTTTAACAAAGTAGGAAAAGTGAAAAAACTTCAAATGTATACTGCCAAAGATTTTGCAAGGGATGTTTCAGCCACTTAAATTATGAAATAAATTCTGGCCTTTTGGTACATGAAAATATATGGTATTAAGTACCTCCTGTCCAAAAATGAGCTCATTCTGACTTAAAATGACCAAGTTATGACCATTTCAATTTTTGTGATTTTTCGATGAAAATAGCTATAACCGGAGTTCTATAACTCCGATGACCACGAAATTTAAACTGGAGGCTCACGTTAACACGTATAAGATTTTGACAGGAGATGGGAAGTTTTGGAGTTGAGCATGATGGGGCTAATATCTTAAGCCACGTACTAAAAATGATTTTTGAAAAATACTAAAAGAAGTTGAAAAATTATGGAAAATTACTTTTTGTGTATGAAATATATGTATATGTGTTTGGACAAAAGATAGAAAAATAATAAACTGATTTGGTATTCTCGTGAAAAGGATATGGAATCCAGCTTTCTAGATTGGAAAATCTGATGAATTCAGCTTGTTGGATTGAAAAGAAGCTTACTGAATTGAAGGATTTAGAATCCAGCTTGCTGGATTGACGAATTGGTGAATCCAGGCTTCCTATATTGCAATCTAGTTGCTAGATTTGGAATCCAGTTAGCTGGATTGCAGTTTAGGTTGCTGGATTTGGAATCCAGTCTGCTGGATTAGCAATTTGGTTGCTAGATTTAGAATCCAGGTTGCTGGATTAGTATTTGACTTATTAGATGTTAAAGAATAACTTATGAAATGAAAAGGCAAGTGTTAAATCATATTGTATATGATATAGTGATTAAGGAATTATCAAAGGATGATAATAATACTAATGTTGAAAGGTGTTATCTAATATTTAATTATATGATTAAGTGTTAGCTAATTGATTGATAAAGTAATTGTATTATGATACAAAGTAGAATATGCTTATTTAAATATCAATCTTATTAATGATAGGCCTTACAAAAGAAGTTAACTTAAATTGCGTAGCAATAGTCAACGAATCAGGCAAGTTTCCTAACTCAACATTGAGTTGTATTTTCAAAGCATGTTAGTGAATAATTATTGTTGATTATTAACATCTATACTGATTATTGATTCGCACTAAGTGCATATTGCATATGTTCATCAGGTATGAATGGCTGATCTATGACGCCCCCGAAATAGGTCCACACGACCCATTCTGAGTCGCCAGATATCGCACTATAAAAATCAAATATAAACTTCATTTATACAACTCTTGAACTGTCGTGCAGAGTACGACAACATATAAGTTGTGAGTTTCAATACAAATATATATAACTCTCGTGGTGCCTTGACCACAAGACCTTACAATGGAACCTTGCATAAAGGTACAATCAATAATTATTTTAGAAATTAAAATCTTTGGAAAATACTCAAGGAAACCTTCGTACATGGGAGGCCATGCGTCTAGGTTATGATAGATATCATATATCCACAGAATTATCCTTGGTTGACCCAAAAGTCCCCAAAGAAAAATAAGAAGATTACTATCGTCTTCTTTCTAATGGTGAGTCTTCTCTTGACATATAATTATCTCCGTTGTCTCCAAGTGAAAATTATATTTCAAATAAACTCCAAGATCATATAAAGCGGTGCTTTCGTAGATATACTCTCAAAGAAGTGGATGTGCTCAACCTTGTCTTATGATAACACAATGTTGTATGTCATTAGACATCTTGTATGATAGCGGCAAAACACCCTTCCAAAGTTGGGTTCACCTCACCCTATTCGGTTCACCAGAATTAAATATCAAATGACGTATACAATACGACACACTTATCTAAAGTTCTTAATAAAATTATTTCCATACTATTTAGGGAGAACCTCAACAGCTATAGACCACCGTTCTATTTCCTTGTTATCCCCGCTCGACCCGGCAACACTCTTATTACCTGAAAGGAATTGTGAAGCAAAAAGGATGAGCACAACTAGCCCAGTAAAGAATATCATGACTAAAGATAATTTACATCATCAATAGCCTTCATCAGTAATAAATCAGATATTTAGAATATATGGTAGATGGTAAAACTTTTCAACCATAGTTGCAGCGGAACGAGCAATCCATTAGAAGAGTTAAATAGACCATCAGGTCTATTATCTTCTCCATGTTAAAAGTCCACCAATAATGTTTTATCCTTGTAACATCAATCAACAATTCATGTCCACAATCATATGAATAACTCGTAATCATAATTGTGATTCAAAATTCCTATTCGTACCCAAGACGAAGATAATTTCCATCACCTATCTTCACCTGAAACATCAAAAATTATGGTTATACCAAATCACAATTCCTGCTCATAATCACACTAATAAATTCATCTTTGCACTACGGCCAAAGATATACAACTATATTTTAGAAGAGTTAAGTAGAGCATGATATCTACTATCTTCTACGAATTAAAAGTGTATAATCAATATTTTATCGCTGAGACTCAGCTTAATAAATAATCCACATCATCGAATCATCCCTGCACTACGGCCAAGGATATTCATGTAATCATTAATGGTCATGATTATACCACATAATCTCTGGTTATAATCATACCAATAACTGTCCATCAATGCACTACGGGCCAATGAGGACTTTTATCACATCATCTATAACATTACAGGTCATGATTATACCGTTATTTTCATAAAGTATTTTTGTCGTTTTCTCAATCCAACAATAATTTCGTTGTGGGGGGTCCACCAATGATTATGTCGTTGTACGAATATTCCCTGTTAAAACGAATATTCTCCGACCAATCGAATATTATATAACAACTTGCGTACTTTGCAAAATTTGTAAATATTACCCACAACTATAACATTATATCAAATCCACACCATAATATTCAAAAATATATTTCGAGAAAATTTAATCTTTATTCAAAAAGCTTGAGATAAACCCCGCTATCTCTCTCTTCATATTGCTCCACCAAAATGTATGACGAAGATCACGATACATTTTGGTACTCCCAGGATGGATTGCAAACGGTGTGTTGTGCGCCTCCATCATGATTTTATACTTTAAATCAAGGTCGTTAGGAACATAAAGTCTGTAGTTTACTCGAAGTATTCCTTCTTCATCGATTCTTGCTTCCGGCATAGCACCTTCTTGCACTTTCTTCCTCATACGCATCAGCTCCAGATCTGTAACTTGAGAAACTTTAACTTTATCAATTAAAGTCGGTTCTACTCGTATATTTGCCATCATCACATGGGTCCCTAGAGTTTTTAACTCTATCTCCATCCTTTGCAAGTCACACAAAATGGGCTTTTGTGTTGTGAATATTGCACTCGTACCCGCATATGATCTTTTACTCAATGCGTCAGCTACAACGTTCGCTTTTCCAGGATGGTATTGGATGGTATGATCATAATCTTTCATGAGCCCAAATGCAACATCGTTGTCGCATGTTGAGTTCCTTTTGAGAGAAGAAATATTTGAGGCTTTTATGATCTGTAAAGATCTCCACTTTCTCTCCATACAAGTAATGTCTCCAAATTTTAAGTGCGAAGACAACAGTTGCCAACTCTAGATCATGAGTAGGATAATTCCTCTCATATTCTTTGAGTTGTCTTGAGGCATAGGCTATGACTTTCCCATGGTGCATGAGAACACATCCTAACCCTTTGCTCAAGCATCATCAGAGATGACAAATCCTCCGAACCGGATGGTATTGTCGAACAGTCTTGAAATGAGTCTCCTTTTGAGTTCTTGAAAACTCTTCTCACAATCTCGCTCAACCGAACTTTGTATCTTTCTCGAGTCAATTTGAGTTAATGGAGTAGCGATTCGAGAAAATCCTTCCACGAATCTCCGATAATAACCAAATAAACCGAAAAGCTACGTGACTTCTATCAATCGATTTGGGTTGCTCCCACTTTGAATAGCTTCAATCTTTGCCGGGTCAACAGATATTCCATGACTTGATACTACGTGCCCAAGGAATGCTACTTCCTCAAGCCAGAAATTGCTTTTCTTTAACTTGGCATAAAGCTTATATTCACGAAGCTTTTGGAGTATCAGCCTCAAGTGTTGCTCATGATCTTCACGACTTTTGGAATAAATAAGGATGTCATCAATAAAGACGACCACAAAGTGATCCAAATATTCCTTGAATACTCGGTTCATCATATCCATGAAGGCAGCAGGAGCATTAGTCAATCCAAAGGACATGACTAGGAATTCATAATACCTGTACCGAGTTCTAAAAGTCGTCTTTGGAATGTCATCGGTTCTAATCTTCAATTGATGATATCCTGAACGAAGATCAATCTTTGAAAAGAATTTGGCGCCTTACAACTGGTCAAACAGGTCATCAATACGTGGTAATGGGTACCTATTTTTGATGGTGACATGATTCAACTCACGATAATCAATACAAAGTCGCATACTCCCATCTTTCTTCTTCACGAATAGAACAGGAGCACCCCAAGGAGACGTACTAGGACGAATGAAACCAATATCTAACAATTCCTGCAATTGGGTCTTTAACTCCTGAAGTTTAATAGGAGCCATTCGATATGGGGCTATGGAAATGGGTTTTGTACCGGGTTCAAGGTCGATACAAAATTCAACTTCACGCTACGGGGTAGGCGGTAAGTTCTTCAGAAATACGTCAGGAAATTTATTAACAATAGAAATATCCTTCAAATCTGACGTATTTTTGTTTAAATCCGTGACATGAGCTAAGAAAGTTTGACATCCGTTTTTCAATAAATGAATAGCTTTATGGATTGAGATGACCGTGATTGATTTTAATGGTTTGGTCGCTTGAATTCGCATAATAGGTTTATTAGGAATATGAAAGCTAACAACCTTACGAAAATAATCAATTTTAGCATGATGAGTAGTTAACCAATCAATCCCTAGAATCACGTCAAATGCAAGTATTTTTAAGGAGATAAGATCGACAGGTAACGTGCGGTTACCGATTTGAATCAAACAAGACTTATAAACAATGGATGTAATGAAGGTTTCTCCTAATGGAGTTTCAACAGATAAGTCAAAGTCTAATTTCTCCGGAGTCAAATTTAAACGTTGAGCGCAAGTAGGAGAAATAAAAGAATGGGTAGAACCGGTATCAAATAAGGTATAGACTTCATTAGAGTTTATGATAAGCTTGCCCGTGATAACCTCGTTCGGGTTCCTTGCTTTTTGGGAGGTCACAACAAACGCTCTCCCTTGCATTACCGGCTTTGACTTTTCTGGGACGGCCTTTGGTGCCTCCATCCTAACTGAATTTATCTTCGGTGAATGATAAAATCGAGCTAAGTGACCTTCTCTTCCAC
Source organism: Panax quinquefolius (assembly GCA_020205615.1). Lineage (NCBI taxonomy): Eukaryota > Viridiplantae > Streptophyta > Magnoliopsida > Apiales > Araliaceae > Panax > Panax quinquefolius. The sequence goes on from CM035162.1 coordinate 123,312,137, forward strand.
AATTATAACATGCTTTGGACGGCATCACACAGTTTGGACTGATGTGTCCCTCCCCTTCGCATTTGAAGCATATGATAGGTGGTCGTTCTCCTTCCTTAACAGCGGGTGCTGGTGCTGACGTCTTTCTATCATTGTTAAATCTCTTTTTCTTGAAATGTCGATTTTTATTGTCTTAAATATGATTACCACCGAAGTGGTTACCATTTCTGGCATGTTGATTCCCTCCACGTTTGTTGTCACAGTTTCGATAACTGATACCACTAGTATTTTCATGCTGACGGCTACTTTCTCTTGGTTGCGTTGACTCGTTATCCCGCTCCAACAACTGAGCCCTATTTACAACATCTGAATACAAACACAGTTTATGAGAAATAAGATATTGTCGTATCTCCGGTTTCAAACCTCTTAAAAACATTCGGGTCATTCGCTCCTCATTATCAACCAAATGGAATGCATACCGGGATAACTCCGTAAATTTAGCCTCGTATTGCGACACGGTCATATTGTTTTGTTCCAACTTGATAAACTCCACCTCCTTCATGTGACGAATACTTTCGGGAAAGTACTTGTCGTTGAACAGCTCTTGGAACTTTTCCCAAGACATCTTGAGTGCGTCAGGCTGGGTATGTTTTACAGATTTCCACCAGTAATCTGCCTCTTCACGCAACATAAAGGTGGCGAAGGGAACCTTTTGTTCCTCGGAGCATCCCAAGACATCAAATATCTTGGTTATCTGCTTTATCCATGCTTCAGCCTTAAGTGGTTTTGGCTCTCCAATAAACTCCGGTTGTGACGTCCCCAAAATAGGTCCATTCCATCCAACCCATTCTGAGTCGCCAAATACATGGTACAGAAATAACTACAACTTTATTATTACAACATATAAACTGTGAGTTTAAATACAGATATTGCCATCTAGACAATATCCACACGCAAATAAATCCCCATCATAATTATTGATACATTATTTTACAAAAATGGTGAGGACTACTAAACAACTCTCTCTAGAACCTTCATTCCATACCCCGACTAGTACTAGCTACATTCTTGCCTCCTGAGAAGAAAAATGGAACAACAAGGAAAAGGGTGAGCTCAATTAGCCCAGTAAAGAATATTATGACTAAGATAATATACAACAAATTATCGTTAGTCTCCAACAGGAAAAATCTAATAGAATCTGATAGACAACCGGTTTTAAATCAACAATCTGCGGTGAAATAACAATTCATTAGAAGAGTTAAGTAGAGAATGCAAACTACTATCTTCTATATATGAATTTAAAAGTTCATCGTCGATATTTTATCCCTCAAACATCAATCAATATATATCTCGAATCAAATATTCATCTTTGCACTACAAAAGCAAAGATATTCATCACCGGTCATGTTCATCTAAACACTGCTCATCTTTGCACTACGGGCCAAAGATATTAATCGATCGATCATGTTCATCTCAACACCTATTCATCTTTGCATTACACAGGTAAAAGATATTCATCAAGAAATCATTCATCTTTGCACTACAAAGCCAAAGATATTCAAGAATATCATCATTTAGGGTCGAGGATGATGAAAAATATTTTAAAGAAAACGAATCCAAAGAAACAAAAGAACAAGTATTAAGGATTCAGTATTTCAAATATTTCATGTCCAAAAATACCTCGTAAATAATCATAGTGGTGTAAAATTCAAGAATGATCAAAACATGGATACAATCAAAACTAGTATCCGTAATAGATATTTTGGACAAAAAGAAGAAATTTCATTTTTCTATGAATAGTGTCGATATCGTGAATAATGTCGTATCGTGAATAATCACCGTATATACGTGAATAGTAACTCCGACACCAAAAGATAGAAATTTCACAAAAAAACATCTTCACGCTTTTGAATAGTACTCGTGAATAGTAACTCGTGAATAGTAACTCGTGAATAAGTAACCCCAGACATGAAAAAGTTCCAAATTTGATAAAAAGTTCCAACCAATATTTCAAAGATAATGATATTGAAGAAATAATATCATTTGAGAAGAAAATAACATCCTTACCTCGAAAGACAAGATTTCTAGTTGAAATACTTGGATATAAAGCTATGACTTGAACTTGCACCGTATAGCTATACTCAAAGTATACTCAAAATACTCACAAGAATACGCTCAAAATATCGAGAGAGAAATAGAGAGAAAACTTCAGTTTCTGGTATGATTTTCAATTCTAACCTAAGCTCCCTATTTATAGGAAAATGCTTAGAACACCAAAGCAAAAAATTGAATATAATAATATTATTTATAAACAAAATTCCTTAGCCCACCTTTGAAAACTGATTTCAGCCATAGCACATGTTAAATGAGGTTCACAAACTCACCAAAAACGTTTTTCTCAAAATAATTAATTAAAACTCCCAAAAATCAATTATTTCGGAACTCAAAACTTCAATAATTCATAATAAATAGCCCTTTTATCAGAAAATTCGAATCTCGCGAATTTTTATAGGAAATTCAATTCTCTACAACTTTGCAGAAGAAAGTTTTTCCAAATTCCAAACAAAAATTGACCGAAATTCATAAACGGACGATTTTACAGTCTATAATCAATTTTCGGTCAAGAAATGGGTCCACCAACACACAAAACATGTGTTAAACATTTAATCCAACAAAAATACTCTTCCTCCTCATTTATTCATATATCTCATATTCATTATAAAAATATCACCATTAATATATTATTAAAATAATATATTTAAATGAATTATTTTATCAGAAAAAGATAAAATATTAATTTTCAACAATTGTCATCTTAAAAAATTTCTCCATCTATATCCACATAAAATCAATATTTTCCTCATCATATAAATCAATAATTAATTATTCACAAATAATATTACAGAATCACAATACTGGCAACCAGGCCGTTCCCAGGAAAGAGGGGGCTTCCCAATAAGGATCTCTCCTTACTGGCGCGCAATTAGGTGACCAAACCTCTCCTTAGACAGAACTTTCTAGACATTGCCAATAATGTTATCTAATAATATTATTCAGATAATATGAATTATTGATTCAATAATAAAAAAAATACTGTGTAATGACAATTATTGAAACAACAGCAATATAAAATATCAACGCAACAATTATTGAATCAATAAAATAAAAAACTGAATAATAATTATCAGAACAATTATTGAGTAGTGCCTTCTTACGTAAGGATCAATAATTGGTGCAATACTGCAGCTACTTTGTTCAACAACGCCAGCGTTAGTGTGTTTTAACCACCGGGGTATTCCAACAAAGATAATTGTGAATAACTACGCCAATTATTTATAAACAACTTATATTTCTCGTTTTCTTCATCCAATCGCTTTTCAGTTATGGGGCACACAAAAAAGATCATACTGTCAATATTTAATATTCCCAAGACGATCATTTAATATTCCACGACCAAACGAATATTCCCCGAATAATCTAATATTTTATAACCACTTACTTATTCGAAATATTTGCGTATTTTACCCATAACTATCCACATTAATCAAATCAACCCTTACTATTTCAAAATAATAAATAGAGGAAAATAAATTTCATTTATTAATAATTTGGGGTCTTACACCGGTGGTCCCAGCTCCTTGAACTGTTTGGCGGTGACCGTCCGAGAGTTGCCAGTGTTTCCACCTACATTTTAAACAGGAGCCGTTCTCGCCTGATGTTGCATGAATCTCATAAAGCCTCTGAACATTCCATCGTTCATCATTTGATCAATGTTGTTGTTTGCATGAGGATTGTCGCCTTCCTGATGCACATTATTCTGATTGTTGATCTGTGGAGACTCAACGGTTTCTTGTGCTCCATTGCTATTCTCAATATTCTTGGATGCCATTTTCAAATACTGCCACAAAATAAGGGTTAATTGACATGCAACATATGATCCATATACTCTGACCAACCAATTAAATACCAAATAAACTTAGGTAGGTCATACTAGTGAAGGAATTCCCCGTCTCTCCCCCTAGTTCTAGTCTCACATCTTAGCCAGGGATCATATCCCTAAGCTTTGATACTAACCGTGGCGCCCCAAAATAGGTATACATCACCCATCTTGAGTTGCCGGATACATGGCACGTAATTCAAATACAACTTAATAATACAACTGTCGTGTACAATACAACAAAACATAAGCTGTGAGTTTGAATACAAATATTGTCTACTAGAGATTATACAAACTCAAAAGGAGTCCTCATTACAATTATTATCACACTATTTCACGTAATAATAGTGAGGACTACTAATGCTATCATCCGGCCCGTCACATCGTTCCCCGACTAGTCCTCGCTACGCTTCTCATTTCTGAAGAGAACAATGAAAGTAAAAGGGTGAGCTCAACTAGCCCAAGAGGGAAATATTATGACTAAGATAATGCGTAATATATTATCGTTAGCCTTTCAACAATGTTAAACCGATACAATATAACAACCATCAAGTTTAACTGCGGTGAACAAGCAATCCATTAAAAGAGTCAAGTAGAGAATAAAATCTACTATCTTTTATGATTTAAAAGGTTTTTCATCACTTTTATCATTTGGGACTCGACAATAAATAATCCACATCATCGAATCACCCCGCACTACTGACCAAGGATATTCTTTAGTATCACGAACACAATTATCCATGCACTATGGGCCAAGAATATTTGTGTATTCAATAATGGTCATGATCATGCCAACAACTGTCCATCAATGCACTACAGACCAATGAGGACTTTTACCACATCATTTGTAACATTACGGTCATGATTACAATCAATAATCCTTGGTCATAATCATACCAAGTCCATCTATGCACTATAGGCCACGTATTGACTTTCAACAAAATATAAACACGAGGATGATGACAATGATATAAGAATTCAATAAAACAAGTTCAAGAATTATTTTATCCGAGAACTAATAACGTCCAAATTGTCAACATGATCTTCGCTTTGTAGAGTAAAATTCAAGAATGCTCGTAAGAATATTTCCATGAAAATATATTTGGATGAAGCGCTTGAAATATCAAGGATATTCCACTAATTTCATGGAGTATAGAAGTCAAAACTTTAACCAACCGAGTATAATAAGGAATGGAATAATAAAAGAAATCACCGGGCATGCGATAGGCTCGCACAGTAGGTTATTCCAATGTAATAATAAATAACGAGAATTAGGTCCTATATAAGAAAACGCATGTATAGGATATTCCAATGTAATAATAAAGATGGAATCAGTCCCGTAGTAAAATGCATGCATGTGATATTCCAATGCGAGAATAATAAAGATTTAATCGTCCGCGCGTAAACGCATGAGCATGATATATTCCAATAGAATAATAAAGATTTTAACCGGTCCCACAGTAGAACGCATGCATGTGGATGTTCCAACAGAATGATAAAGAATGGAACAACGTAAGAATTTCACCAAGTATAGGGTAGCTTGCATTATCTGAAGTTATTCCAATGAATAATAAAGAATGGAATAACAGAAGTTCTCTTCATAGATAAGAAAGAAATAATACTCCCTACCTTTAGAAAAACTGGATACTGGAATAGTGAGGTAGCAAACTTCTCTTCTTCTTTCTATAATTTGTCTCTATAATAATCGCTCTAAAGCTTTTGTGAATTGGAGAGAAATGAAGGAAGAATGAGCTTCTATTTATAGAAAAATATAGTTTCGATAATTGCACTTTTTGGGGCTCGAAAAATTACAAATCTGATACCTCGACTTTTCTTTATTTTAATTTAGTCATGGAATTATTATCAAACTTGCACCACCTCCCCTAATAGTAAATAATGTGATTCAATAGTAAATTATGCGAATCAATAGTTCTAGACATGTGAAAATACGAATTACAAGATAAGACTCCATCTATACCTCCATTTTTAACTTAGTCATGCAAGTATTATCAATCTTGCACCAACTCCCCTAATAGTAACAAGAATGTGAAACAATAGTATACACATGTGAACAAATAGTTATAATCATGTGAAATAATAGCAATCAATTGCTCATTTATCCTAGGTTAAATACTTCGATCGGGTCAATATAACCTCCGGACATCAATTATTATCGAAATAATTGTCGATTTTCACTAACACAAATAATTCCAACACAATGAAACCATTTTTATCAAAAATATAAATTTTGAAATTTCAAAGTTTGACTTTTCCCGAAAAAGTCAATTATTGACTTTTTGACCAAATAGTAAATTCTAGAAAATTTTGTGTTTATAGACAATTTTTACTAATTTCATCGTTCCGGACTCAAATATCACGTTCGCGTCTCCAAATTCAACTCCGAACACAACTTCAATCTTAATAACATTCATCATTAATATTATAACTCACAATATTTATCAACCGGGACGTTCCTCGAGAAAGAGGGGCTTTCCAATAAGGATTTCTCCTGATATTGGCGCGCCAATTAGGTGACCAAACCTCTCCTTGATGAACCTCTGACATTGTAAATATTGCAATTTAATAATATGAATAACTTTGTCGTCTCAATTATTGATTTAATAAAATAACATATTATGCACGGATGATCTGACAACAATAATCGAATCAATAATATGAGAGATATGATGCAAAGAATTCTTCGTAGCAATAATTGAGTATAACCGAGTGACTTCTCACATAAGCATCAATAATCAATATCGTGTGCTACTATGCAACCACGCGTATTCTCGTACTTTTTTACTACTTTGGGTAGTTCAACAGCTTAACGGTAAAACTTCCGCCGTTATTTTCATAAAGTATTTTTCTCGCTTTTCTCGATCCGAATGATAATTTCGTTGTGGGGGGTCCACCAATGATTGTCTTGGTTGTATGAATATTCCCTGTTAAAACGAATATTCCCAGACCAATCGAATATTATATAACAACTTCTTGCGTACTTTGCAAAATTTGTAAATATTACCCACAACTATAACATTATATCAAATCCACACCATAATATTCAAAAATATATTTCGAGAAAATTTAATCTTTATTCAAAAAGTTGGGGTCTTACACAAAAGTTATTCCAATGAATAATAAAGAATGGAACTGGTCACGTTGCGTAATCCGCATTGCATGGGATATTCCAACAGAATAATAAAGAATGAAACTAGGTCATGCGTAATCCACATAAACACGATATTCCAACAAAACAATAAAGAATGGAATAACAACAGAATTCACCAGGCATGCGATAGATCAAGCATGCATAAACGAGTTATTCAGCGAGAATAATAAAGAATGGAATAACAGAGAATTTCACCATGTATGCGGTAGATTGCATAGGCAGTTATTCAACATAATAATAAAGAATGGAATAACAACCCTTACGAGTATTGAAAGAAAATAACTCTCTTCATGAATATGAAAGAATAATACCCCTTACCTCAAAAGAAGACTGGATACTGGAATAATGAGGTTGCAGACTTCTCTTCTTCTTTCTCTCTATAATTTCTCTCTATAATAATTGCTCTATAGCTTTAGTGAATTGGTGACAAATAAAGGAAGAATGAGCTTCTATTTATAGGAAATATAGTTTCGATAATTGCACGTTTTGGGTCTCGAAATATTATAGTATAATACCTTCTTCTTTTCCTTCATTTTTAATTTTGTCCTGCAAGTATTATCAAACTTGCACCACCTCCCTTAATAGTAAATAATGTGAATTAATAATAAATCATGTGACTCAATAGTTCTAAACATGTTAAAAAAATAATTATAGTATAGTATCTTCATCTATAGCTCCATTTTTAACTTAGTCATGCAAGTATTATCAATCTTGCACCATCTCCCCTAATAGTACAAGAATGTGAATCAATAGTACACATGTGAACAAATAGTTATAATCATGTGAATTAATAGTAATTAATTGCTCATTTATCTGATTAATTACCTGACTGTTCAGTATAACTTCCAGACATCAATTAATATCGAAATAAATGTCGATTTCTACTAACACTAATAATTCCAACACAATAGAACTATCAATTTCTTCTTTAATCAACACAAACTTATTCATCATTAATATTATAATTCACAATATTTAACAACCATGTCGCTCTCGTGAAAGAGGGGCTTTTCGATAAGGATTTCTCCTTATTGGTAGCAATTAGGTGACCAAACCTCTCCTCGATGTAACTTCTGACATTGTCAATATTGCAAATAATAATATGAATAACTTTTTCGTCTCAATTATTGATTAAATAATATAACATATTATACAGATGATACTGTGACAATAATTGAATCAATAATATGAGAGATATGATGTAGCAATTACTGTAGCAATAATTGAGTATAACTGAGTGACTTCTTAAGTAAACATCAATAATCAATACCGTGTGCTATTATGCAACCACGTGTATTACTGTACTTTTACTACCGGGTAGTTCAACAGTTTTAACGGTAACACTTTCGCCGTTATTTTTATAAAAAGATAATTTTGTCGTTTTCTAACTACGACAATACTTCCGGTGTGGGGTCCACCAATGATTGTGCCGTCATACGGATATTCCCGACAAAAAGAATATTCCCCGACAAAACGAATATTTTATAACAATTTGCATACTTTGCAAAATCTTCACATATCACCCTTAACTTTAACCCTTTCTCAATTTAACCATTTACTAAATAACATAACAATTATAAGAAAATTGAATATTTTCATTTCATAAAATTCGGGGTCTTACATGATCACCTTCATTACCATCTGCTCCAGTTAAATTATTCATATTCATTATTGACAATAATTCTTGTCGTCTTGATCATTCAGTTATGAAATTTGATTCCTGCTAGTTCGCAATTGGTATATTGTTGAACGTAGCTAACTTATTGTTCAATTCTTTCAATCATGATATATCCTCAAATAAATTTAAACTTGCTAGGCAAATTTGTTGCTCACCCTTGCTATATCATGATAAAAAATTTCAAATTAAGAGGAAAGCTCAAGTAAAGACAGAAGCAAAGACAAAGTGCAAGATTAAATTATGATGCAGTTAGATATATTAAATTTTCTGACGAATATAGTATTGTAAACATTTAAGATATTGAAGATATGTATTAAGTTAAGGTTGTAAACTTTGGGAATAATGTGTAAATGTTTAATGTATAAACAATTTATGTTTATATCTTTCGCAATAGTATAGAAATGATGTACCATATCTGAGTTAAAAAGTACTCGGATTTGGGGATGCTACAAGATAGTCGTATTTATCGGAGGCGTTGGCATTTACAAACTTTCGACGGTCAAAAGCCCTTGCGGGTGGTGTTGACCCTGAGCCCTCGCCCCTCTATCTATTTGATGGTATCTTAGGAGCCATGGTAATCGACCTCAAGCCAAAATCCCCCAAACTTCACTTGCAAACCCAATTGAAGACAAACCCTAGGTTGATGTACTAAAAATTCTAAATTTAAGGATGAATTGGTGTGAGATTGATGGAATTAGGGCTTATATTTATAGAGATGGATATGGGTGTTTAATGTTGTGGGTTAGTGGGGATTATTGGACTAATTTTGTGGGTAAGAGAGTGGTGAGAGTCGATTATGGAAGAACAAATGTGGAGAAGTGGAGAGGTTGGCCACGATCTGCAGAACATAAATCGTTTAAAATCTCGCACTTCATACAGCGAAGGTATTGTACTATAGATGCCCACCTCAGTGGGGGGTTTCATTTTCGAGTAAAGAACCCCGCCCCGATAAGGAGGGTTTTCTTCATAAATTGTCCGCCTGGGGGGGGGGGTACACTGTAGCTAAGCTTGTTTTTTCCAATTGTTTGCGTCCAACATAAATCCATGAGCTTTGCAAATGCCCAAAACACAATTAAATCATTAACATAAGATAACATCGTGCAAATTGAGCATGTAAGGTCGTACTATCTAGAAATCATGACTCAACTATCTACCCAATGGACCAAAATACTTACTTGAGACAATAGTTACCTATTAAACTACAAATTAACTGACAAAACATAAAAATATTGTAAATGAAAGTAAAATTGAGTTGCCTCCCAATTAACACTTGAATTTGAGTCTTTCAGCCTGACTACTCCCTATTTACGGAGCGTCGACAAGTGTAATTGCGGTGACTTCATTGTCAATGTTTCCACCCCAATAATGCTTCAGTCGATGACCATTGACTTTAATTGTCTCCAATGGATTCCTACTATATAATTCAATGGCGCCATGTGGGAAAACCCTCTTAATCGTGAATGGTCCTGACCATCGGGATTTGAGCTTTTTTGGGAACAACCGTAGTCGTGAGTTGAACAATAGAACTGATTGTCCCGGTTCAAACTTTCTCTGTATAATCTTTTGGTCGTGTCACTACTTAACTTTCTCCTTATACATCTTGGAATTCTCATATGCTTGCAGTCAAAACTCGTCGAGTTCGTTCAATTGGAGCAATCTTTTCTCTCCTGTAGCTGCTTGGTCAAAATTGAGTTTATGAATGGCCCAGTATGCCTTATGCTGTAACTCTACCGGGAGATGACATGTTTTCCCGTAGACCAATTAATACGGAGACATCCCAATTGTTGTCTTGTATGCTGTCATATACGCCCATAGTGCGTCATCCAATTTTAGAGACCAGTCTTTTTTGCTCGGATTTACTACTTTCTCTAAAATCTTCTTCACCTCTCTGTTGGAAACCTCAGCTTGACCACTTGTTTGGGGGTGATATGTCGTAGCCACCCTATGATTGACCCTATACTTTGCCAAAAGAGCTATAAACGATTTGTTACAGAAGTGACTACCCTCATTACTAATAATTGCTTTTGGCGTGCCAAATCTTGTAAAGATATTCCTATGTAAGAACTTGAGAACCACCTTCGCATCGTGTGTAGGGAATGCTACGGCCTCAACCCATTTTGATACATAATCTACAGCTAGCAAGATATATAGGTTGTTAAAAGATGGAGGAAACGGTCCCATAAAATCAATCCCCCATACATCAAAAAATTCCACTTCCATGATAGTTTGTAGCAGCATTTCATTCCTCTTTGAAATATTGCCCACCCTTTGGCATCTGTCGCAGTTTTTCACAAACTGGTGGGCATCTTTGAACACAGTAGGCCAGTAAAATCCTGCTTGTAATACTTTGGTTGTTGTCCGCTCACTACCATAATGTCCCCCATATGCAGATGAATGGCATTCATGTAGAATATTCTTCACTTCACGTACGACACACACCTTTGAAGGCCATCTTGTCGACGCACTGTCTGAATAAGTATGGCTCATCCCACATGTACCACTTGACGTCATGTAGGAATTTCTTTTTCTGTTTTTGTGTCAGATCAGCGGGAAGGATGTTGCTCACCAAGTAGTTGGAAAAATCTGCATACCATGGAAACTCAGACTTCACTGAATATTAATTCAAAGGGCATAGTCGATCGCATCGCATATTAATTCAAAGGGCATAGTCCAATCTGGTGCGACGATCACTGGGGTTGTAGTCAACTTCTTTTTTAATTGCTCAAATGTTGTTTTACACTCCTCATCAAGACTGAATACTGCATTCTTCTCTAAAAGACTGCACAATGGTTTTGCAATCTTAGAGAAATCCTTTATGAATCTTCTATAGAACTCGGCGTGTCCAAGAAAAATGCGGATTCCCTTTACTGAATTCGGAAGTGGAAGATTCTCGATCGTGTCTAACTTTACCTTATCAACCCCTAAACCTTTAGCAGAAACCTTGTGCCCCAAAATTATCCCTTCTTCAACCATAAAGTAGCACTTCTCCCAGTTGAGCACCAAATTAGTTTCCACACAACGCTTCAAGACCATGACCAGATTCTCTAGACACTTATCAAAAGTGTTTCTATAGACTGAAAAGTCGTCTATGAAAACTTCCACATTCTTATCCACCATGTCCGAGAAGATGGCCATCAAACATCGTTGGAACGTCACTGGTGTATTACATAACCCAAAGGACATCCTTCTAAATGCAAAGGTGCCATATGTGCATGTAAAGGTGGTCTTATCTTGGTCCTCGAAAGCTATGACAATTTGGTTGTACCCCGAGTATCCATCCAGTAGGCAATAGTATTCATGTCCAGCTAGTCGGTCCAACATCTGATCAATGAAGGGTAGAGAAAAATGATCCTTCCAGGTTGACTTATTTAGCTTCTTGTAGTCCATGTACACCCTCCATCTAGTCACTGTCCTCTTCGAAATCAACTCATTATCTTCATTCTTAACCACTGTTATTCCACCCTTTTTTGACATGCATTGTACTGGACTAACCCATGCACTGTCTGAAATTGGGTAAATAATTCCTGCATCCAACCACTTCAGTACTTCTTTCTTTACCACTTCTTTCATGATTGGATTTAGCCTTCTATGTTGTTCCACTGTTGGCTTCGCATCCTCTTCCATGAGAATTTTGTGCATACAAAAGGAGGGGCTGATCCCTTTTATATCGACAATGGTACAGCCTATTGCAGACTTATATTCTCTCAAAATCCTCACCAATTTACTTTCCTGTAATTCGTTAAGTGCAGATGCAATAATAACAGGTAAAGTATTTGAATCACCTAAATAAGCATACCTGAGGTGTTTAGGAAGCGGTTTAAGCTCAAGAGTTGGTGGTTCCTCAAGGGATGGTTTCATTCGAGCTGAAGATTTTTCTTCTGTGTGAAGTGGCTTGAATGGTACCTTGAATCTACTAACTCAAGGTAAAGCATCCAGCATGTGCAAGTAATCCATAAACTCTAGATCATCCAAATCCTCATCCCCCAGTAGTGTAGTTTCCAATGGATCACTGACCAAACTTTTTACCATATCATCATTAACTATCCGGTCAATGACATCCGTGGAAGTACTCCTCTTCATCAGTAAGAAACTTCATGGCTTTAAATGCATTAAATGTGACTTCTTGATCTTGAACCCTCATGGTTAATTCCCCTTTTTAAATGTCAATGAGAGTCCTACCTGTAGCCAAAAATGGTCTCCCTAAGATGATGGGGATGTTCTTGTCTTCTTCATAGTCCAAAATTATGAAATCTACTGGAAAAATAAACTTATCCACCTTAACCAAAATATCTTCCACAATTCCTCTTGGATAAGTTACCGATCTGTCTATTAACTGTAACGAAATGTTTGTAGGCTTCGAAGCTGGTAAACCTAATTCGGTATAAACGAATAATGGCATGAGGTTTACACTTTCCCCCAAGTCACACAAACACTTTTTGAAGGCCATGTTACCGACCGTGCAAGGTATGGTGAAACTCCTCGGATCTTTCAACTTTGGAGGTAACTTTCTCTGTAAAACTGCTCTACATTTTTCCGTCAAAGCCACAGTTTCATAGTCTTCTAACTTTTTCTTCCTTAACAGAATCCCCTTCATGAATTTGGCATAACTAGGCATTTACTCTAGGGCTTCTGCGAAAGGAATATTAATATGAAGTTTCTTAAAAACTTCCAAAAATTTGGCGAATTATTTGTCTAATTTTTGTTTTTGAACCCTCTGTTGAAACGGTGGAGGAGGATACACAACTGGCTCAACATCTGAGTCCCCTTGCTTTTCCTCATCCTATTTCTCTGCAACCACTTTGTCTTCATTCTCTTTGACATCATTCTTAGCTGAATTTTCTGCACTTTTCCTTTCAAGATGTTTTCCACTCCTCAAAATGATTTCTTGACACTGCTCATGATTTTCCTTCAGATTCTTTTCTATGTCACTAGGTAGAGTCCCTTGAGGCCTATTATTCAACGCTAAGGCAAGCTGTCCCATCTGATTTTCTAAGTTTTTGATGGCCACTGCTTGTGTTTTCATTGTCGTCTCGTTCCTGATATATATTTTAATAAAAGCTCTTCTAAGTTTGTCTTCTTCTCTTGATGTGGAACTACTTGTTGATGCTGATTTTGGAACCTCGGGGGATATGAAGGTCATGGAGCCTACTGATTTTGATTGTTACTCCATGAAAAGTTGGGATGGTTCCTATTCCCTAGGTTGTAGGCATTTTGATACATGTTCTGCCGAATCCTATTGTAGCTGCCCACAAACTGAACTGGTGCTGGGTTGATGGCATACTGTTCTGTAAGATGTTCTCCTGCACATAACTCACAAACATATGCCACCTGCTGTGGTTGTGCACCTGTTAGAGCATCCATTTTCTTTGATAAGGCTGAAATATGTGTCGCCAACGTTGTTACCTCGTCTACCTCTAATACCTCTGCTACCTTGGGCTTTGTCATCCTCGCTTTAGGCCACTGGTTGTTATTAGTTTCCATTGTTTCAATTAACTCATATTCCTCCTCATATCTCTTAGCCATAAACGCTCCACCCGAAGCTGCATCTATGTTTGTCCTGAGATTCCCAATTAACCCGTTGTAGAATGTATTCATCTACAGCCATTTAGGTAGTCCATGATGAGGGCACTTTCTGAGCAATTCCTTTTATCATTCCCATGCCTCATATAAAGACTCCCCATGTTGATACTCAAACATGGTGATCTCGTTTCTCATCTTCGTAGTTTTGGCTAGTGGAAAGAACTTAGCCAGGAACTTCTGAGCGATGTCATCCCAAGTAGTTATCGATCCCGACAGTAGAGAATGTAACCAACTCTTTGCCTTGTCCCGCAAGGTGAATGGGAACAAGCGAAGTCTGACTGTGTCATCTGACATCCCATTGTATCTGAAGGTATCACATATCTCCAAAAAGCTAACCAAGTGTTTATTCGGATCGTCGTTGGCTAATCCCCCAAACTGAACTGAGTTCTGAATCATCTGAATAGTACCAGGCTTAATCTCAAAAGTATTTGCAGCAATCGCCGGCTTGGTGCGTGATGTTTGACTGAAGCTCAGTCACCTTCGAAGTAGCATAATCCCTCAATGCTTTTTAGTCTTCTGCAACCATTATTTCTTCCTTCTCAAAGTTCTCAAAGTTTTCCCTTGTGTCTTTAATCTACTTACTTAGCCTTTGAAATCGTTTCTCGATATCATCCTTGAAAGGAAGCACGTCTGGCTTCTTAAACCGAGTTTGCATAAACTAACTCAAAGAACCTGAAATAGGAAAGAACAGAACAAAAGAAAAATTGTTTAAGTAAAGCTGAACTAATTAAACTGATATTGAAAAATATTAAAATCTATACTAACTTTCCCCAGCAACGGCGCCAAAAACTTGTTGGTCGAAATCTAATTACGCTCACATGCAAGTGCACGTGGTTAGTAAGTAATAAAATGATAAGTCGAGTATCGTTCCCACAGAGAGTAGTATGAAATTAATCTAACAATTACCAGCTTTATATTAATGCAAATTTTATTGAACTATCCAAATCAATGATTATAACTATTAAAAACTAAAAATATAAAAATACCAAGCAATCAACACAACTAAAAACTTGTAATTTCAAGCAAATATTGGAGAATTAGGCTTACAACTTCACTTTAAGTCTCACTCTGACTATTACACTCTAATTCAGTTTAATTCACTATCCCAGTTTATTATCAAGAACACTTAAGTAGAATTAGCCATTTCTCAATGCACTAATACCATATTAACTTAAATCCACAAATTAGATAGAATTAAGCCAAACACCCTAATCAACTTATTCACTATATCTCTATGTGAATTAAAATCAAATAAGGTTTAAGTTCAAGTTCTCTACCCGATTACATGTGATGTTAAGCATATCCCTACCCTAACATTCATCAAGATTCCATTCAATCGCAGAATTCAAGAATACATGCTAAAGTGACTAAGTCTAGATTGATACATCATCTCTCGAGTCCATACAACTCCACACAGAATTGGTGATCAAGCAATTCATAAATTAAATCATAAATCATAATAGATAAACTGAATGGATAGATTATTAAATTGAAATTAAGGCTACATAATCATCGTTTAACCATAAAGATCCATCATAAGCCTAATAAGTAAATTAGTTCATCAGAAATGAAATAAACACTAAAATCATAAAAGAATTCATCATCCAAATTACAATAATTGAATTAAAAAAGTAGAATGAATACAAAACCACCCTCTTTCTTCTCTCCAACTTGCAATTTTCGTGACTCTGACCTTCAATCCTTCCTCCAATGCAATTTACTCAAATTAGGGCTAAAAAATTATTAATTGATTAAATGTTGTTATCTCCTTTGTTGTCTATGTTAATCTCCAGCACAAGACACGTATTTAGTCTACAAACTAACGATAATCGGAGTCCCAAGCCATGCCAACTTCCTACCTAGATGCTGTCGAAGAACTCTAATGAGAACAGACTTCTTACTCCTGGCTCGTACCCCCGCCCCGGCGGGGTTTTTTCCTCTTCATAAGCCCACCTCGGTGGAGGGGTCCTTCTACAATATGCACACTTTTGCTCATTTTACGCTAAGTTCCCATCACAATGCCACCTTTTAAGCCACACATGCTATGCCACCATACCTAAACATAAAAAACAATAACAACTAAAAACGAACATAAATATACAGAATTAACACATTTTAAGCTCGAATTATAGGCCGATTCGTAGGTATAAAATCCATTCATTAGATATCATCAGATTCAGATCAAACCTAGTGATGAATGGAGGACAACGTTCAAAACAAAGGATGGACTCTATGAGTGGGTAGTCATGCCTTTTGGATTGTCCATTGCGCCTAGTACTTTTATGTGACTTATGAATCAAGTATTACAACCTTTCATTGGGAATATATGTTGTCACCTTGGGGTTGTGTTGGAGGTTTTGGCCGAAAATAAACTCTTCATTAACTTTAAGAAGTGTAGTTGGTTGGCCGAACGTTTGCTATTGTGACGCCCCCAAAATAGGTATACATCACCTATTCTGAGTCGCCAAATACATAGTACAGAATACAAATACAACCTTAAATATACAACAAATGTAAAATACGACCAAAACATAAATCGTGAGTTTTAATACAAATATTGTCATCTAGACAATATCCACACTCAATGGAGTCCTTATTACATTTAATATCACACTATTTCACAGAATAGTGAGGACTACTAATGCACCATCTAGGACCATCACTCTGTTCTCCGACTAGTCACAGCTACGTTCTCATTTCACGAGAGAGCAAGTGAAAGAAAGAGTGAGCTCAACTAGCCCAAAGAAGAAATATTATGACTAAGATAATGCGAATAAATTATCAATAGCCTTCAACAAAGATAACAACTGATAGAATATAATAGACAACAAGTTTTAGATCAAAAACTGCAGCAGAATAAGCAATCCATTAGAAGAGTCAAGTAAACTATAAAATCTACTATCTTCTATGATTTAAAAAGTTTTTCATCAACTTTATCACTGAGACTCGGCTTAATAAATAAAATCGAATCATCCCTGCTCCACGGCCAAGGATATTCATGTAATCATTAATGGTCATGACTATACCGAATAATCCCTGGTCATAATCATACCAACAACTGTCCACCAATGAACTACAGGCCAATGAGAACTTTTACCACATCATTCATCACATTACGGTCATGATTATACCGAATAATCCCTGGTCATAATCATACCAAGTCCATCTATGCACGTAAGCCAAAGATGACTTTCAACATAATATAAGCATGAGGATGATGACAATTCAATAAAACAGGTTCAAGAATAAATTTTAAAGATATATAAGTAAATTTATCCTGAACTCAATAACGTCCAAATTGTCAACTTGATACTGCTTTGTGAAGTAAAATTCAAGAATGCTCAGAAGAATATTTCCATGAAAAGATACTGAATGAAGCGCAAATATCTAGGATATTCCACTAATTTTATGGAGTATAGAAACCAAAGCTTTAACCAACTGAGTATAATAGAATATATGAAGCTATGAAATGGATTTTTCGCGCATACCATGCGGTAATCCACTTGCATGGATCATTTGCATAATTTAATAAGGAATGAATACGAAGGATCATTCACCATGCATGTGGTAATCCATATAGACAGGTTATTCCAACAGAATAATAAAGAATGGAATAACAGAAGGATTCACCATGCGTGCGATAGATCGCATGATGTGTTATTCCCAAATGTATAATAAATAATGGAACCGGGTCCCAGTAAACACTTTCGAGACGAGATATTTTAATGGAATAATAAATAATGGAACCAGTCCCAAACGTAAGCGCATGCAGACGAGATATTCCGGCGAATAATGATAAATAATTGAATCAGTCCCAAGCATAAACTCACGCATGTGATATTTTGACAGAATGATAAATAATGGAATCAGTCCGCGTAAAACGCACGCATGTGATATTTTGATGAGAATAATAAAGAATGAATAATATTAGAAGAATTTCACCATGTATACGGTACTTCGTATAAACAGGTTATTCCAACAGAATAATTAGAATGGAATAACAAAAGTTCTCTTCATGAATACGAAAGAAAGAATACCCCTTATGAGTACAAAAAATAATATTCCCTACCTTAGAAAAACTGAATACTGAAGTAGTGAAGTAGCAAAATACTTTTCTTCTTTTACTCTATAGTTTCTCTTTCTAGAGTTTCAGTGAATTCGTGAGAAATAATGAAAGAATGAGCTTCTATTTATAGGAGAATGGACTGAATAGTAATTAATTCATGAACGGTCCAGATTGATTTACTTTTAAACGAATGTTCCATATTGATTTACTATTAAAACTTAAAGCAACGGTCCATATTGATTTACTATTAAAACTTTAAACCAACGATCCATATTGATTTACTATTATAACTTTCCACCAGCGGTCCATATTGATTTACTATTATATCTTCAACCAACTGATTCGAAAAATTAGCACATCTCCTCATGGAATAATATTGTACCCAAAAATGATTTGGACCGAAAAGAAATATATCTTACGGGTGAATAGTACCCCGTGAATAGTAACTCATGAATAGTACTTCGACACAAAAAGTGCCCCGAATACCCGATTGGTCAATATAACCTCCAGACATAAATTATTATCGAAATAAATGTCGATTTCCACTAACACAAATAATTCCAACACATTGGAACCATAAAATTCATCTTTAATCAACACGAACTTATTCATCATTAATATTATAATTCACAATATTTAACAACCAGGTCGTTCCCAGGAAAGAGGTGGCTTTTCGATAAAGATTTCTCCTTATTAGCGCGCAATTAGGTGACCAAACCTCTCCTTGACAGAACTTCTAGACATTATCAATATTGCAAATAATAATATGAATAACTTTGTCGTCTCAATTATTGATTTAATAATATATCATATTATGCAGATGATACTATAACAATAATTGAATCAATAATATGAGAGATATGATGCAACAATTACTGTAGCAATAATTGAGTATAACTGAGTGACTTCTCACGTAAGCATCAATAATCAATACCGTGTGCTACTATGCAACCATGCGTATTATTGTACTTTTACTACCGGGTAGTTCAACAGTTTTAACGGTAACACCTCCGCCGTTATTTTTATAGAAAGATAATTTTGTCATTTTTTAACTACGACAATACTTTTGTTGTGGGGTCCACCAATGATTGTGTCATCGTACGAATATTTCCTGTTAAATCGAATATTCCCCGACCAATCAAATATTATATAACCACTTGCTTACTTTGCAAAATTTGTAAATATTACCCACAACTATAACATTATATCAAATCTACACCATAATATTTAAAAATATTATTTCGAGAAAATTATTCTTTATTCATAAAAGTTGAGGTCTTACAACCTCCCTTCTTATGAAATTTCGTCCTCGAAATTAGGGTACATACCTGGTATGTCGAAGAGATGAGGATACCTTGACTTCATCTCAGATTCTAACTCCCAAGTCATTTCCTCCACATCGTGGTTTCTCCACAAAACTTTGACTTGAGGTATAACCTTGGAGCGTAGAATATGATCCTTCTTATCCAAGATTTTAACAGGTAACTCTTCATATGTTAAATCTTCCTCTATCTCGTCCAATTCTAACTCAATAATGTGATTCGGGTCTTTCACATATTTACGTAACATAGATATGTGAAAAACGTTATGAACACGAGACATATTTGGCGGTAAGGCGAGTCTATAGGCCATAGTTCCTACTCGCTCGAGAATTAAAAATGGGACAATGAATCGAGGATTGAGCTTTCCTCTCTTTCCAAATCTCGTAACTCCTTTCCATGGAGCAACACGTAACAACACATGATCTCCAATATCGAATTCTACGTCCTTTCAATGAAGATCAGCATAACTCTTTTGTTGATCTTGTGAAGTTTTTATATGTTATCGGATTGTTTGAATCTTTTCTGTAGTCATACGTACCAACTCCGGTCCCAACAACGTTGCTTCACCCACCTCATCCCAAAGATATCTTTGGAAGCGACACTTTCTCCCATACTGGCGCGCCTCAAATGGAGCCATGCGAATACTTGATTGATAAGCTGTTGTTGTAGAAAAACTCCACCAATGGTAAGAACTTGTCCCAACTTCCTTTGAAGTCAAGGACACAGAGTCTTAATAGATCTTCAAGAGTTTGAATAGTCCTCTCCATTTGCCCGTCCGATGCGAGGATGATATCTTAGAGCTAAATCGTAAATCCGTGCCCATAGCTTTACTGCAAACTAACCCAAAATCGTGAAGTGAATCTTGGGTCTCAATCGTAGAAACTATGGATACTAGCATACCATGTAGTCTTACAATCTCATTTATGTACATACGAGCAAGACGTTCAAGTGTATAAGTTTCTCGTACAGGTAAGAAGTGAGTAGACTTGGTCAATCTATCAACAATGACCCAAATTGCATCTATGCCTTGAGAAACCTTGGGAAGACCAGTAACGAAATCCATGGTAATGTGCTCCCACTTCCATTCTGGAATTTCAAGTGGTTGCAATGGACCTTTTGGTACTTGATGCTCCGCCTTGACTCATTCACAAGTTAAACACCTTGAGATAAACTCTGTTATCTCTCTCTTCATATTGCTCCACCAAAATGTATGTCGAAGATCATGATAAATTTTGGTACTCCCAGGATGGATTGCAAACAGTGTGTTGTGCGCCTCCATCATGATTTTATACTTTAAATCAGGGTCGTTAGGAACACAAAGTCTAGATTTAACTCGAAGTATTCCTTCTTTATCGATTCTTGCTTCCGGAATAGCACATTCTTGCACTTTCTTCCTCATATATGTATCGGCTCCAGTGCGTAGCTTGGCGACTTTAACTTTATCGATTAAAGTCGGTTCTACTCGTATATTTATCATCATCACATGGGTCCCTGGAGTCTTTAACTCTATCTTCATCCTTTGTAAGTCATATAAAATGGGCCTTTGTGTTGACAATATTGCACTCGTACCCGCATATGATCTTCTACTCAATGCGTCAGCTACTACGTTCACTTTACCAGGATGGTATTGAATGGTATGATCATAATCTTTCAACAGTTCAAGCCAATGTCGTTGCCGCATGTTGAGTTCCTTTTGGTTGAAGAAATATTTGAGGCTTTTATGATCCGTATAGATCTCCACCTTCTCTCCATACAGGTAAAGCCTCCAAATCTTAAGTGCGAAGACAACAGCTGCCAACTTTAGATCGTGAGTAGGATAATTCTTCTCATATTCTTTGAGTTGTCGAGAGGCATATGCTATGACTTTCCCATGTTGCATGAGAACACATCCTAACCCTTTGCCCGAAGCATCACTGTAGATGACAAATCCCTCTGAGCCAGATGGTATTGTCAGAACAGATGTTGAAATGAGTCTTCCCTTGAGTTCTTGATTACACTTCTCACATTCCTCGCTCGAACCGAACTTTGTATCTTTTCGAGTCAGCTAAGTTAATGGAGTAGCGATTCGAGAAAATCTTTCCACGAATCTCCGATAATAACCAGGTAAGCCGAGAAAGCTACGTACTTCGGTCACTAACTTTGGTTGCTCCCAGCTTTGAATTGCTTCAATCTTCGCTGGATCAACAGATATTCCATGATTTGATATCACATGCCCAAGGAATGCAACTTCCTCAAGCCAAAACTCACATTTCTTCAACTTGGCATAAAGCTTGTTTTCACAAAACTTTTGGAGTATCAGCCTCAAGTGTTGCTCATGATCTTCACGGCTTTTGGAATATATGAGAATGTCATCAATAAAGACAACCACAAAGTGATCTAAATATTCCTTGAATACTCGGTTCATCATATCCATGAAGGCAGCAGGAGCATTAGTCAATCCAAAAGACATGACCAAGAATTCATAATGCCCGTCATCGAGTTACGAAGGCGCCTTTGGAATATCCTTAATTTTAACCTTCAGCTGATGATATCCAGAACGAAGATCGATCTTTGAAAAGAATTGTGCTCCTTGTAACTGGTCAAACATGTCATCAATGCGAGGTAACGGATACCTATTCTTGATGGTGACATGGTTCAATTCTCAGTAGTCAATACAAAGTCACATACTCCCATCTTTCTTCTTCACGAATAGAACAGTAGCACCCCAAGGAGACATACTAGGACGAATGAAACCAATGTCTAACAATTTCTACAATTGGGTCTTTAACTCCTGAAGTTCAATAGGAGCCATTCGATATGGGGCTTTGGAAATGGGTTTTGTACCAGGTTCAAGGTCGATACAAAATTCAATTTCACGCTCTGGGGGTAGGCCAGGAAGTTCTTCAGGGAATACGTCAGGAAATTTTTTAACAATAGAAATATCATTCAAAACTGACGTATTTTGGTTTAAATCTGTGACATGAGCTAAGGAATCTTGACATCCATTTTTTAATAAACGAATAGCTTTACGGCTTGAAATGACCATGATTGATTTTAATGTTTTGGTCGCTTGAATTCGCACAATAGGTTGATTAGGAATATGAAAACTAACAACCTTACGAAAATAATTAATTTTTGCATGATGAGTAGTTAACCAATCAATCCCTAGAATTACGATAAACGCAAGTATTTTTAAAGAAATAAGATCGACAGGTAATGTGCGGTTACCGATTTGAATCAAACAAGACTTATAAACAGTGGATGTAATGAAGGTTTCTCCCAACGGAGTTTCAACCGATAAGTCAAAGTCCAATTTCTCCGGAGTCAAATTTAAACGTTGAGCGCAAGTAGGAGAAATAAAAGAATGGGTAGAGCCGGTATCAAATAAGGTATATACTACACTAGAGTTTATGATAACCTTACCCGTGATGACCTCGTTCGGGTTCCTTGCTTTCTGGGAGGTTACAACAAACGCTCTCCCTTGAACTACCGATTTTGTCTTATGCAGGACGAACTTTGATGCCTCCATCCCACCGGACTTGACTTGATTGCCGACAAAAATCGGGCTAGGTGACCTTCTCTTCCCAATTGTAACATGCTTTGAATTGCGTATGCAGTTTGGTGATGTGTCCCTCCCCTCCGCATTTGTAACATAAGACCGACGGTCGTTCTCCTTCCTTAACAACAGGTGCTGGTGCTGACATCCTTCCATCATTATTAAATCTCCTCTTCTTGAAACTCCCATTTTTATTGTCTTGGCCATGATTACCACCGAAGTGGTTACCATTTCTGGCATGTTGATTCCCTCCACGTTTGTTATCACCGCTTCGATGACTGTTACCACTGGAATTTTCATTCTGCCGGCTGCTTTCTCTTGATTGCGTTGACCCGTTATCGCGCTCCAATAACTGAGCCCTATTTACAACATCTGAATACAAACACAGTTTATGAGAAATAAGATATTGACATATCTCCGGTTTCAAACCTCTTAAAAACATCCTCGTCATTCTCTCCTCATTATCAACCAAGTGGGATGAAAACCGCGATAACTCGGCAAACTTAGCTTCGTACTGCGCCACGATCATATTGTTTTGCTCCAACTTGATGAACTCTACATCTTTAATGTGACGAATACTTTCGGGAAAGTACTTTTCGTTGAACAGTTCTTGGAACTTCTCCCAAGACATCTTCAGTGCGGCAGGTTGAGTACGCTTTACTGATTCCCACAAGTAATCTGTCTCTCCTCGCAACATAAAGGTGGTAAACAGAACCTTTTGCTCCTCAGAGCATCCCAATACATCAAATATCTTGGTGATCTGATTTATCCATGCATCCGCCTTAAGTGGTTTTGGCTCTCCAATAAACTCCAGTGGTCCCAGCTCCTTGAACTGTTTAGCGGTGACCGTCCGAGAGTTTCCGGTGTTTCCACCTACATTTTTGGATAGGAGTTTCTCTTGCCTGATGTTGTACGAATTGCAGAAAGCTCCTAAACATTCCGTCATTCGCCATTTGGTCGGTGTTGTTGTTCACCTGAGGATTATTGTCTTCTTGTTACACATTATCCTGGGTATTAATTTGTGGTGAGTCCACGATCTCATGTGCTTCATTGCTTATCTCAACATTTTCGGATGCCATTTTCCAATACTGCCACAAAACAAGGGTTAATTAATATATCACATATTATCCCTATACTATGACCAACCAGTTAAATACCAAATAAACTTAGGTAGGTCATACTAGCGTAGGAATTCCCCATCTCTCCCCTCCTAGTTCTTATCTTAAATCTCAACCAGGGATTATATCCCTAAGCTTTGATACCAACTGTGACGTCCCCAAAATAGGTATACATCACCTATTCTGAGTCGCCAAATACATGGTACAGAATACAAATACAACCTTAAATATACAACAGTCGTGTAAAATACGACCAAACATAGGCTGTGAGTTTTAATACAAATATTGTCATCTAGACAATATCCACACTCAATGGAGTCCTCATTACATTTATTATCACACTATTTCACGAAATAGTGAGGACTACTAATGCACCATCTAGGACCATCACTCTCTGTTCCCCAGACTAGTCCCATTCGTTCTCATTTCACGAAGAGAATAATGAAAGAAAGAGGTGAGCTCAACTAGCCCAGTAAGAAATATTATGACTAAGATAATGCAGAATAAATTATCAATAGCCTTCAACAGTATAACAACTGATAGAATATAATAGACAACAAGTTTTAGATCAAAAACTGCAGCAGAATAAGCAATCCATTAGAAGAGTCAAGTAAAGTATAAAATCTACTGTCTTCTATGATTTAAAAAGTTTTTCATCAACTTTATCGCTGAGACTCAGCTTAATAAATAAAATCGAATCATCCCTACTCCACGGCCAAGGATATTCATGTAATCATCAATGGTCATGACTATACCGAATAATTCCTGGTCATAATCATACCAACAACTGTCCACCAATGAACTACAAGCCAATGAGGACTTTTACCACATCATTCGTCATATTACGGTCATGATTATACCGAATAATCCCTGATCATAATCATACCAAGTCCATCTATGCACGTAAGCCAAAGATGACTTTCAACATAATATAAGCATGAGGGTGATGACAATTCAATAAAACAGGTTCAAGAATAAATTTTAAAGATTTATAAGTTAATTTATCCTGAACTCAATAACGTCCAAATTGTCAACTTGACACTGCTTTGTGAAGTAAAATTCAAGAATGCTCAGAAGAATATTTCCATGAAAAGATACTGGATGAAGCGCAAATATCAAGGATATTCCACTAATTTCATGGAGAATAGAAGCCAAAGCTTTAACCAACTGAGTATAATAGAATATATGAAGCTATGAATGGATTTTCGCCGCATGCGGTAATCCACGTAGATGCATCATTTCCACAATTTAATAAGGAATGAATACGAAGGATCATTCACCATGCATGTGGTAGTCTACATGAGGCGAGTTATTCTAATGAATAATAAAGAATGGAATAATAGAAGGATTCACCATGTATGCGATAGGCTTCGCATGACATGTGTTATTCCCAATAGAATAATAAATAATGGAACCCGGTCCGGCGTAACGCCGTATGAGACGGGATATTCAGATGGAATAATAAATTATGGAACTGTGTCCGTAAACACACGAGATGGGATATTTGACGAGAATGATAAATAGTGGAATCGGTCCCTACGTAAACTCACGATGTGATATTCAGCGAGAATAATAAAGAACGGAATATTAAAAGAATTTCACCATGTATGCGGTACTTCGCATAAACAGGTTATTCCAACAGAATAATAAGAATGGAATAACAAAAGTTCTCTTCATGAATACAAAAGAAAGAATACCCCTTATGAGTACAACAAATAATATTCCCTACCTTAGAAAAACTGAATACTGAAGTAGTGAAGTGGCAGAATACTTTTCTTCTTTCTCTCTATAATTTCTCTCTCT
The DNA here is from genome assembly GCA_020205615.1 of Panax quinquefolius. Lineage (NCBI taxonomy): Eukaryota > Viridiplantae > Streptophyta > Magnoliopsida > Apiales > Araliaceae > Panax > Panax quinquefolius. The sequence continues at coordinate 123,338,324 of CM035162.1, forward strand.
AGAGTTTCAGTGAATTCGGTAAGAAATAATGAAGGAATGAGCTTCTATTTATGGGAAAATGGACGGAATGTAATTAATTCATGAACGGTCCAAGTTGATTTACTTTTAAGCGAATCGGTCCATATTGATTTACTATTAAAACTTAAAGCAATTCATCCATCTTGATTTACTATTAAAACTTTAAACCAAATGATTCATATTGATTTACTATTATAACTTTTCACCAATGGTCCATATTGATTTACTATTATATCTTCAACCAACTATTCGAAAAATTAGCACATCTCCTCATGGAATAATATTGTACCCAAAAATAATTTGGATCGAAAAGAAATATATCTTACGGGTGAATAGTTCCCCGTGAATAGTAACTCGTGAATAGTAACTCATGAATAGTAACTCGTAAATAGTAACTCATGAATAGTACTTCGACACGAAAAGTGCCCCGAATACCCGATTGGTCAATATAACTTCCAGACAAAATTTTTTATCGAAATAAATGTCGATTTTCACTAACACAAATAATTCCAACACAATGGAACCATAAAATTCATCTTTAATCAACACGAACTTATTCATTATTAATATTATAATTCACAATATTTAACAACCAGGTCGTTCCCAGGAAAGAGGGGGCTTTTCGATAAGGATTTCTCCTTATTGGCGCGCAATTAGGTGACCAAACCTTTCCTTGACAGAACTTCTAGACATTGTCAATATTGCAAATAATAATATGAATAACTTTCTTATCTCAATTATTAATTTAATAATATATCATATTATGCGAGATGATCTTTGTAACAATAATTGAATCAATAATATGAGAGATATGATGCGGCAATTCTTTGTAGTAATAATTGAGTATAACCGAGTGACTTCTCACGTAAGCATCAATAATCAATATCGTGTGCTACTACTTATGCAACCACGCGTATTCATCGTACTTTTACTACTACCGTAGTTCAACGGTTTTTTAACGGTAACACATCCGCCATTATTTTTATAGAAAGATAATTTTGTCGCTTTCTAACTATGACAATACTTCCGTTGTGGGGTCCACCAATGATTATCTTTGTCGTCATTTAATATTCCTGTTAAAAGCGAATATTCCCCGACCAATCGAATATTATATAACCACTTGCTTACTTTGCAAAATTTGTTAATATTACCCACAACTATAACATTATATCAAATTTACACCATAATATTTAAAAATATATTTCGAGAAAATTATTCTTTATTCATAAAAGTTGGGGTCTTACAGCTATTCCTTGGATATGTGGTCAGTTCGGAGGGTATTATGGTTGACAAAGAGAAGGTGAGGGCTATACGTAATTGGCCTACTCCTAATAACGTAGGAGAGGTGAGAAGTTTTCATGGGTTGGCAATGTTTTATTGCCGATTTATTAAAGTTTTTAGTAGCATTATGGCACCCATTACTGAGTGTTTAAAGAAAAGTAAATTTCAGTAGGGAGAAGCAGCTGATACAGCTTTTGCAGTTATCAAGGAGAAGCTATGTACTACTCTTGTTCTTACTCTTGCTCTACTATTGGAGTTGGGGCAGTTTTTTCACAAGAGAAGAGACCAGTGGCATTTTTTAGTTAAAAACTCAGTGATGCGAGGCGAAAGTGGAGTACGTATGACCAAGAGTTTTATGATATTGTTCGAGCTTTAAAACATTGGGAGCACTATCTGATTCAGCGTGAATTTATTCTGTATACTGATCATCAAGGGTTGAAGTATCTGAACAGTCAAAGAAGCCTGAGTAATATGCATGCTCGATGGGCAACTTTTTTTTCAAAAATTTTCTTTTGTTCTGAAGCATAAATTGGGTGCTCTAAATAAGGTAGCAGATGCATTGAGTCGGCGTGCGAGTCTGTTGGTCACTATGCAGCAAGAGATCATTGGGTTTGAGTTTTTGAAAGAGCTGTATGCAGATGATGAAGACTTCGTCGAAGTATGAAGTGTGCTAAAAAAATAAACAGAGTGAGAGTTTCATGTGGTTGATGGCTATCTATTTGGTGAAAATCAGTTATGTATCCCTCGGGGTTCGTTGAGAGAGAGAGACACTACATAGACCATAAGTGGAGTAGCCGAACGATATTTTTGGCCTCAGCTGAAGCACGATGTAGGAAATTCGGTTCGCAAGTGCTATGTGTGTCAGCCTGCGAAGGGTCAAGCTCAGAATACAGGTCTCTACATGCCTCTACCAGTACCGAGTGTTATATGGGAGGATCTGTCGATGGATTCTGTTCTGGGTCTCCCTCGGACTCAACGGGGAGTGGACTCTATGTTTGTCGTTGTTGACCGGTTCTCTAAGATGGGACATTTCATTCCTTGTCGAAAGACCTCTGATGCATCCCACATGGCTCAGTTGTTCTTTCGGAAAGAGGTTCGTCTACATGGAGTTCCATAGTATATCACTTCTGATAGAGATTCGAAGTTCATTAGCCATTTTTGGATCACACTATAGCGACGGATGGATACTACTTTGAAGTTCAAGATGACTACACATTCACGTGATCGATGGATGATCGAAAATCAACCTAACGCTAGGTAATTTGATTCGGAGTATTTGTGGAGATAAGCCAAAGTAGTGGGATGTGGCGTTGGCACAAGCTGAGTTCGCATATAATAATGATATTTACACTGCTACGGGTCAATCTCCTTTTGATTTAGTGTATCAGCAATCTCCTAAACACGCCTTAGACCTGGCACGTCTTCCCAAGGTTGCTTGAAACAGTGTTGTTGCTAAAAACCTGGTTTAGCAAGTTCAAGATGTTCAGGCCGAAGTGAAAGCTAGGTTGGAGGAGGAGAATGTAAAGTATAAAGTCGTAGCCGATGCCAAGAGGCGTTCGAAGTTGTTTGAAAAGGGTGATCAGGTTATGGTATTTTTGCGTTAGGAAAAGTTTCCAGTCGGTTCCTATAATAATTTGAAGCCACAAAAGTATGGTTCGTACAAGGTAATCAAGAAGATCAATGATAATACCTACGTGATCGACTTGCCTGCCGAATTAAACATCTCTTATACTTTTAATGTATCCGATCTTTATGAGTTCTGTGAAGATGTTTCACTTTATCCAGATTATAACTCGAGGTCGAGTTCTTCGCACGTGGGAAGGACTGATGTAGGACAGTTGGCTTTAGAGTTTAAGGAAGAGTTAGATAGGAAACGAGGAAGGAGAATTGGTTGGAAAAACGACCATAATTTCTGAAGAACTGAAGTTGTTCCCAAAGGAGCTGGGTTCGATCGGCTTCAGGAGTGGTTTTCAGGTTCAGAAATGGCATCATAGCTTCAGGAGATCAGAATTTCTTCAGAAATGGCGTCATGATTTCAGGAAGACTGAATTGGTTTTTATTATTTTAATTATTCTTAGTTTAAGTAGGATTTGTTTATGATAATAGTGTTTTAGTTGGAAACAAGTCTTTTATAATATTACGTAATTAAGTTGTTCACTATTAGGATTTTGTTACCATATTCATTAGTTACCTATTAGGAGTTTATTTTCATAGTTATAGGAATTCTTTAGTTATAAAAATCCGACTTGTGGATTAAATAAGTGATTCATAATTAATTAATCATCTTTTACGATTGATATCGTTTGTTTTTATGATGGATTCCAATTTATGTTCTTAGATCTTAGAGCATTAATAATAGTTTTCCTAATTAATTCTCTACCTCTAATTTTAAAGAATATATCAACAAATCATTATCCAACAGTTTACTTATCCTTATTTGACTCTCTATTTTAAGCTCTATATAGGATTTTACTCCCCAGTGTGAGGGAATCAAAAGATCATTCCCTGTATATACAAAATGACATTTCACACTCCTATTTAAATGGACAATTCATCAATTATACACATCTTGACATTTTTTTACTACTTCATTTTTAAATTATAAACTTAATATTGACTTTAAAAAAATTTAATTTCAAATTAAAAATTAATATAAATTTATTTAATTTATGTCAATATAATTATAAATATTATAAAAGTAGTATTAATTATAAAATTTATTATTTTCAAAATTTAAATGAATCATATTAAATTTAAATTTAAAAATATCATAAATTAACTTTTTAAAAGTTAATATTGATCTTATGTACATTTGCAACTACAATCCATTCAATATTCACTTCATAAATTATTTAAAATTTAAAATAAAATAAAAATTATTTTACAATGGATTATAATTGATAAATTATACTCTCTTTTATAAATTATAATATTATTATTAATTTGATGTTTTGACTGTTGGAATTTTAAAATTTTAATTTTTAACTTTCAAATTTCATTATTTAAAGAATCAATATAAGGAACCTGTTGGGTACATAGTGAAAAAATTGAATCCCTATTTTATAGAATGACCCAATAATACTGCAGAGTAGGGATAAAGATAAAGAAACTGTTATGAATGCTCTTATATGGGTATACTTTGCGTTTTTGGTTCTGCGTCATAATCAATCAAGTTTCTTCAGTTCTTCTAACTTGATTCATCATTTCATATTTATTCATTATTCTATCAACTCATAAATTCAACAATTCGATAATTCATTGATTCATCAACTAGTAAATTAATAAATTCATCGACTCTTCAATTCAATAATTTTCTATTAATCGATTCCACAATTCTTTATTTCGCTAATTTGTTAATTCATCGATTATCATTCAAGTTCATGAAGTCATCAATTCATTAAAGTCTTCCCATTATTGTAAAATCAATTAAATTGACCAAGTGAATCAATTTTATATATTTTTAAAATATTATTTCTGATTTTTAGTAAGATTAAACATTCTGAACCACAATTTTACAACATTTAAGTTTATTAAAAGAGATAATCTAAAATCTTATTAATCAATTAGAATATATATTTTTATATATTTATAAAGTCGTTCACTGTTAATCACTAATTTGAGCTGAAAACTCGTCCAATAACTTTTTTGATTCACAATCTTTGACCAAATGAAAAAATCGAAATCCACTTGAATATTTTTTCATTTTTATAGATCTTATAAATGACGATTTTTACAATCTTCTGTCCAAATCTTTTTATTATGAAAATAACAAAAAATGATTTAGATTTAACAATTCTCATCTGAAAACTTTGCGACAAGGCCCAGCCTAATAAGCTACCCGAGTCCCGAATGTATACTATAGTGGCATTTTAGTCATTCCAATTATTTTCAAATTTAAATTTTTTCTACTCAAAATTTATTAAGCCCTAGTTATTGCTCAACGGTTATGTGTGGTACCAGAACAACGTTCATCTTCTTCCTATCACTCTTTCCTAAAATTGAAAAGCTTTCCACAACTGTCTCTCTCTCCTCTGTCTACCATTTTCTCCCTGAGGAATTACATTCATTCATCTCTATCTCACTTGAAATAAAATAATCATGAAATCAGAGAACTCAAAAAACCCATTTTTGAGAACCATTTCAGCCTCCTCGATCCGAAATCTGCTTCCCAGATCCGTTTCTAAGAAGGAAAAAATGACCTCAAATCGTAGCAAACCAAGTTTCGATAGCGAAAACATTCCTCCCGTGGATCCAAACATTCAGGCTGACAATTGCTCAGCCTCCTTTTCAATCCCTAAGCAACAATTGCCCTTAAAAGTATCAAATTTACAGAAAAAAGTAGCTGAATCGGAACGGAAGCAAGGAGTAGAAGCACCTCCAGATCCACCAGTGAAGGTTATAATTTATAAATTTTGCTGATTTAGATACTTAATTAAGGTTATTGTATTTGTTATTAAGGTAGTAATTGTGATTTTGTGTGTGATTAGGTTATAGTGAGAATTAGACCTGCTAATTTTAGTGAAAGCCGAGATCAAACGGTCAAGAAGGTATCTGATGATTCAATATCTGTAGAGGACAGGAAGTTTGAGTTCGATTCTGTCCTTGATTCGAATTCCAAACAGGTCTGGATTTTTGCTCCCACAATTCTACCTATGCAAGACTTATTTTTTCTGTTTTATTTATTGAATTCGCCAATAATTATTACTGTAAAAATATTAAAAAATTTATAATATTTATGTTTTGAGTTTTCGATAATAAGTGGTAAAAATAGGCAATTTGATGGGAAAGTTGATTTACATTTGTTCAGGAGGATGTTTTTGAGTTAGTTGGAGTCCCTTTAGTAAAGAGTGCCTTAGCCGGTTACAACACTTCGATATTGGCTTATGGACAGGTACCCTTCTAGTGATTGAATAAGTTGCAACATTTCTGTTGAATATTTAATTGTATGTTGTTTGTTGAAGTAACTTTGGGTGAGTTCTTACTAGACTGGAAGTGGCAAGACTTACACAATGTGGGGTCTACCAAGTGCAATGCTTGAAAGGAACTTAGCTAGTAGTAATCAGGGTGTTGTTCCACGCATTTTTCAGATGTTGTTCTCTGAAATTCAAAGGGTATGTTCAGTTCATTTGCTCTAGTCAGTGGAAAAATATGAGGCAAATTTAGTTGTGATCAATGATGTTTCTGTCTTGAATATCCTTTAGGAGCAAGAGAACTCGGAAGGTAAACAGATAAATTATCAATGTCGTTGTTCATTCCTTGAGGTATGTGCCTTTGATAATCCAAAATTGTTTGAAAATTTGTGCTTTAACATATATTAAGGTTTATGACCCCCATTGAATTTTGTGAGCAGATATACAATGAACAAATTGGGGATTTACTTGATCCAACCCAGAGAAACCTAAAGGTGGAAATTAGTATTTGTTTTGTTCTTTTTGTTCCTTAAATTTTATGGTTTTCTTTTGTATGTTTTATATTTTTACTGAGGGGGTTGAACTCTTCTAGATAAAAGATGATCCCAAAAATGGATTTTATATCGAAAATTTGACCGAGGAATATGTTACAAGCTATGAAGATGTATCCCAAATTTTGATTAAGGTACAAAAGAAGCTATTCTCATATTAGAGAATTTGTCTATATATTGCAGTGAAATGTATTAACATATATAGTTGCTCGTATGTTATGCTGTATATCCTTTGAAGCTCTGTCTTTAAATTCTGGTTATATGGTGCAGGGGCTTTCATGTAGAAAGGTTGGAGCAACAAGCATAAATTCAAAGAGTTCAAGATCCCATATTGTGTTTACATGCATCATTGAGTCCTGGTGCAAGGTTATTATTATTCCTAAAGATTTCTTTTTGGAACATTAGAGTTTACAACTGATTTTCATTTATGTTAGAAATTAGATAAAGCAAATAAACTACTAATCTTGAAATCATGTTTGTTTGATATAATACAATAATACTATAGACCTTATTGATGCACCACACATGTGCCTTTTTAAAACTAATTACTACTCATTCACTGAGTTTGTCATTGTTTTAAAGGCGGTGCATGTAATTTTGGCTGTGCCACAGTTGCTGCAGACATATTCACTTAGACCTCAACTCTATAGTGCTTCTCTCTTTAGCAGCAATATAGCTTTGGTTGGGTATTTGCATTGAACTCTATTTGGATAATAAATCTACTAACATGAGTGGAGATTTGTTTTCAGCACTGTCATTGTGTTTCAGTCATAAACATGTATCTGTATACATGAATTTGATTAATAAATTTGATTTATTTTAATAATTCATTTTTGGAAATTAAATTTGTATCTCAGGGTACTTCATCAAAGTGCTTCAGTAGTTCAAAAACAAGCAGAATCAGCCTTATTGATCTTGCTGGACTTGAGAGAAACACACTTGAGGATGCCGGTAGACAGTTTGTAAAGGAAGGAAAATATATAAAAAAATCTATATCACAGCTTGGGTATGACACAGACTTTGAAACTATATCTATGGTGCTATTTGTCTGACTGTACTAAGTAATTATTTTATTTTTTTTTGGTCAAAAATTCAATATACAGTTCTCATCGGTGGATCCTATTTATAAAGTGTTGCCATGTTGATGCTAAGATTTTCTAACATTGATGCCTCAGCTTAAAAAAACAACAAAAATATAATTCTATCATTCTTTAGTTGAATTCGGAATATTTTCATTTGTTTCCTTTATTAAAGTGCCAAATCATCTGTAAAATTTTATGACCCTTGTTCTATTTTTTCAGAGACTTGTATTGATGAGCTACAGAAACCAACAAAAACTAATTTTGACATTCTTTTAGTTGAACTCGGGAATATTTGATATTTTGCTTTATGAAGTACCAAATCTTCTGTATAGTTATGACTCATGTTATACTGACTTGGATGGAGTGTCCAATTTTTAGTACCCATACCCTTGTCCGAATGTAGAGTGTTGAGTGTCGGAAGCGGGTACTTTAGTGGAAAGTGAAGAATCCGCGTAATATAGCTTATGACACTTGTTCTCATTTTTCAGAGACTTTGTTTTTTCCCTTGTTGTAGGCAATTTATTGTAACTGCCTTGAGTAGTTTGGGGGTCGGAGGTCGTTTATGGAAGATTCAAATACTCGTTCTGAGGCTCGAACCTCTTGGCGTTGGAGTGAAATGACGCTTTTGCCCTCCTGTCATGGTTAGAGAAAAAACAGGTGCAAAATTTTGGGTGTCTACAACTAACACACAACAAGTTATGCTAGCCCGAAAAACAGTAAATAACAAGTTTGCCAATTTTTTACACTAAAATGAAGTATCCAGTTTCCATATCCTTGCCCGGATGTAGTGTTGAGTGTAGGACATTGAATGTATAGTGTTCGGGTACTTTAGTGGAAAGTGAAGAGTCCATGTAACATTGTTTATGAACCTTGTTCTCATTTTTCAGAGACTTTGTTTTTTCCCTTGTTGTAGGCATTTATTGTAACTGATGATTCTTAAACTTCTAAAAGCCATTGCTTCTTCTCTTAATGGTTTCTCTTCATTAAGAAAAAGCGCAGGTTTTGGATTAATTTATAACAATTCTTCTAAACGACTGCTTCAGCAATGCTGTGTTTCTGTAGTAGCTGTTGGTGTACCACTGTTCCTGTAAGGAGTAAAGAATTAACCATGTACTATTTTCTTTTGCAATTATTTTCCCTTTTGGTACAGGTACTTGGTAAATATTCTTGCTGAAAGAAAGACTGGGAAAACTGAAGCCGTTCACTATGAAAGTTCCTGTTTAACACATTTACTGAGAGAACCACTTGGAGGCAATGCCAAACTCACTGTTCTATGTGCCATCTCCCCAGACAACATGTACATGACTTCATATTATTTTGCATTCTTTTATAGAAGCTGTAAAGTAACAAATTGGTGTTAAGAAAACTTAATGTCCATATAGTAGTTCTCTTGCAACTTGGTACTTGTGGTTAAATTACTATTCTGATCATTGTAGGGAATTTTGCAATTAAGGACATTCCAATACGACCAATCTATAATTTTATAGTTTGTACACAGGAAACAAACGTGGCAAATTTTTAAGATATCTTTGAGCTCACACTGATAGAACCACTTTTGTGCTGGGGTGACATTAAATCAAATTAATTGTGACTTTACTGCATACACACAATGAATGTTATTGATGCTCCTCCTTCTCAAATGCTTTCTCTCTTTTCATTTCCCTTTAAACTTAAAAGTAGAATCTGCTTGTAATTCTTAGGTGCAATGCTGAAACAGTGAGCACACTCAGATTTGGACAGCGGGCTAAATTTATTAAAAATGAGCCGGTAATAAATGAAATAACGGAGGATGATGTTAATGATCTAAGTGATCAGATACGTCAGCTGAAGGTATTTTAATCCTACTGAGAGTGATGTTTGTATTTGTTTTGAAGATATGAAAAAACTGAGCTTAACAGTGTGTTATGTTGATTTCAGGAAGAACTTATAAGAGAAAAGTCAAATGTATGTAACTCAGTTGGTAGTAACTATGGAAACTTTGGAGGACAGAGTGTACGGGAAAGCTTGAATCAACTTAGAGTCAGCCTTAATCGATCATTGATCCTACCTTGCATAGATAATGATTTCAAAGAAGAAGTTCACGTTGATGAGGAAGATGTTAAGGAACTACGTCTTCAACTTGATGCTTTGCATCATTCCTGTGAAGAGAACTCTGAAGACACTTGTGATGTTACAGGAGATATCCAGTTTTCCTCAGTTGAAGACTTTACAAGTGAACATTATATAAGCTGTCCAGATGAAAGTGAAAATGAAGAAATTAATTCAGAAGAATTTCAGCCAGCACTTTCATGTCAGAACAGCACTACATCCCTCCTTGAAAGTACTGTATCTAATGCATCTAGAAATAGCATTTCTATTAGTGCATGCTGTCAATCTCAGTCTGCAGTTCTCCAAGATCCAGCATTTTCTGATTCTCCAAAAATTGGGAATACCAAGAGAAAAAGCGTCATATTCTCATCAAGTCTTTTGACAAGTCGGGAAAATTTGTTGGAGAGTTCGAAGTTCAGTTCAAATGTATTAAGGCAGTCACACAAAGGAAGTGATCACAGTCAATCCTCTTTAAGATCCAGTAAAATACTTTCAGGTGCCACTGAGTCCCTGGCTGCCAGCCTCCAGAGAGGCTTGCAGATTATTGATTACCACCAGAGAAACTCCTGTTCAGTCAAAGATTCCGTTGCTTTCTCATTTGAGCATTTTGCACTCAAATCATGTCAGACAACGGACGAGGTCAATGCTTCTGTTCAAACATTGGCTGAACTGAGACAATCTTCTGATGGATCCATTGCCCCTTTTATATGTGCCTCTTGCCATCAAAGAGCTAATGCCTCCAACGATGTCCAGGATAACTTAAAGACTTCCCTTGTAGAGGTAGATACCACAGGGAGGTCAAATATGGTATGTTTAGATTCAAATCTGTTTTGCCTATTTGTTTGTCATCATACTTGCATATTCTGTTTCTCTTTCTCAGACTACGGGAAGCGAATTGGCAGATGCCATCAGGAAAGCAGGGGAGCTTGAAATGGTGTGTGAGCAACAAAAAGCCAAAATTGAGCAGCTCAATTTCTTGGTATGATATTTGCATCTCCTTTATTAAGTACGATATATATTATATAGGAGTTCACATTGTTAATTATATAAGTTCTGCAGGTAGAGCAATTTAAACGTGAGACTGAACAGAATTCAACCAGTGAACAAAGTAATCCTCTTCAGCTCGAGCTCTTGAAGAATGCAAAACCCATCGATGAGCTCAAAACTGAAGAAACACTGAAGGATGAAAAAAAAGTGAGTTTATCTTCATGGGACCTATCTTTTAAATTTGTAGTCCATCCTTGTTTATTACAACTAGTATTCATGGCACACACTTTGTGTGTGTAATTAAAAAAATATTTAAATAAATTTTGAGAAAATATTAGAGAGAAAATAAGGATTGATAAAAGACTAAGGAGAGAGGAAAACGAAAGTTTTTGAATTTTAAAGATAACTGCTTCTATCTCATAAAGGGTAAATTTGAAAACAAAAATGCTTCACAAAATTGTCTACAGTGTAGACTCTACACAGAAAGAAACCGTTCGTTTTCTCCTCCAGCTTTATAATATAGATAGATATAAACATCTATTCTAGTATATTGTTAATATTCTGTGTTAACTGTAATTTCATCAGCTTCTGAGGCAGATCAATATTGAAAACCATGATCTGGAGATAATAACAGACGTACGGAAAGAGTTAGATCATGAATTCAGGGCAACGTCCTTTGATACGAATGAGAAAAAGGAACTTTTGAAAGAAATTGAAAGTTTAAGAAGCAAGTTGGAGCCAAACAGTGATGCAGCTTTAAGAAGGTCCAGTGGGAGATTAAGATCCTCATCTTTGTTATTACAATCTATCCAATTGAGAAAAAGTGGTGTGTATTCTCTAGGTAATAGTGAGGAAGAACTCGAGAAGGAAAGACAAAGATGGATGGAAATGGAGAGTGACTGGATTTCTTTAACTGATGATTTGAGAATTGATATTGAGTTCAACCGCCACCGTGCAGAAAAGGCTGAAATGGAATTGAGACTAGAGAAAAAGTGTACCGAGGAGTTGGATGATGCACTTAAAAGATCTATCCTTGGGCATGCTAGAATGATCGAACATTATGCTGAACTACAGGAGAAGTACATGAACTTAGTTGGAAAGCACCGGTCAATTATGGAAGGAATAGCAGAGGTGAAGAAAGCAGCTACAAAAGCAGGATCTAAAGGCCGGTCACGCTTTTGCTAAGTCCCTTGCATGGAGCTTTCTGTATTGAGAGTGCAGAGGGAGAGGGAGAGGGAATCACTGAGAAAGGAGAACAGAAGTCTTAAAATTCAACTTAGAGACACTGCAGAAGCGGTTCATGCTGCTGGTGAACTTCTTGTCAGGCTGAGAGAAGCTCAGGAGGCTGCTTCAGTTGCAGAGGTATGCTTTTATGTGATTTGAAGTCCCTGTAACTTGAATGTAATGGGAGTCTGTGTGATCAACAGTCAAGTTTGTTGACACCATTTCTTTGGATCAGGATTCCAGGAAGTTGCAAATGGGCAGTCCATTTGGCAGTCTATAAAAACAAGTTGCATTTTATATAGCAGACAGTTGGATTAGCATAATACTTGCATAATATACTTGTATAGCAAAGAGTTGCAAATCCAACTCTAGCGTATATATTTAGGATCTGGATCCTTCAAAATATACTTGCATGAAAGAAATGAAAAGAGAACAAGTTAAAATAAGAGCCAAATGCATTTGAGACATTCTTTTATATGATGATCATCCTTTTCCTTCTTTGAAATTGCATTATCTGGACATATTCTTTTTTTTCTTTGACCACTGATTTTACCACTGATCCATTAAGATATCCAGGTCATTTTTGATGAAAAAAATTTGGATTATTGGATTCAGGAAATTTGTGCAATTTGTCAGAGTTTTTTACATGTATTACTTTTGATGCATATAACCTCAACTTATTTATTTGAGAGAAACAAAGTGTCATCTCATTCTGTTGCTATACATTTCAACAAATATATGACAAAGTTGTATCACCTTACACCTTCTTGCTAATTTCGCCAAGTACGATTTTTTCGCCCAAATCTTGTGTAGGACAAGTTCACAATGGTAGATGAAGAGAAGGAGAAGCTGAAGAAGCAAATGGAGAAACTGAAAAGAAAACACAAGATGGAGATGATCACCATGAAACAGTTCCTTGCAGAGAGCCGATTGCCTGAAGCAGCATTGCGACCGCTATTTAGGGAAGACTCTGATGTAATCGCACAAAATGACACCAACTTTATGCAAGATGATGATCAGGCATGGAGAGCTGAATTTGGAGCTATATATCAAGAGCATTATTAAGCCATTTAAAGATTCAAATCTGTCAATACAATGTGGTTGACATCAGGGGGATTTGGTTTCATAAAAATTCCATACCAAATGGGATTTTGCATCAGATCCTACTTGGATTGAAGCAAATATTCCAAAGTGTCAGCATTCTTTTATGTATATGTATTTCCTTATATATGTTTCTCGTGCATCTTATTTAGCTACAACAACTCATACATTCTTATTTATTATTTTTCCCACATAGACTCTGGCAATTGTAAGTTTGATTGGAGTTGTTCTAACAACAATATATTGAATTATTTACATGTCTTGCAAATACAATAAGTCTACTATCACATAAAAATCGTTCACGTACTGTTGACATACATTCACATGCATATTGGTATAGTCCACGTGTAGAGCAAGTCATGTGGGCCATATCAATATGTATATGAGTGTATGTGAACGGTTTTATGTGATAGTAGTATTACTCTTGCAAATATGAAGGCTCGTTTTGAGAAACTATATTCCGGTAAATCTAAAGGAAACTTCTCCCTCCAAAGTGCAAGAAGGCACTAGAATCCCTACAGCAATTGTAATTCCAAAAATTTATTTTTGAAGCGCATCACAAGTGTAGATAAACAAAAACAATCAAGACAACCCATATCATTATAACCCAACAAAATAATCTATGTTTTCTACTAAATCTCAAGGAATAGTCTTAAATCAGTTACAAAAGTCCCCCTTTTATTTTCTTTTCTTTTCTTTTCTTTTATTTTATTTTATGTAGAGTAGGTAATATTTTCTCCTTTTTGGACAGAAAACCTTAAATTTTCCCCCTTTTTAATTATATTTTAGTCAGTACATTAAACAATTTATAACATTGCTCTTCCTATGTCAAAGCAAGGAAAAACATTTTATACCCGTTCAAATATTCTAACAGATGTTTAGATATTATTTGTAGTTTAGTTTCCATACTAGAAAAAAGGATCAAATTTTAAATAAATATATATCAAAGCATTTTGTCCTTCTAAGTGTATACTCTCTTTGGAACATTTAAAACAAAATACTTCCTCTATTTCAAAATATATGATCATTATTGACTTTTTTGAAGTCAAACTTAATACATTTTTAAAATCAAAATTAACATAGATTCTTTTAATTTTAGTCAATACTTTGGGAAAAATATTGTAAACTTTTAATTTTAGTCAATTTTAAGTTTGAAAATATTTCAAATTAATTTTAAAAGTCAATAATTATCTTATAATTTGGAATGACCTAATTTCATTTGTTATATTTGTAGATTATCATAATTAACTTGTGACGATTAGATTATTTATAAATTATATAGGTTTCAGTAAAATAATAGACCATAAAACTAAATCATGATATTTTGGCTATAGCGTAGATTTATATAATAGCGAAATTATTGAAATACTCACTGTAGTTGACAGGTTTTATTGATTACATAATTGAATTTTTAATTTTTCAAATTACCCCACTAAACTAATTATTATTTTGAAATTGGGTCATTCCGTTAAAAAAAATAAACGGATGTTAATTTTTTATCGACAAAACTAATGAATTACCCACTATAGTTAACACGTTTTACTGATTACACCATTAAACTTTTAATTTTTCAAATTACTCCATTAAAATAATTAAAAATTATTATTTTAAATATTTTAAAAATAATAATTATTTTTAGTAAAAATATTAGAAACTTTAATTTTTTTTTCCATAAAATGAGTAAAATTTCATAAAATATATATTCAAAAAAATTAAAGTTTTATGAAACCATACTTTGTGACAACCCGAGAATTTGAATATTTTTATAATCTTAAAATATTGAATTAAGGTTAAATAATAAACCTAGACAGAAAATAAGTGAATGGATTTGAGATTTTCGGTAAAGAATTTTGTGAATTTAAAATTTTTGTGGTGAATTATTCAGGATTAAGTATATAAGTGAATATGTTATGTGTATATGGTATTATATGTGTACAGTAAATGGTTATGGGTCAAGGGTTGACCAGACAGTTGCAAACCCTAGTATCATATTAAGAACGTCAACGTTCAGTTAAAAAATTCTTACGATTTATAAGAAACCCTAGAAACCGATTCTGGAAACCCTAATTTTAAAGTTGGAAACCCTAATTGTTTCGTTAGAAACCCTAATGCACAATTTTGTCCTTAATTGCTAAATTAACAATTTTAATTAAGAAATATTAATCATAATTAGCAATCTTGAATTATGATTAGGAAATTTTATTATAATTATAGAATCCTAATTATAATTTAGAAATATTAATTTTCTATTTTAAAAATTGAAATTTGGAAATCGTAGAAATTAAATTACAAAAATCTAAGGGTTAAACCTTAAACCCTAAGGGTTAGGGCAAAAGACTAGTATGCCATTAAAATAAAAAGAAAAAAGACTAAAATACCCTTTTCTTAAACTTTAAGTAAAAGATTGCACAATCTTGATGAGTCATCACTCTATGTTTATCCCATGTGTCTAAAATCATCCAAGATCAGATTTTTGTGCCACCTTGCAATGATATGATACATTGAATCAAAAAATCAAAAGTAAAAGTTAAGTAAAATATTTACTTTACTTCTCATTCTTGTCCAACCCTTTCTCTCTCTAGCTTTTCAAAATTTAGAGTGAGAGAGAGAGAGAGAGAGAAGTTAAGCCATGATCAGCTCTAAGCCTTTCAATAACAAGATAAAAGATCATATTCAAAGATCAAAGCTAGAAAGTGGTATAAACTCTAATCTTCAAAATCTTATGATCTGATGTTGTATGTTGTTGTTTAGTGGTTAAAGTTATGTAATAAGATGTCATTTAGTGATTTGGGTTGTTAGATCCCAGATCCATAACATCAAAGTGCTCGAAATTGGATTTTTTAGAAATCTGAAAAAAGTTGGAAATGTGGCCTGACTATATGTCAGAGGCCTTAGATTTTTACCTGTTAACCTTTTGGTGTGTTTTATGTTATAGATCTGTTCTTTGTTGTAAGGACTTTGATCTGGAACTTGAATCAAGCCCAGATCATGTGTATATCGAAAGTTATAAGTAGTCAAACTACGTTGACCGTTCACGAAAATCGGTTTAGGCGGCCCCGGTTTTGCCCGAAAAATTACGATAACGCTTTTGCGGGGCCTCGATCTTGCTCTTCGTTTATGCTTTTAGACCGCAGTGTTAGTGATTTGATCTTATAATCTGACATGAGGACTACATGATCATGCCTTTAGACCACTTAGATTCATAGCCGGATCAAAGATATGGTGGGTCAAACAAGCGTTGACCATCACGTCAGATGAAGATTCTGGGCAACCCAGAAATCTTCAAAGGCAGTCCCGGACCACCACTTTGACCGGTCCATTTCTCTTACATTCGTTGTTGTTATGATGATCTGATGTTATGTCGTTGTACCTTGACATGTGTTTTACAAGATTGAACCACTAGATCACACAAATCGAGTCTAGAAAGCTTTGATTTAAAGCTGCAAAGTAGGTACCTTGGTTGTTATTCATTTCTGGGTAACCCAGAAAATGAAGAACATGCCTGACAAGATTTTTGAGGGCCCAGATCTCTCTGCTTAGATATAAGATGGTCATGTTGTTTGTTTAGGGTTGTAGTATTACATCAATACTATAATCTGAACATCTAATAGAACCCAGTTACCTCCGGATCCATGAATTATAGCTGGTCAAACCTACCACCTTGTCCACTGACATGCGTTTCTGGGTTTGATGAAGAACAGCCCAAGAATATCTTTAGCCGCAGTTTTGTTGCCTAATGCACCTTTAGCGACACTTAAATTCAGAGATTAACTATTTTAATTAATAAATAGATAAAAATAATTTTTAATTATTAAAAATTCAAAATAAATTCCTAATTTTTTTTAAATCCTGAAAATTAGTTTTTAATTATTCTGAATATATTTCATAAATATTTAATATTTTTGGAATAATAATGGTATTTAATTTATTTTATTATATTATTAAATAAATTACTTTAATACTTGAAAAATCATGAAAAATTATATTATGGTATAAGAAAATATTCTAAGTTATTTTAATGACTTTTAATATTTTGTGATAAATTTCATTAATAAATTAATATTAATAATAATTAATTTATTTAGTAAATATATTAAATAAATTATGAAAAATAGAATTAATGATTTAAAAATCATATAAAAATGATTTAAATGTTATAAAAGTATTTTAAGTTATAAAATATAACTTTTGATATTTAGTCATGAAAATATTAATATTTTAATATTAATAGAAATTAACGGATAATGGATTTAAAAGTTTAAAATTCATATAAATGTGATTTTAAGGTATTAAAAATACTTTGATATATTATAATATTATGATATGTATTTCATTAATATTTGATATTAAATAAATATTAATGATAAAAGAATTATGTGGTATTTAATTCATATAAATACGAGTTTAATGATTGAAAAATCATGATAAATGATAATAATTATATGAAAATTATTATGAGCTTATGAAAAATATTTTGACTGATTATATAATTATCTAAGATAATTGTTAAAGTGTTAGGCAGAGTTTAATTGAACATAAACTTGATATTTATCCGACTAAGCCGTCTGGATGTTAGTATTGTACCGAACTCGACTTAGACTATAAAATGTGACTTGAGGTCAAGTCTTATGTGACGCCCCCAAAATAGGTATACATCACCCATCTTGAGTCGTCAAATACATGGTACAAAATTCAAATACAATCTTAAATATACAACATGAGCTTTGAGTTTTAATACAAACATTGTCTTCTAGACAACATTAAAACTCAAAATAAGTCCTCAATATATTTATTAACACACTATTTCACAGAATAGTGAGGACTACTAATGCTATCCTCTGGATCGTCACTCTGTTCCCCGACTAGTCCTTGCTACGTTCTCATTTCCTGAAGAGAACAATGAAAGAAAGGGTGAGCTCAACTAGCCCATTAAGAAATATTATGACTAAGATAATGCGAATAAATTATCATTAGCCTTGAACAGTGTTAAACGATAAAATATAACAAACATCAAGTTTAAGCTGCGGTGAACAACCAATCTATTAGAAGAGTCAAGTAGAGAATAAAATCTACTATCTTCTATGATTTAAAAGTTTTTTCATGACTTTTATCGCTAAGACTCAACTTAATAAATAATCCACATCATCCCTGCACTACGGCCAAGGATATTCATTAGTATCACAACCACAAATTATCCATGCACCACAACCAAGGATATTCGTGTATTCATCAATGGTCATGATCATGCCAACAACTGTCCATCAATGCACTACGGGTCAATGAGGACTTTTTCCACATCATTTGTAACATTACGGTCATGATTACACTGAATAATCCCTTGTCATAATCATACCAAGTTTATCTATGTACTACAGGCCACAGATGACTTTCAACATAATATAAACATGAGGATGATGACAATGATAATGATATAAGAATTAAATAAAACAAGTTCAAGAATTAATTTATCCAGGAACTAATAATGTCCAAATTGTCAACATGATACTTTTTTGTAGAGTAACACTCAAGAATGCTCAGCAAAATATTTCCATAAAAAGATACTGGATGAAGCGCAAATATCAAGGATATTCCACTAATTTCATGGAGTATAGAAGTCAAAACTTTAACTAACTGAGTATAATAAAAAATGGAATAACAAAAGAAATCACCGAGGCATGCGATAGACCGCATGCGAACGGAGTTATTCCATAGAATAATAAATAATGAAACCGGTCGTCGTAAATAAACGCACCGGCGGGATATTCAATGGAGAATAATAAATAATGGAACGGGTCATGCGTAATAATACGCACATGATGTTCCAACGAATAATAATAAACAACGGAACCCGGTCAAATGCGTAAAACGCATGCAGATGATGTTCAACAGAATAATAAATAATAGAATAACAAAAGAATTTCACTAAGTATAGGGTATCCCGCGTATACAGGTTATTCCAACAGAATAATAAAGAATGGAATAACAAAAGAATTTCACCAATTAGAAAGAAGGAATACCCTGAACGAGTACAACAAATAATATCCCTTCTAGTAAAAAGAAGAGTATTTTGATTTGGTAGAGGCGATGATATACTCAAAGAAACTTGTACTACGTTCAAAAGCTTTCTTAAACTCTAAAGAAATACGCTCAAGATTATAGATTATAGAAGAAGAACTCTCTCTGTAGTTTCTCTCTCTAGAGTTTGATTGAATTAAGTAAGAAATAATGAAGGAATGAGCTTCTATTTTAGAAGAATGGACATCATAGTAACTAATTCATGAACGCGGTCAGTTTGATTTACTTTAAAATATAATATATTCTATTTATAATCTAATAAAATGAATAACTATTAAAAAAAATATTTTACTAAAAGCAAACACTATATAAAAGATTTACTTATACAAAATACTATCACAGCACTATGCAAATACTATGCATAATAAAATATAATATATTCTAATTATTGTCTAATAAAATGCAGATAACTTTATAAAAGTATTCTATTTTATATAAAAAGATTTTACTATTAGTCTAATAAAGCGAATAACTTTATAAAAGTATTACATTTTATATAAAAAACTTTTCTGTTTTATTACATTAATAATATTAATAAAACAAAACTCATCATCATTATTATAATTCACAATATTAATCGACCATGCCATTCCTAGGAAAGAGGGGGCTTTCCAATAAGGATTTCTCCCCATTGGCGCGCAATTAGGTGACCAAAACTCTCCTTGACAGAACTTTTAGACATCGTTAATATTGCAAATAATAATATTAATAACTTTGTCATCTCAATTATTGATTATAAAATATTGACAATAATTGAATCAAATAACGTGAGATCTTATGCATCAATTCTTTGTAACAATAATTGAACAAAAGCGGAGTGACTTCTCACGTAAGCATCGATAATAATCAATACTGTGTGTTTCTTTATCGCAACTACATCGTATTATTGTACTTTTAACACCGGGTGTTTCAACAGATTAACGGTAAAACTTCCGCCGTTATTTTCATAAAAAGTTTTTTGTCGTTTTCTCGATCCGACAATAATTCCATTATGGGGTCCACCAATGATTGTCTTGGTTATGCGAATATTCCTGTTAAAATGAATATTCCCAGACCAATCGAATATTATATAACAACTTTGCGTACTTTGTAAAATTTATAAATATTATCCACAACTATAACATTATATCAAATTCATTCCATAATATTCAAAAATGATATTTATAGAAAATTCATCTTTATTCATAAAAAAGTTGGGGTCTTCTGACCTCCCCTTCTTATGAAATTTTACGCCCTCGAAATTAGGGTGCGATACACGGTATGTCGAAGAGGTAAGGATACCTTGATTTTATTTGATTCTAACTCCCAAGTCATTTCCTCAACATCGTGGTTTCTCCACAAAACTTTGACTTGAGGTATAACCTTGGGCGTAGAATATGTTCCTTCTTATCCAAGATTTGAGCAGGAACCTCTTCATACGTCAAATCTTTCGCTATTTTCATCCGGTTCTAACTTCAATAATGTGGTTCGGGTCTTCCACATATTTACGTAACATGGATATGTGAAAAATGCGTTATGAACACGAGACATACTTGGCGGTAAAAGCGAGTCCATAGGCCCACGGTTCTACTCGATCGAGGATTAAAATGGGTAGATGAATCGAGGATTGAGCTTTCCTCTCTTTCCAAATCTCGTAACTCCTTTCCATGGAGCAACACGTAACAACACATGATCTCCTATATCAAATTCCACGTCCTTTCGATGAAGATCGGCATAACTCTTTTATCGATCTTGTGAGGTTTTTATCGTTGTCGGATCGTTTGAATCTTTTCGTAGTCATACGTACCAACTCTCATCCCAACAATGTTGCTTCACCCACCTCATCCCAAAGATATCTTTGGAGAATGACACTTTCTTTTCATACTGACACCTCAAATGGAGCCATGCGATATACTTGCTTGATAAGCTGTTGTTGTAGGAAAAAAACTCCACCAATGGTAAGAACTTATCCCAACTTCCCTTGAAGTCGAGGACCACGAGTCTTAATAAATCTTGAAGAGTTTGAATAGTCCTCTCCATTGCCCGTCAATGTCGAGGGATGATATCTTAGCCGAACTAAATCGTAAATCATGCCCCATAACTTTTGCAAACTAACCCAAAATCGTGAAGTGAATCTTGGGTCTCGATCGAAAACTATGGATACTTGGCATTCCATGCGATCTTACAATCTCGTTTATATACATACTGAGCAAGACGTTCAAGTGTATAAGTTTCTAGTATCGGTAAGAAATGAGCAGACTTGGTCAATCTATCAATAATGACCCAAATCGCATCTATACGTTGAGAAACCTTAGGAAGACCGGTAACGAAATCCATGGTAATGTGCTCCCACTTCCATTCTGGAATTTCAAGTGGTTGCAATGGACCTTTTGGTACTTGATGCTCCACTTTAACTCGTTGATAAGTTAGACACCTTGAGATAAACAACGTTATCTCTCTCTTCATATTGCTCCACCAAAATGTATGACGAAGATCATGATACATTTTGGTACTCCCGAGATGGATTGCAAGCGGTGTGTTGTGCGCCTCCATCATGATTTTATACTTTAAATCGGGGTCGTTAGGAACACAAAGTGCAGAGTTGACTCAAAGTATTCCTTCTTCATCGATTCTTGCTTCGGCGTAACACCTTCTTGCACTTTCTTCCTCATACGCATCGGCTCCGGTGCGTAGCTTGAAGCGACTTTAACTTTATCAATTAAAATCGGTTCTACTCGTATATTTGCCATCATCACATGGGTCTTTGGAGTCTTTAACTCTATCTCCATCCTTTGCAAGTCACACAAAATGGGCCTTTGTGTTGACAATATCGCTTTTCGTGCTTGCATATGATCTTACTTTCGATGTCGTCGGCTACCACGTTAAGCTTTTCCAGGATGGTATTGGATGGTATGATCATAATCTTTTAATAGTTCAAGCCAGCGTCGTTGTCGCATGTTGAGTTCCTTTTGAGTGAAGAAATATTTGAGGCTTTTATGATCCGTAAAGATCTCCACTTTCTCCCCATACAAGTAATGCCTCCAAATTTTAAGTGCGAAGACAACAATGCTTAACTCTAGATCATGAGTAGGATAATTCCTCTCATATTCTTTGAGTTTTCTTGAGGCGTAGGCTATGACTTTCCCATGTTGCATGAGAACACATCCCAACCCTTTGCTAGAAGCATCACTTGTAGATGATAAATCCCTCAAGGCAGGATGGTATTGTCGAGCAGTCTTTGAAATGAGTCTCCTCTTGAGTTCTTGAAAACTCTTCTCACATTCTTCGCTCCAATAGAACTTTGTATCTTTACGAGTCAATGAGTTAATGGAGTAGCTATTCGAGAAAATCCTTCCACGAATCTCCGATAATAACCAATTAAAGCGAAAAAGCTACGTACTTGATCCTTGATTTAGGTTGCTCCCGACTTTGAATTGCTTCATCTTTGCCGGTCAACGGATATTCCATGACTTGATACTACGTGCCCAAGGAATGCTACTTCCTCAAGCCAGAACTCACATTTCTTTAACTTGGCATAAAGCTTGTATTCACGAAGCTTTTGGAGTGTCAGCCTCAAGTGTTGCTCATGATCTTCACGGCTTTTGGAATAAATAAGGATGTCATCAATAAAGGCGACCACAAAGTGATCCAAATATTCCTTGAATACTCGGTTCATCATATCCATGAAGGCGGCGGGGAGCATTAGTCGATCAAAGGACATGACTAGGAATTCATAATGCCCGTCTTAGAGTTAAAAAGCGTCTTTGGAATGTCATCCGGTTACGATCTTCAATTGGTGATATCCGGAGCGAAGATCGATCTTTGAAAAGAATTTGGCTCCTTGCAACTTGTCAAACATGTCATCAATACGTGGCAATGGGTACCTATTTTTTTGATGGTGACATGATTCAACTCCAGATAATCAATACAAAAAGTCGCATACTCCCATCTTTCTTCTTCACGAATAGAACAGGGAGCACCCCGAGGAGACGTCTTAGGACAAATGAAACCAATGTCTAACAATTCTTGCAATTGGGTCTTTAACTCTGAAGTTCAATAGGAGCCATTCGATATGGGGCTTTGGAAATGGGTTTTATCTGGGGTTCAAGGTCGATACAAAATTCAATTTCACGCTCTGGGGGTAGGCGGAAGTTCTTGAGAAATCGTCGGAAATTTATTAACAATAGAAATATCATTCAAAAGCGGCGTATTTTGTTTAGATCCGTGACATGGGATAGAAAGCTTGACATCCATTTTTCAATAAGCGAATAGCTTTATGGCTTGAGATGGCCGTGATTGATTTTAATGGTTTGGTCGCTTGAATTAGCGTAATAGGTTGATTAGGAATATGAAAGCTAACAACCTTACGAAAATAATCAATTTTAGCATGATGAGTAGTTAACCAATCAATCCTAGAATCACATCAAATGCAAGTATTTTCAATGAAATAAGATCGACGGGTAATGTGAGGGTGCCGATTTGAACCAAACAAGACTTATAAGCGATGGATGTAATGAAAGTTTCTCCCAACGGAGTTTCCACGAGATAAGTCAAAGTCTAATTTCTCTGGAGTCAAATTTAATCGTTGGCGCAAGTAGGAGAAATAAAGAATGGGTAGAACCGGTTATCAAATAAAGTATAGACTTCGCTAGAGTTTATGATAAGCTTACGTGATGACCTCATTTGGGTTCCTTGCTTTACGGGGAGGTCACAAAATGCTCTCCCTTGCACTTCTGGCTTTGACTTTTTGGGGGCGGCCTTTGGTGCCTCCATCCCTAAATGGCTGAACTTGTCTTGATTGAACGATAAAAATCGGGCTAAGTGACCTTCTCTTCCACAATTATAACATGCTTTGGATGGCATCATGCGATTTGGGTGATGTGTCCCTCCCTCGCATTTGAAGCATATGATAGGTGGTTGTTCTCATTCTTTAACAACGGGTCTTTGGTCTTTGTCGTCTTTCCATCATTGTTGAATCTCTTCTTCTTGAAATGTCCATTCTTATTATTTTTGCCCTGATTACCACCGAAGTGGTTACCACTTCTGGCTTGTTGATTCCCTCCACGCTTGTTGTCACCGCTTGATGGTACTGCTCTCCTTTGGTATTATCATTTTGTTGCGGTTGCTCTCTTTTGATTGCGTTGACTCGTTATCGCTCTCTACTAAGCGAGCCATATTTACAACATCCGAATACAAACCACGGTTTATGAGAAATAAGATATTGACGTATCTCGGCTTTAAACCTCTTAAAAACATCCGCGTCATTCTCTCTTCATTATCCACCAAGTGGGATGGAAATCGAGATAACTTCGGCAAACTTAGCTTCGTCTTTGCGACACGGTCGTATTATTACTGCTCCAACTTGATGAACTCTACCTCTTTTATGTGATGAATACTTTTGGAAAAGTACTTGTCGTTGAATAGTTCTTGGAACTTCTCCCAAGACATCTTGATCTGGCGGGTTGAGTACGCTTTATCGATTCCCACCGATGTCTGCCTCTCCTCGCAACATAAAAGGCGTGAAGGAACCTTTTGCTCCTCGGAGCATCCCAAACATCAAATATCTTGGTGATTTGCTTTATCCATGCTTCCGCCTTAAGTGGTTTTGGCTCTCCAATAAACTCCGGTGGTCCCGGCTCCTTGAATTGTTTAGCGGTGGCCGTCAGAGAGTTTCGATGTTTCCACCTACATTTTGGATGGGGAGCCGCTCTTGCTTGTGTTGCATGAATTGCATAAAACCTCTGAACATTCCATCGTTCATCATTTGGTCGGTGTTGTTGTTTGCACGAGGATTATGCGCCTTCTGATGCACATTATCCACGATTATTGATATGTGGAGACTCAGCGGTCTCTTGTGCTCCATTGCTATTCTCAACATTCTCGGATGTCATTTTTAGATCTTGCCCACAAAACAAGGGTTAATTAACATATAACATATTATCATTATACTACGTGAGCCAATTAAATACCAAATAAACTTAGGTAGGTCATACTAGCGAAGAAATTCCCGTCTCTCCCCTCCTAGTTCTAGTCTCACATCTTAGCCGGGGATCATATCCTAAGCTTTGATACCAAGCTGGCGCCCCCAAAATAGGTATACATCACCTATCTTGAGTCGTCAAATACATGGTACAAAATTCAAATACAATCTTAAATATACAACGATGTGTAAATCGACTGAAACATATCTTGTGAGTTTTAATACAAATATTGTCTTCTAGACAATATACAAAACTCAAAATAAGTCCTCAATACATTTATTATCACACTATTTCACTTAGAATAGTGAGGACTACTAATGCTATCCTCTGGATCGTCACTCGTTCCCCGACTAGTCCCTACTTATGTTCTCATTTCACGAAGAAAACAATGAAAGCAAAAGGGTGAGCTCAACTAGCCCGATAAAATATTATGACTAAGATAATGCATAATAAATTATCATTAGCCTTCAACAATGTTAAAGCGATAAAATATAACAAACATCAAAGTTTAAGCTGCGGTGGAACAAGCAATCCATTAGAAGAGTCAGTAGAGAATAAAATCTACTATCTTCATGATTTAAAAGGTTTTTCATGACTTTTATCGTGAGACTCGACAATAAATAATCCACATCATCCACCTTACTACGGCGAGGATATTCATTAGTATCACAACCACAAAATATCCATGCACCACGACGAGGATATTCGTGTATTCATCAATGGTCATGATCATGCCAACAACGTCCATCAATGCACTACGGGTTGATGAGGACTTTTTTCACATCATTTGTAACATTATGGTCATGATTACACCGAATAATCCACAGTCATAATCATACCAAGTCCATCTATGCACTTTCAGAATACGAGATGACTTTCAACATAATATAAACATGAGGATGATGACAATGATATAAGAATTCAATAAAACAAGTTCAAGAATTAATTTATCCAGGAACTAATAATGTCCAAATTATCAACATGATACTTCTTTGTAGAGTAACACTCAAGAATGCTTAGAAGAATATTTCCATGAAAAGATCTTTGGATGAAGCGCAAATATCGAGGATATTCCACTAATTTCATGGAGTATAAAAGTCAAAACTTTAACCAACTAAGTATAATAAAGAATGGAATAACAAAAGAAATCACCGAGCATCGATAGACCGCATGCGATAGGTTATTCAATGCGAATAATAAATAATGGAACCGGTCGTGCGTAAGCGCACCAAGCGGGATATTCCAACAAAATAATAAATAATGGAACCAAGTCAAATGCGTAAGCGCTTGCCAACAGATATTCAATGAGAATAATAAATAATGGAACCGGGTCATGCGTAAAAGCGCTTGCGAACGGGATGTTCCATAGAATAATAAACAACGGAACCGGTCATGCGTAAACGCGTAGAGCGGGATGTTCAACGAGAATAATAAATAATGGAATAACGAGAAGAATTTCTCCAAGTATAGGGTATCCAGCGTATCTCTGAGTTATTCCAACAGAATAATAAAGAATGGAATAACAAAAGAATTTCACCAATAAGAAAGAAGGAATACCCCGAACGAGTACAACAAATAATATCCCTTACCGCAAAGAAGAGTATTTTGACTGGTAGGGCGAGGATATACTCAAAGAGAACTTGTACTACGCTCAAAGCTTTCTTAAACTCTAAAGAAATACGCTCAAGATTATAGAAGAAGAACTCTCTCTGTAGTTTCTCTCTCTAGAGTTTCGATGAATTAAAAGAAATAATGATGGAATGAGCTTATTTTATAGAAGAATGGACTGCATAAGTAACTAATTCATGAGCGGTCCAGATTTACTTTAAGCAGATTTACTTTAAAAATATAATATATTCTATTTATAATCTAATAAAAGAATAACTTTATAAAAGATTTTACTATATAAAAAGATATCAGGCACTATATCTGAAACACTATCACGAGCCTTTATGCAAACACTATACATAATAAAATATAATATATTCTAATTATTGTCTAATAAAATGAGATAACTTTATAAAAGTATTACATTTTATATAAAAAAGATTTTACTATTAGTCTAATAAAATAAATAACTTTATAAAAGTATTACATTTTTTATATAAAAAACTTTACATTTTATTACATTAATAATACTAATAAAACAAAACTCATCATCATTATTATAATTCACAATATTAATCGACCGAAGTTGTTTCCGAGGAAGAGGGGCTTTCAATAAGGATTTCTCCCCATTGGCGCCTTGATTAGGTGACCAAACTTTCTCCTTGTGAAACTTCTAGACATCGTTAATATTGCGAATAATAATATTAATAACTTTGTCATCTCAATTATTGATTATAAAATATTGACAATAATTGAATCAAATAACGTGAGATCTTATCACGTGCATTCTTTGTAACAATAATTGAACAAAAGCGAGTGACTTCTCACGTAAGCATCAATAATCAATCTGATGTGCTACTCTTTATGCGACTACACATATTCTTTGTACTTTTAACACGATTGTTTCAACGATTAACGGTAAAACTTTAAATCGTTATTTTCATAAAAAATATTTTGTCGTTTTCTCGATCAAATGATAATTACATTGTGGGGTCCACCAATGATTGTCTTGGTTATGCGAATATTCCTGTTAAAATGAATATTCCCCAGCCAATCGAATATTATATAACAACTTGAGTACTTTACAAAATTTATAAATATTACCCACAACTATAACATTATATCAAATTCATTCCATAATATTCAAAAATGATATTTATAGAAAATTCATCTTTATTCATAAAAGTTGGGGTCTTACATCTTATGTATGTTATAGACGGATAGGATTATGTGATAATGTGTTTAGGTTATTTTAAATATTGTGATGATATTATTCTAACTTAGAAATAAATATTATTTATATTAGGTCTTCAGACAAAGCTTATTAAATTGCGTAACGATAATCAACGGAACATACAAGTTTTTCTTAACTCGACCTCGAGTTGTATTATTCAGTTATACTTATGGTTAATCATTTCTGATTGCCATGTCTAAGAATTAGTAAATCACACTATGTGCATACTGCATGTATTCATCAGGTATGAAAGGCTGATCACCTTCATTACCATTCGGTCCAGATATATATATGTTCATGTTCAATGTTCGTTCAGCTATGTAAAATTTGTTTATGCTAGTTCGCAATTATATTGTAGAACTGTAGCCAACTTTTGTTCAATTCTTTCCATCATGACATATCCTTAAATTATTGAACTTAAACTTGCTGGGCAAACCTATTGTTCACCCTTGCTATATCATGATTAACATTACAGATTAAGACGAATACGTTCAGATATAGAAAAGGATAAAGTCAAGTTTAGCTTGAGATTTTATGTGCAGCTTAATTGTAACGACAGTTATGTATGATTATAACATTATATGTTAGATAGTTTATGAATTATGTATAAGTTAATGTTACTCGACCTTAGGGAATAGTGTGTAAAGTTTATTGTATAAATAATTTATGTTTATATCTTCCGCAAATAGTAATAGTGATAGAATGATTGTACCGGATCCGCGTTGATTTGGGACCCGAATTTGGGGCTCTCCCACATACTGATTTTTAAAAAAAAATTAAAATTTTTATTTTTTTCTTTTTAAAATAAAGTTTATTTTTGTGAATCTATATTTTATAAAAATTTACTCATTTTTTTTTTAAAATATGAAAAAAATTCCAAATTTTTCTGAAAATAATATTTATTTATAAAACTTATTAATTTCTTTTTTAAAAAATTGAATCGATTTTTTTATTTATCTTTTATTATTTTTTTATTTTAATTTTTATTTTTAGTTTTTTTTCAAATTTCTAATATAAAGAATGGGTCATTTTGTTAAAAAAATTAAGCGAAATTAATTTAAATTAAATTCACTTTAATTTTTTGAATCTATATTTTATGAAACTTTTCTCATTTTATGAAAAGAAAAGTTTCTAATATTTTTTTACTAAAAATAACAATTATTTTTAAAAATATTTAAAACAATCAAATTTTAATTAGTTTAATGGGATAATTTAAAAATTAAAATTTTAATGATGTAATCAATAAAATGTACCAACTACAGTGAGTAATTCATTAGTTTTGTAGATAAAAAGTTAATGTCTGTTTATTTTTTTAACGGAATGACCCAATTTTAAAATAATAATTAATTTAGTGAGATAATTTAAAAAATTAAAAGTTCAATAATGTAATTAGTAAAACCTGCCAACTACAATGGGTATTTCATTAGTTTTGCCTTTATATAATTATCCATATATTAGTTTGTTAACCTAATGTTACGTTTGGATTCAAGGAATAGAATGAAGAGTAGAATGATTCATTCCGTTCAAGTTGGAATAAATTATTCCATACTCTCCCTTCTCCAAGAAATAAAATTCATAAATTTGGGAGAAATGAGAATGGTTCAATCCATTCCAATCGCAACTAAGTAAATTTTTTCAGTCAATAAGAATGAGTCATTCAATTTCCTCCTTCATTACTTCAATCCAAACGTAGCATAAAAGAAATCGATAAATATTAGTAGTTGCAATGCAAATACAATTGGATATTTATTTAGATCCCTATTAAATATTCTGTTGATGAACCTTTTCAACAATATTATGCTAGAAGCTTGTAACATGTACGAGGCACGGGCTAAATTTTTAAAACAGTTTAAAAACATTTTTCTGTATATAGACTCCGTCATATTAAACCTCTATAAAATATCAAAATTTTGGAAACATTTTTGTTAATGTAATATGCTATATATAACAACTGCATTTCTCAAAAATTACATAACCCAAACTCAGAAATATTAAAATAAAAATAAAAAGAATAAGTGAAGAATCTATATTAATTCTTTTCGTGGCATTCTATCATACACGTGAGACCCCAGATTTTATGAATAAATATTTAATTTTTCTCAAAATATTTTTTTTTAATATTATGGTGTGGATTTGATATAATGTTATAGTTGTGGGTAGTAATTATAAATTTTGAAAAGTATGCAAGTTGTTGTATAATATTCGATTGGTCGGGGAATATTCTTTTTGTCGGAGAATATTCGTTTTAAACAGGGAACATTTGAACGACGGCACAATCATTGGTGGACCCCACAACGAAAGTATTGTCGTAGTTAGAAAACGACAAAATTATTTTTCTAAAAAAACGGCAAAAGTGTTACCGTTAAAACTGTTGAACTACTCAGTCGTAAAAGTACAGTAATACGCGTGGTTGCATAGTAGCGCACGGTATTGATTATTGATGCTTACGTGAGAAGTCACACAATTATACTCAATTATTGCTACAGTAATTGCTGCATCATATCTCCCATATTATTGATTCAATTATTGTTACAGTATCATCTGAATAATATGTTATATTATTAAATCAATAATTGAGACGGAAAAGTTATTCATATTATTATTTGCAATATTGACAATGTCTAGAAGTTACATCGAGGAGAGGTTTGGTCACCTAATTGCGGCGCATGAAGGAGAAATCCTTATCGGAAAGCCCCTCTTTCTTGGGAACGACCTGGTTGTTAAATATTGTGAATTATAATATTAATGATGAATAAGTTCGTATTGATTAAAGATGAAATTGATAGTTCCATTGTGTTGGGATTATTAGTGTTAGTGGAAATCGACATTTATTTCGATAATAATTGATGTCTGGAGGTTATATTGTTCAATCGGGTATTCGGGGCACTTTTCGTGTCGGAGTGCTATTCACGAGTTACTATTCATAAGTTACTATTCATGAGTTACTATTCACGAGTTACTATTTATGGGGTACTATTCAACCGTAAGATATATTTCTTTTTCAGTCCAAATCATTTTTGGGTACAATATTATTCCATGAGGAAATGTGCTAATTTTTTAGACCGTTGGTTGAAGATATAATAGTAAATCAATATGGACCGCTGGTGGAAAGTTATAATAGTAAATCAATATGGATCGCTGGTTTAAAGTTTTAATAGTAAATCAATATGGACCGTTGCCTTAAGTTTTAATAGTAAACCAATATGGACCGTCCGTTTAAAAGTAAATCAATCTGGACCGTTCATGAATTAGTTATTATTCAGTCCATTCTCCTATAAATAGAAACTCATTCCTTCATTATTTCTTACGAATTCATTGAAACTCTAGAGAGAGAAACTATAGAGAGAAAGAAAAAAAATATTATGCTACTTCACTACTCCAATATCCAGTTTCTTCTAAGGTATGGAATATTATTTGTTGTACTCATAAGGGGTATTCTTTCTTTCTTATTCATGAAGAGAACTTCTGTTATTCCATTCTTTATTATTACATTGGAATAACTTTTGTATCTGTGAGGATACCCTATACTTGGTGAAATTCTTCTTACATTATTCTATTCTTATTATTACATTGGAATAACTGTTTATGCTTGATCTGCGCATACATGGTGAATTTCTTCTAATATTTAGATTCTTTATTATTACGTGAATATCACATACGTGCATTCTGCCTGGACCTAGTTCCATTATTTATTATTACGCCGAAATATCACATGCGTGCATTTGTGGGACTTGGTTCAATTATTTATTATTACGTCGAGAATATCACATGCATGCGTTTACGCCGGACACTGGTTCCATTATTTATTATTATTCTATTGAGAATAACTTTTGTCGGTCTTGATCTATCGCGCATGGTGAATCCTTCATTATTCAATTCTTTATTATTTTGTTGGAATAACTTTTATACATGTGGATTACCACATGCATGGTGAATGATCCTGTGTATTCATTCCTTATTAAATTATGGAAATGATCTCATATCGTGGATTACCGCATGGCGGTGAAAATCCATTTGCGCTTTCATATATTTTATTATACTCGGTTTGTTTAAAGATTTGGCTTCTATACTCCATGAAATTAGTGGAATATCCTTGATATTTGCGCTTCATCCAAAGATCTTTTCATGGAAATATTCTTACGAGCATTCTTGAATTTTACTTTGCACAAAACGATGTCATGTTGACAATTTGGGCGTTATTGAGTTCGGGATAAATTAACTTATAAATCTTTAAAATTTATTCTTGAACTTGTTTTATTGAATTATCAATTATCATCATCCTCATGCTTATATTATGTTGAAAGTCATCTTTGGCTTATGTGCATAGATGGACTTGGTATGATTATGACCGAGGATTATTATTTATTAGGTATAGTCATGACCATTGATGATTATATGAATATCCTTGGCCGTGGAGCAGGGATGATTTGATTTGATTTATTAAGCTGAGTCTCAGCAATAAAGTTGATGAAATTTTTTTTAAATCATAGAAGACAGTAGATTTTTTACTTTACTTGACTCTTCTAATGGATTGCTTATTCTGCTACAGTTTTTGATCTAAAACTTGTTGTCTATTATATTCTATCAGTTGTTATACTGTTGAAGGCTATTGATAATTTATTATGCATTATCTTAGTCATAATATTTCTTACTGGGCTAGTTGAGCTCACCCTTTCTTTCACTGTTGTCTTCAGGAAATGAGAACGTAGCTGGGACTAGTTGGGAAATAGAGTGATGGTCCTAGATGGTGCATTAGTAGTCATCACTATTTTGTGAAATAGTGTGATAATAAATGTAATGATGACTCCATTGAGTGTGGATATTGTCTAGATGATAATATTTGTATTAAAACTCACAGCCTATGTTTTGTCGTATTTCACACGACTGTTGTATAATTAAGTTGTATTTGTATTCAGTACCTTATATCTGGCGACTCAAGATGGGTTATGTATACCTGTTTTGGGGGCGTCACATTTGGTATCAAAGCTTAGGGATATGATCCTTGGCTGAGATGTGAGATAAGAACTAGGAGGGGAGAGACGGGGAATTCCTTCGCTAGTATGACCTACCTAAGTTTATTTGTTATTTAACTGTTCGGTCAGAGTATAGGGATAATATGTGATATATTAATTAACCCTTGTTTTGTGGCAGTATTGGAAAATAGCATCCGAAAATGTTGAGATAAGCAATGAAGCACATGAGATCGTGGAGACACCTCTAATCACCAACCAGGATAATGTGATGTCAGGCGAAGAAGGGATTAGAGATATCCATGTGGTGAGTGAAGAATTGATAGTAGCACCCGAGATAGTCACAGAGGTAGCAGCTGAGAGTGAGGAAGAAGAGGAAACTGGTGAGAATTTATTAGAAGAACTTTATGATCAAAATGTAGAATTGCAAAATCGTATTCTTGAGTTAGAAGAGCAGGCTGAAGAACGATAGGCGGTCGTGGAGCAAAGAGATGTAACAATTCAAAATTGTGTTACCCGATGTGCGATACTTGAGCAGGAGCACTCTTTGTCAGAGTATAAGATATTAGAGCTAGAATCTAATAATGCTATGATCAAAGTTCTAATGAAAGAAGAAACAACTAAACGAATGAGAATAGAGGATGCATGGGAAAAAGCCGTACGACGTGTTGATATTGTAGAAAAAGACGTTCGATCTAATAAATCCAAAATAGATGAAATAAATTTCGCTTTTTGGACAACAATTGGTAGAATCCAACATCGAGTTCGGAATTACCCTGTACAGAGCGGTTAACCCCAATTCGATATGGATCGGAGAGTAATGATTCAAATCATGGATCATGAATACGACGAAGCAATTAATGGTGGAATGTCCTCTATAGCAAAGTCAAGTCTAGCTGGGATGGTGACTCTAAAGAATGTCCCAGACAAGTCAAAATCGATAGTTTAAAAGTGAGCATTTTTTTTGTGACAAGGAACACGAATGAAGTTATCACGGGTTAGTTAATTATAAATTCTTGCAAAGTCTATACCTTATTAGATACTGATTCTACCCATTCTTTTATCTCTCTTGTTTGCGCTCAACGTTTAAATTTAACTTCGGAGAAATTAGACTTTGACTTATTGGTTGAAACTTCGATAGTAGAAACCTTCGTTACCTCCACTGTTTATATATCTTGTTGATTCAAATCGACACTTTCACATTACCTGTCGATCTTATATCTTTGAAAATACTTTCCTTTGATGTGATTTTTGGAATCGATTGGTTAACTACAAATCAAGCTTTTTGTAAGGTTGTTAGCTTTCATATTCCTAACCAACCTGTTATGTGAATTCAAGCAACCAAACCACTAAATCCAATCATTATCATATCAAGCTATAAGTAAAGCGCCCCGGTCCTTTTGTTGTTGACTTCCTTCTGTGAAATGCACCAAAGCCAGACTTTCTATAGGCGACGTCGTGAATGACGATGGCTAGTTGATAGGTATCAATGTGACGTACTATCTAAGTCTTGGATGAGGGTCACAGTTTTGAATGATATTTCTATTATTAATAAATTCCTGACGTATTCTGGAAGACTTCTTAGCCTACCCCTAGAGCGTGAAATCGAATTTTGTATTGACCCATCTGAAACCCATTTCTAAAACCCTCAAATATTTCTTTACCTAAAATGATCGTATAATGTGCCAAAGACGTTGGCTCGAGCTGTTGAAGATTACGATCGTACCATTCAATACCATTGTGGAAAAAATAAACGTGGTAGCTGATGCGTTGAGTAGAAGATCGTATGCGTTTACGAGTGCAATAGTGTTAACACAAAGACCCATCTCGTATAACTTATAAATGATGAAGATAGAGTTAAAGACTCTAGGGACCCACATGAAGATAATGAATATAGGAGTAGAATCGACTTTAATCGATAAAGTTAAAGCCGCTCAAGCTACACACCCAAATCTGAAGAATTTGAAGAAAAGGTTCAAAAGGGCATTATTCTAGAAGAAAGAATCGATGAAGAGAGGAAATCTCAACCCTCGATTTTATTGACCCATTTGAAATCCTTGATCGAGTAGGAACTGTGGCCTATAGACTCGTTTTACCGCCAAGTATGTCGCGTGTTCATAACGTTTTTGATGTATCGATGTTACGTAAATATGTGGACGACCCGAACCACATTATTGAATTAAAACTAGACGAGATAGCAGAAGATTTAACGTATGAAGAGATACGTGTTAAAATTTTGGATAAGAAGGATCGTATTCAACACTCAAAGGTTATACCTCAAGAGTTAGAATCTGAAATGAAGTTAAGGTATCCTCACCTCTTCAGCATACCAGATACGTACGTAAATTTCGAGGGCAAAATTCCATAAGGAGGGGAGATTGTGAGACCCCAGATTTTATGAATAAATATTTAATTTTTCTCGAAATATTTTTTTTAATATTATGGTGTGGATTTGATATAATGTTATAGTTGTGGGCCGTAATTATAAATTTTAAAAAGTATGCAAGTTGTTGTATAATATTCGATTGGTCGGGAAATATTCTTTTTGTCAGGGAATATTCATTTTAAATAGGGAACATTTGTACGACGACACAATCATTGGTGGACCCCACAACAAAAGTATTGTCGTAGTTAGAAAATGACAAAATTATCTTTCTATAAAAATAACGGCGAAAGTGTTACCGTTAAAACTGTTGAACTACTCGGTAGTAAAAGTACAATAATACGCGTGGTTGCATAGTAGCGCACGATATTGATTATTGATGCTTACGTGAGAAGTCACTCGGTTATACTCAATTATTACTCTGATGAATGATGCATCATATCTCTCGTATTATTGATTCAATTATTATTCACGATATCATCTCATATAATATGTTACATTATTAAATCAATAATTGAGACGAAGAAAGTTATTCATATTATTATTTGCAATATTGACAATTTCTAGAAGTTACATCGAGGAGAGGTTTGATCACCTAATTGCGGCGCATGATAAGGAGAAATCCTTATCGAAAGCCCCTCTTTCTTGGGAACGACCTGGTTGTTAAATATTGTGAATTATAATATTAATGATGAATAAGTTCGTGTTGATTAAAGATGAAATTGATAGTTCTATTGTGTTGGGATTATTAGTGTTAGTGGAAATCGACATTTATGTCGATAATAATTGATGTCTGGAGGTTGTATTGTTCAATCAGGTATTCGGGGCACTTTTCGTGTCGGAGTACTATTCATGAGTTACTATTCACGAGTTACTATTCATGAGTTACTATTCATGAGTTACTATTCATGAGTTACTATTCACGAGTTACTATTTATAAGTTACTATTCACGAGTTACTATTTACGGGGTACTATTCAACCGTAAGATATATTTCTTTTCAGTCCAAATCATTTTTGGGTACAATATTATTCCATGAGGAAATGTGCTAATTTTTCAGACCGTTGGTTGAAGATATAATAGTAAATCAATATGGACAGCTGGTGGAAAGTTATAATAGTAAATCAATATGGATCGCTGGTTTAAAGTTTTAATAGTCAATCAGTATGGACTGTTGCTTTAAGTTTTAATAGTAAACCAATATGGACCGTCCGTTTAAAAGTAAATCAATCTGGACCGTTAATGAATTAGTTACTATTCAGTCCATTCTCCTATAAATAGAAACTCATTCCTTCAGTATTTCTTATGAATTCACTGAAACTCTAAAGAGAGAAACTATAGAGAGAAAGAAGAAAAGTATTGTGCTACTTCACTACTCCAATATCCAGTTTCTTCTAAGGTAGAGAATATTATTTGTTGTACTCATAAGGGGTATTCTTTCTTTCTTATTCATGAAGAGAACTTCTGTTATTGCATTCTTTATTATTACATTGGAATAACTTTGATATCGCGGATACCTATACTTGGTGAAATTCTTATGTTATTACATTCTTATTATTACATTGGAATAACTTTGTTTATCTTAATCACCTGCATGAGACATGGTGAAATTCTTTTAATATTCCGTTCTTTATTATTCATATTTAATATCCTATTTTTGCATTCTGTGGGACTGGTTCTATTATTTATTATTCTCGGAATAAATATCATCGTATGCGCTTAATTTTTCCTTGAACCACGTTCCATTATTTATTATTACATTGGGAATAACTTTTATGCATCACGATCTATCGTCATGCATAGTGAATCCTTACATTATTCCATTCTTTA
The DNA here is from genome assembly GCA_020205615.1 of Panax quinquefolius. Taxonomy (NCBI): domain Eukaryota; kingdom Viridiplantae; phylum Streptophyta; class Magnoliopsida; order Apiales; family Araliaceae; genus Panax; species Panax quinquefolius. The sequence goes on from CM035162.1 coordinate 123,375,625, forward strand.
TTATTACATTGGATTAACTTTCTACATGTGGATTACCACATGCATGGTGAATGATCATGTATTCATTCCTTATTAAATTGTGGAAATGATCTCATGATCGTGGATTACCGCATGGCGGTGAAAAAATCCATTTGCGCTTTCATATATTATATTATACTCAGTTGGTTAAAGCTTTGGCTTCTATACTCCATGAAATTAGTGGAATATCCTTGATATTTGCGCTTCATCTAGTATCTTTTCATAGAAATATTCTTTTGAGCATTCTTAAATTTTACTTCTCAAAGCAGTATCATGTTGACAATTTGGACGTTATTGAGTTCAGGATAAATTAACTTATAAATCTTTAAAATTTATTCTTGAACCTATTTTATTGAATTGTCATCATCCTCATGCTTATATTATGTTAAAAGTCATCTTTGGCTTACGTGCGTAGATGGACTTGGTATGATTATGACCGAGGATTATTCTTGTATATAATCATGGTAGTAATGTGACGAATGATGTGGTAAAAGTCCTCATTGGCACGTAGTTCATTGGTGGGCGAGTTTGTTGGTATGATTATGACCAAGGATTATTCGGTATAGTCATGACCATTGATGATTATATGAATATCCTTGGTAGTGGAGGCGAGGATGATTCGATTTTATTTATTAAAAGTTGAGTCTCAAATGATAAAGTTGATGAATTTTTTTAAATCATAGAAGATAGTAGATTTTATACTTTACTTGACTCTTCTAATGGATTGCTTATTCCTGCTGCGGTTTTGATCTAAAACTTGTTGTCTATTATATTCTATCGGTGTTATCTTTGTTGAAGGCTATTGATAATTTATTACGCATTATCTTAGTCATAATATTTCTTCTTGGGTTAGTTGAGCTCACCCTTTCTTTCCTTTATTCTCTTGAGAAATGAGAACGTAAATGGGATTAGTCGGGAGCAGTGATGATGTCCTAGATGGTGCATTAGTAGTCATCACTATTCTATGAAATAGTGTGATAATAAATGTAATGAGGACTCCATTGAGTGTGGATATTGTCTAGATGACAATATTTGTATTAAAACTCATAGCCTATGTTTTGTCGTATTTCTCACGATTGTTGTATAATTAAGTTGTATTTGTATTTAGTACCTTGTATCTGGCGACTCAAGATGAGTTATGTATACCCGTTTTGGGGGCGTCACAATACACATGCTAAGCACCACCCCTAGCCACCTCACAATGCCAAATTAGTTGTACGAAAAGAAATTAATTAAGAAGAGTGAAAGAGTACATAAATCTTTTATATATTGTATAATATTTTTGTGTATAAGTATGTTGTTGAGTAATATGGAATATATGTATGGGGTTTTTTTTGTGATGAATGTGTATAAATAGTGTAGAGAAAAATATGCACTTACATAAATTTGAGAATGTGCTTGATTATATATCTTTTATGTTATAAAATGTCTAGATTCATAATATTATATGGATGTCTAGATACATCATACTTGTAACTCCCATTGAGTATTAAAATGTATGACTCTTGAGTTTTGTAACTTCCTAGTAGTATTGATGTTCTTATTTCTATAAATAAGACAATTGTAAAGTGATTGAGGGATACAAAAGATTATGCAAATACTCTCTTTATGTAATTATCTTGTTTTTAGTTATCTTTCATAACATTTCATAATACGTTATCATCACGATTGCTTCTCAATTTCGTCTTGAAGATATTTGATTTGAAGGAGAAGTTACAAATGTGTGATAATTGGACATTTAAGTTTAAAATTGATCCTCATGCATGTTCACATTAGTAAGCCCCAGATGCTTCCATTAAATAAATATATATTGTATGCTTATATAATATTTATAATCAAATATTCATGCACATGTGGATAGTTATAATAAAATAAATTTCTAATGATTTTTGATATTTTTTTGTATGATGTTACAATGACAAACCTTGCCAAACTTGAGTTCGTGGAACTTGATATTACGGGTAAGAATTATTTGTCATGGATCCTTGATGCTGAAATTCATCTTGATGCCATGGGTCTTGGAGACACCATTAAAGATGGTAATGAAACATCTAATCAAAATAAGGTAAATGCCATGATTTTCTTACGCCATCATCTCCATGAGGAGTTGAAATTAGAGTATCTCACAGTAAAAGATCCTCTTATTCTTTGGAAAAATTTGAAAGAAAGATATGACCATCAAAAGACATTATATACTTCCAAAAGCTCGTTATGATTGGATGCATTTACGATTGCAGGATTTTAAATCGATAAGTGAATATAATTACTGCAATGTTTAAAATCGATTCTAAATTGAAATTGTGTTGAGATAATATCACCGATGGAGATATGTTAGAAAAATATTCTCTACTTTTCATGCCTCGAATGTGCTCTCGCGCAAAGAATATATAGAACGAGGTTTTAAGAAATATTCGAATCGATTTCATGTCTCCTTGTGGTTTGAACAAAATAATGAGCTTTTAATGAAAATCATGAATCACGGCCGATTGGTTTCACTCCATTCCACAAGTGAATGTTACAAGATATAATAATAATTATGGTCGTGGTCGTGGTCATAATAGAGGTCATGGTCGTGGTCGTGGCCACGGACGAGGAAGGTTTAATTACCGCAACCATGATACCAAACCTTCAAAAAATGAGGTGAAGCAAGAAAAAGGGAAGAATATAAATAACAGAGATATAAAGAAGGAATAAAATATTTGTTATCGATGTGGAATGAAAGGACATTGGTCTCGTACCTGTTGTACAGCCAAACATCTTGTTGATTTATATCAGTCCTCATTGAAAGGAAATGAAAAGAACATAGAAATAAATTTTTCTCATCCACATCAAGATAACGATGATATCTATTTTGATCCTATGGATATGACACACCTAGACGTTGCAGATTTCTTTACTAATGAGCAAGTTAATATTCCTTGTAATGAAAATAATTAGTTCAGAATTATGTTAGTCCTTTTAAGTGTGTTTATTTTATGCTGATATATTTCCTTTCATGTTGGCTTATTTAATGTATTTTGTTTTCTTTGAATTGTGTTATTAAATATATATAATATTATGTCTTATTATGAACTTATTATATATTTATTTCTTTTATGAAGAAAATATGGATATGTGTCATGCTATACATGAGCCTAATATCAAGGGTGGAGATATATGCTTTGCAGATAGTGCAACAACACATACCATTCTCAGACATAAGCAATATTTTTTAAATCTAAGAATGATGAAAGTAAAAGTGAATACAATATCAGGTTCAGCAGACTTGATTGAAGGCTCTGTAAGAGCTAATATAATGCTTCCTAGTGGAACAAAATTTATTATTGATAATGCTTTATTTTCCACTAAATCAAGGAGGAATCTGCTAAGTTTTAAAGATATATGACTTAACGGGTACCATATTGAGATAGCCAATGAAAAAGGTATTGAATATCTTTACATTATATCAAATGTCTCTACTAGAAAACAAATATTGGAAAAATTACCCATTTTATCTTTAGGTTTGTACTATTCAAGTATTAGTACAATTGAAGTTAATGTAATAATGAACTAGAAGTTCAATGAACCAAATAATTTTATTATTTGGCATGACCTTCAATTAGACAAATTAGCTCAACGAAGAGTGCATCATTTTGAGGAGACTATTATGTATGTAAAGAAGCTTTTCATATTAGCAAATTCCAATTCTTTATTGATCAAGTATAACATAAACTATTTGTATAATGATGATTTCATTGGTTTGAATGAATAATTTATTGGATTTATACGAGCATTGACATTTCATTGTTATCTTGAATTGTGAGACCTCAAATTTTATGAAATAAAAGTATTCAATTTTCTTATAATTATTATTCTATTTAGTAAATGGTTAAATTGATAAAAGGTTAAAGTTAAGGGTGATATGTGAAAATTTTACAAAGTAAGCAAATTGTCATAAAATATTCGTTTGGTCGGGGAATCTCCGTACGATGGCACAATCATTGGTGGACCCCACAACAGAATAACTGTCGAATTTAGAAAGTGACAGAAATAACCTTTTTATAAAAATAACGGCAAGACTTTTACCGTTAAACTGGTAAAATACCCGGTGATAAAAATACAGTATTATGCATGGTTGCACTGTAACACACGGTATTGCACATTATCTCTAAATTATTGATGATTACGTGAGAAGTCACTCATTTTTATTTAATTATTATCACAGTATCATCTGCACAATATTTTATATTATTGAATCAATAATTGAAACGAAAAAGTTATTCATATTATTATTTGCATTATTGATAATGTCTAAAAAGTTTTGTCGAGAAAAGGGGTTTGGTCACCTAATTGCGTGTCAATAAGGAGAAGTCCTTATTGGAAAGCCCCCTCTTTCCTGGGAATGATCTGGTTGTTAATATTGCGAGTTATAATAATGATGAATAAATATTATTAAAAATGTGTTTAGTGAAGCCAAGTGAATTAAGATAAATAGAGGGGTATTTTATGAAGTATTTGTTGTAAATTTGACTTATTATATGGACCCCCACTTACTCATTTTTCAAAATCATCAGTAGAAAGTTATCCCAGTTTTGTCTTATATATATATATATTGTTTTTATTATTATTATAATAGTAATAAAATAGAAAACTTTTTATATAAAATAGAATACTTTTTATAAAGTTACTCATTTTATTAGATTATAAATAGAATATATTTTATTTTATTTAAAGTTTTTATTTTATTAGAATATTTTATTGCATAGTGCTGCATAGTAAAATCAAAATTTACGTCGATATTTCCCGAGACTGCGCCCATGATTCTTCCCCTACTGTGCATCCAAATAGTATCCTACCATTCTCTTATAAATATGATGCTCAGTTTAGAAATGAAAATCACACCAGAATCAGAGAATTCTTCTTCTATACTATTAAGCGTATTTCTTTTGAGTTTAAGGAAGCTTTGAGTGTAGAAAATAGTGGAAATTTTCTTCAAGAATATCTCCGCTATACCAGTCAAAAATACCCTTCTTTTTGAGGTAAGGGGTATTATTTATTTCATATTCGCTTATGATATTATTTTTCGTATTCGTAAAGAATTTTATCTTCGTTCAATATTCGTAAGGAATATTATTTTTGTTCAATATTCGTAAGGAATATTATCTTCGTTCAATATTCGTAATGAATATTATTTTCGTTCAACAGTCGTAAGGGATATTATTTTTGTTCAATATTCGTATGAAATAATATTTTCTTCCATACTCTGTAGTATGTAAGTAATATTATTTCGTTTCATATTCCAAATTCTACACTCATTTTGTTAAGTATTGCTTCTATACTCCTTGAAATTAGTAAAATATCCTTGAAATTTGTGTTTCATCTAGTATCATTTCACAAGAATATTTTTCTGAATATTCTTGTTAAATTTTGATCTTTTCATGTCGGGGTACCATTCACGGGGTACTATTCACAAAGTACTATTCATAAAGTACTATTCACGGGGTACTATTCACGATAAAAATTGATTTTTTTTGTCCAAATTATTTTGATACATGAATATGATTCTTGAATTTTACTCCACAAAGCAGTTATTATGTTCCCAATTTGGACATTCTTGAACTTTAGATAAATTGATTTTTAAATCTTTAAAATTTATCATTGCTCTTACTTAATTAAATTTTTATATCATTGTCATAATCATCATGCTTATATTATGATGAAAGCCATCTTTGGCCCGGTGTGCATAGATGGACTGTTGATTGGTATGATTATAACTATGTATCGGTATAATCATGATCTGAGTAATATATACAAAAGCTAGAAGAAAAAAAACTAGAGTTGAGTAAATCTAAACCATTCTAGCTTCAACGGTTCAAGTTTAGTCACTTTTGGACCGGTCAAAGTTAGGAATAGTCAGATTTAGGCAAATCTAACCCGCAAGCTGAAAGATTAAATATCTACATTATAAAAGTAGTTAAAGCAGATATTTATATAAAAGCGGTAAATATATATAAGTATATATATATATGGACGATCAACTGTCACGAAGTAAATTCTAGGCAGGACTTTGAGATGTAAATATATATATATATATATAAGCAGTAAAAAGCCACGTAGTAAACTCCATGCCAGACAGGATTGTAAATATATATATAAAAGCGGTAAATGGCCACGAAGTAAACTCCAGGCCTGACAGAAATGTATATATATATATATATATATATATAAGTTGTAAACGCACCAGATATTCTATCTAGGCTTAATCGAGTTCGAGTTCGACGATCCAGGCATACCCACTCGACACGACTCTCAATATTGTTAGTGGATATATATTAGTAGAAAGCTTAAAATTTTGAAATATCTTACAGTGGGCTGCCAAGAAGACTTCAGATAGCTTTTAACACCTGAAAACTCGGTTTCCACCGGATAAACTTTAGTATGTTTCAAAACACGAGCTTACAAGTGTTTAGAAAAAAGAATCATTTAGTTTAGATCAGTCTAGCAGGGGTTATAGGCTGAAACGGACAGAGTTTTCTCTCGTTTCTTCTTTTTTCTCTTTTTTTTAAATGAGCTGCCAAGAACTCATATTTAAAGACCAAGGAGCCGTGGGTCAACCTGCGGCAACCACGGGTCTGCCTGCGGTTGCCCGGGTCTAACCTAAACAAGAAAGCAAAGGTATAATCCTATGTTCTAAAATTTTATTTTTATCAAAAGTTCTCTGTAGTTGATATTTTGTGGATAATTATTGAAAATATGAGTTTGTATGTGTTAATGGATGTTTATAACATGTTTTATATCATTCATATATGATTTAGAGTAATCAAATTCATGAAAATAGGTTTAAAAGTGAAGAAATCGAATTATAGTGAAATATATATGATATGGCTTATTTTAGAGTCAAAATTGATGCTCAATTCATGTAATAAATTGCAAATTATTTGTTGATTGTGAAAATACATGAAGAAACAAAAACAATATGATTTAAACAGACTATTTTGGTTGTAAAATTAATTCACAGTGATTAATTTCGCTAAGAATGTTAAAAAGTTAAGAAATAGTAAAAATAGTGAATTAAGAAGTTGTAATTTTGAAGTTTATATTGTTTATAAGGTTAGAAACATTTTAGAAACATTAGTTTATGTTTCTGTTAACTTATTACAACTTGGGTAAGTTGGAACGGTTGTTAGAAAGGAACTTTTAGGCCTAATTTGGCTTCCTGCTGTGTTCATTCGCGAACTGTAGAAGCTAATACTTGGTACCCACCTTGCGTGGCGTTACCCATGTTTTTTAGTCCTACTTCGATCTTTTTATATTGCAAAACCCCCACCCCGAAATAGGAAGTAAGCGGACTTACAAATGTTAAGAAAATTTGACCAGACATATTTTACTAAAATTAGCATAAACTTTTCATACGAACTCCGATTGAAGCGATTCAAGATGATCCGGAATGAGTACGAGTAGACCTACATTTTTGTCTCTAAGTTTTTCAATTTGATGTCATTATGAGGGGTCAAAATGGCCATCTTTAGGACTATTGGGCATACACGTATTCAAGTGTAGTGCTTCTGACGATAAAAGATATTGTTCTAAGTTAAATACATGAATATTAGTAAATATAATGATGCTTAACATTAATAAAAGATGTGTTAGATAAATTGTGTAAGCACACTAAGCATACACAAGAGAGACGATTCAGTCAAGTGACGAATGAACGTTGAAACACCATGATAAGTGTTAATTAAATTAAAAAGTGTTTCAATTCAATTGAAGTGAACATTATAAGATATGGAATGGGGTTAATATAAAACTAATAAGGAGTCCTCATAAAACTTAAACAGTTGAATGAATTTCAAGTATGACTAAGAAGAAATATAGTATTGATTAATAAGTTATATTAGATTGAAACTCAACGTTGTATATAAGACCCCAACTTTTATGAATAAAAATGATTTTTTTTCTCTATATATCATTTTTGAATATTAAGGTGTGAATTTGTTATAATGTTATAGTTGTGGGTAATATTTATAAATTTTATAAAGTAAGCAAGTTGTTATAAAATATTCGATTGGTCAGGAAATATTCATTTTAACAGGGAATATTCGCACGATGGCACAATCATTGGTGGACCCCACAACGGAATTATTGTCGAAGTTAGAAAATGACAGTAATATCTTTTTATAAAAATAACGGCGAAAGTTTTACTGTTAACTGTTGAAATATCTGGTGATAAAAGTACAGTAATACGCGTGATTGCATAGTAACACATGGTATTGGTTATTGATGCTTACGTGAGAAGTCACTCAGTTATACTCAATTATTGCTACAGTAATTGCTACATAGTATCTCATGTTATTGATTCAATTATTGTCATAATATTTTATATTATTAAATCAATAATTGAGATGATAAGTTATTCATATTATTATTTGCATTATTGACAATGTCTAGAAAATTCTGTCGAGAAAAGGGGTTTGGTAACCTAATTGCACGCCAATAGGGAGTAATCCTTATCGGAAAACCATCTTTTTCCTGGGAATGATCTGGTTGTTAATATTGCAAGTTATATTATTGATTAATAAATGTTGTTAAAATATTGAGGGGATTTTTATGAAGTATTTGTTGTAAAGTTTGGTGTATTATTTGGACCCCCACTTACTCATTTTTTAAAATAATCAGTAGGAGGTTATAAAGTATATATATATATATAAATATATATTATAAGTTTTGTTTTTTATGAAAATTAGAATATATTATATTTTATTATGTATAGTGTTTGCATAGTAAATAAGAAAAATTCGTCAGAAAACCCGTGATTCCTTATTGTGCATCCGTTTCTAAATAGTATCATTCCATTCTCCTATAAATAGGATGATTAGTTTAGAATTGAAAATCACACACCACAATTAGAGAATTCTTCTTCTATAATATTGAGCGTATTTCTTTAGAATTTAAGGAAGCTTTGAGTGTAAAAAATAGTGCAAGTTTTCTTCAAGAATATCCCCGCTATACCAGTCAGAAGTAATTTCCTTTTAAGGGAAATGATATTATTTTTGTTCAATATTCGTAAGAAATAATATTTTCTTCCATACTCTGTAGTATGTAAGTAATATTATTTCGTTTCATATTCATAATTCTACACTCATGTTGATAAGTTTTGCTTCTATACTCCGTGAAATTAGTAGAATATTTTTGAAATTTGCGCTTCATCTAGTATCTTTTCACGGAAATATTATTCTGAACATTCTTGAGAATTTTTAATCTTTTCACACCAGGGTACTATTCACAGGGTACTATTCACTCGGGTACTATTCACCCGGGGTGCTATTCATGACAAAAATTGATTTTTTTTTTCGTCCAAATCATTTTTGATACAATATTATTCTTGAATTTTATCCACAAAGCAGTATCATGCTGACAATTTGGACAATTATTGAATTCTGGATAAATTGAATTATAAATCTTTAAAATTTATCATTGCTCTCATTTAATTAATTCTTATATCATTATCATTATCCCCATGTTTATATTGTGATGAAAGTCATCTTTGGCCCGTAGTGCATAGATGGACTGTTGATTGATATGATTATGACCAGGGATTATTCGGTATATATAATCATGACCTGTGATATTACAAGTGATGTGGTAAAAGTCCGCATTGGCCTGTAGTGCATTGATGGACAGTTGTTGGCATGATCATGACTATTGGTGATACCACGAATATCCTTGGCCCGTAGTGCATGGATAATTCATGGACGTGATACTAATGAATATCCTTGGCCCGTAGTGCATAGATAATTAAGTGATGTGGATTATTTGTTGAGCTGAGTCTCAGCGATAAAATTGAAGATAAACTTTTTAAATCATAGAAGATAGTAGATATCATACTCTACTTTACTCCTCTAATAGATTGCTTGTTCCGATGCAGTTAAACTTGTTGTTTATTGTATTCTATCATTTTAACACTGTTGAAGGCTAACGATAATTTATTCTGTATTATCTTAGTCATAATATTTCTTACTGAACTAGTTGAGCTTACCCTTTTGCTTACATTGTTCTCTTCAGGAAATGAGAACGTAGCCGGGACGAGTCGGGGAATGGAGTGATGGTCCAGGATAGGTGGCTATAGTAGTCCTCATTATTCTATGAAATAGTGTGATATTAAATGTAATGAGGACTCCATTTGAATTTGGATATTGTCTATGAGACATATTCATGTTAAAACTCTCAGCTACGCTTTTGTCGTATTGTATAACTGAAGTTTCTATTTAAATTATGTACCATGTATCTGGCAACTCAGAATGGGTGATGTATACTTATTTTGGGAGTGTCACATTGTAAGAGTTGAGAATGTGATTTGGATTCTAAAAGTCTTATGAATTTTAGTGAGTTTTCAAATTCATGTTATGTGGTTGATTAATATGGTTAAACCTTAAGCTAAAGGTTATAACTTAACTAAGATGAGAATTGAATCTATGAGGATAATGTGTATGTAGCTAATAGATGTGATAATCCTAATGGTATGTGTAGGATATTGGAGTACGTGAGTTGTAATTATATAGCTTATGCAAGAGGCAAGTTCTCTAACCTTTGTTACTTTATTATTCAGCAAGGTTTACTTTTTGCTGTCATGATAGACTTATGCAAGTTCTCTATCTCTAAGCTCTTATTAAGTAGTTAAGTTGTTATTATTAAGCAAGTTTCCAAACCCTACTTTTACGATTATGCATGTTTCTTGAAGTTATTATTCAATTGAGCAAGTTCTCTAACTTTAATCTTTCATTATGCAAGTTCTTATTCCTAACTTGTTATTGTTATGCATATTTTTTAACTCTGAATTATTGTTGAGTAAGTTTCTAAACTACACTTTTCATTGAGCTTGTTAATTAATCATTACTCCTTTATTTCAAGCGAGGTTGTTTTATTTATTCAAAGTTTATACTATTGTTGAAAGCTTGTTCTTGTTGAAAAACATTTGTTCAGCTAAAATTAACTGTTGTTCAATTTCTGATTACCAATGTCATTGCATTATCTTTCATTGTTGTACCGAACTCTTAGTTGACTAGCGATTCTTTGTTGATTTAACTAATCCTTAGTTGATGAATATTTTAACCTCTAAATTACCCTTAAAGTCAGTCTAAACCAAACTTCCTTTGGTTTGCTTATGAATCTGTACAATTTTAAGAGTGTATAGTCGATGACTAATGCTTGTTCAGCTGATAAACCATTGATAACTTATCTCTTATCGATACATTGGCATAATTCGATTGTAACCAAACTCTTGAATAGTTATTGATCCCTACTTGATTCAACCAGTACTTGGTTCATGAGCGTTCTAAAGATCTAGAATTCCTTTGAAGTTAATTCCAAACCAAACTTCCTGTAGTACAGAACCTAATGATCTAAGCTGAGATGAACAACCCTATATCAGGGGATTATTTTAGAGCTACGCAATAGCGTTAAAATGTTTAAGCAGTACATAGTACAAAGGGCTGATCACCTGGAGTACGAGACGATGGTCCATATAGTCGTTTAGACTGTTAAAGGTTACAGTAGAAACACTTGTTAACCTAGGACATAGATGATGATTATGGGTTTTTAGACCGTTAAAGATTAAAGTAGAAATACTTGATAACCTATAACATAGTTCGTGGTCTTGTGACCCTCAGTGTATTCCTTTGATGTTGATATCTGTTGTTAACTTATAAAGTTCATTATTCCTTTGACCTCATAGCTTTTGAATTAGAGTTTATTGTTCCGGTAAGAGTACTTTACCATTGAAAGCTCAGTTAATTATCATTCATAGAATGTTATTGTATACTATCCTTCTTGTGGGCAATTGTTTGCTCACTCTTACAAAGTGCTTGATTAGACGAAATTTAATTTACCTTTTATTTATGAAGCTTGTGTAATAGACTTGATTACGATTATGTTTTAATATTCCGCTGATGATTGTAATAATAAAGGTTAAATGACATGGGATTTATCTTGAGATTATGTAACCCTTTAATGGGAGATTTATTGTTTAAACTTTTGAGTTTAATTATATCATTTGTTTATGGGTAGTTAGTTATGATTTAATTGGACAGTGAACACCAAATCTGTGGGATTGAAGTACCCGGATTTGGGGATGTCACAAAGGCCCTAATGCACTCTCAAAATATCCTTGGCGAAAATCGAAGTTTATATTATGTGTCTATCATCTAGTTGGTGACAGTGACATGTCAAGGGTGTTAGGTAAGAAAGCAAACTGATGTGACGGGTAAAAAAAAAGTAGTTTTCTCCAATGTTTAAAATGTCAACATCAAATATCCTAGTACATTTGAGCATTTATTACACAAATGGGCATTTTGTAACGGGAACATTTCTCAGGAGAGTATAAAGGGCTATAAGGATTCAACTCTGAATGATTGACGAACTGTAAGACCCCAACTTTTTATGAATAAAGATTTAATTTTCTTTAAATATTTTTTTTGAATAATAGGTGTGATTTGATATAATGCTATAGTTATGGGTGATATGTGTAAATTTTGCAAAATAGGCAAATTGTCATAAAATATCCGTTTGGTCGGGGAATATTCATACGACGACACAATCATTGGTGTAACCCATAAAGGAATGACTGCCGGACATAGAAAGTGACAAAAATAACATTTTCATAAAATAACAGTAAGACTTTTACCGTTAAACTGTTGAAATACCAGGTGATAAAAGTACAGTAATACGCGTTATTCCACAGTGGTACACGGTATTGCACAGTATCTCTGATTATTGATGCTTATGTAAGAAGTCACTCAGTCTTTCATTCAATAATTGTCACAGTAGTTATTGAAAGTAGTATGCACACAAGCCAATCATGTTTGATGATAAAGCATATACTTTGTAAACAGTCTTATTCATTTATTAATAAAAAGTATTAATTTCTTAAAGGCTTTTAATTATCTACAAGATGCTGTTTTATAATATGTGATAAACCCATAGTTTTAAACAATGCTTTTAGAATAATGATGATTGTGAGACCCCAGATTTTATCAATAAAGATTTAAATTTTGTCGAAATAATTTTTTAATATTATGGTGTGAATTTGAGATAAATATTATAGTTGTGGGTAGTATTTATAAATTTTGCAAAGTATGCAAGTGGTTATATTATATTCGATTGGTGGGGAATATTAGGTTTAGCGAGGAATATTAAATAACAACTCAATCATTGGTGGACCTAACAATGTTATTATCATTTGATTGAGAAAACGACAAAAATATTTTATTAAAATAACTATGGAAGTTTTACCGGTTGATCTTTTGTTGAACTACTTTCGGTAGTAAAAATACGATGTCACGTGTGGTTGCATAGTAGCACACCAGTATTGATTATCGATGCTTATGTGAGAAGTCACTCAGTTTGATTCCATTATTGTTTATTAATAATATGAATTATTATAGCGATAATGACGTTTTGTTTTATTCAGTATTATTAACGTAATAAAAGCGAAACATCTTTTATATAAAATGAATACTTTATTAAAGTTATTCTATAAATAGAATATATTATATTAATTTATGCATAGTGTTGCGTAGTGTGTTTTGCATAGTGTTTGCATAGTAAAATGTTTTTATATAAATAGAATATATGATATTTTATTTAAAAGATTTTGCTTTAAATATGGACCGTCAGATTAAAGTAAATTAATGCTGGACCGTTCATGGATTAATTACTATGCATTCTATTTTCCTATAAATAGAAGCTCATTCCTTCATTATTTTCTTACGAAATTCACCAATGAAACTCTAGAGAGAAATTATAGAGAAGAAGCTATAGAGAGAAAATCTATAGAGAGAAAGAAGAAAGAGTATTACGGTACTTCACTACTTTGATATCCGATTATCTTTTTACGGTAAGGGATATTATTTGTTGTACCTGTAAGGGTATTATTCTTTGTATTCAAAAGAGAACTTCATTATTCCATTTCTTCATTGTTACATTGGAATAACTTTTGTATCACGAGACTCCCTATACTTGGTGAAATCCTTCATTATTCCATTGCTTATTATTACATTGGAATAACTTTTGTATACGTGGTTTACCCTATACTTGGTGACATTCTTCTATTATTCATTGGAACATCCTGTGCATGTGTTTTTACAATTGGACTGGTTCCGCTCTTTATTATTATTACATTGGAACATCACATGCATGTGTTTTACACCGGACTTGGTTCCGCTTTTATCATTACTCGTTGGAATATCCTATCTCAAGTGTTTTACACGGATCTGGTTCCATCTTTATTATTCTGTTGGAACATCCTGTCGGTGTGAATTTCACCTGACCTGGTTCCGTTATTATTATTCTATTGGAATAACCTGTCTATGCGAAGTACCACATGCATAGTGATTTCCTTTGTTATACCATTCTTTATTATACCCAGTTGGTTAAAACTTTGACTTCTATACTCCATGAAATTAGTAGAATATCCTTGATATTTGCGTTTCATCCAGTATCTTTTCATGGAAATATTCTTCTGATCATTCTTGAATTTTACTCTACAAAGCGATATCATGTTGACAATTTGGACGTTATTAGTTCTGAATAAATTAATTAAGTGAACTTGTTTTATTGAATTATTATGTCATTGTCATCATCCTCATGTTATATTATGTTATCTTTGGCTTACGTGCATAGATGAACTTAGTATGATTATGACCGTGATCATTCGGTATAATCATGGCTTGATATAAATGATGTGACAAAAGTCCTCGAAGGCACAGTAATGCAATTGATGGATAGTTTTTGGTATGATTATGACCGGGGGTGATTCTTGTATAGTCATGACCATTGATAATTTGATGAAAATCCTTGGCCGTGGTATGCGGGATGATTAGATATTGTGGTTTATTCATTAAAGTTTGAGTCTCGATGATAAAAATTGATGAAAACCTTTTAAAACCTAAAAGATAGTAGACTTTATTTTCTACTTGACTCTTTTAATGGATTGCACATTCCGCTATAGTTAAACTGGTTGTCTATTGTATTTTATCAGTTTAACACTGTTGAAGGCTAATGATAATTTATTCTGCATTATCTTAGTCATAATATTTCTTCTTTGGGCTAGTTGAGTGACCCTTTCTTTCACTTTATTCTCTTGAAATGAGAATATAGCCGGGACGAAGCCTGGGAACGGAGTAATGGTCCGAGAGATAGCATTAGTAGTCCTCACTATTACGTGAAATAGTGTGATAATAGTTGTAATGAGGACTCCTTTTGAGTTTGTATAATATCTAGTAGACAATATTTGTATTCAAACTCACGGTTTATGTCGTATTGTATTACCTGCAGATTATATTAGTAAATTGTATTTGAATTTATGTACCATGTAAGTGGCGACCCAAGATGGGTGGCGTATACCTAATTTTGGGCGTCACAATTGGTATCGAGCTTAGGATATGATCCTGGCTAAGATGTGAGAATAGAACTAGGAGGGAGAGACGGGAATTCCTTCGCTAGTATGACCAACCTAAGTTTATTTGTTATTTAATTGGTGGAATCGTAGTATAGGGATAATATTTGATATATTAATTAACCCTTGTGTTGTGGCGGTGTTTGGAAATGGCAAAATGAAAATATTCACAATGGAGTGAATGTGACCGCAGTGACACCTTTAATCACTAATCGAGTTAATGCGATTAGGTCGACGAGGAACAAATTAGAGATATCCACGTAGTGAATGAAGAACTAATTGTTGCACCCTTAGAGCTAGTTCTTGAGGTAGCGGTGAGAGTGAGGAAGAAGAGGAAGAAGAGGAAGAAGAGGAACACGAGGAGAATTGGTTAGAAGAAGTTTATGATCAAAACTTAGAATTACAAAATCGCGTTCGTGAGCTAGAAGAACGAGGTTGAAGAACGGCAAATGGTCGTGGAACAAAGGATACAACAATTCAAAATTGGGTTACCCGATATGTGATGCTCGAACAAAATCACGCTTTGGCGGTGGTGTAAGATATTAAAGTTGGAATCGAGAATTTAAAAATCAAAGATCAATTTGAAAAGAAGAAATAAGCGAACGAAGGAGAATAGACAATGCATGGGTAAAAAGCCGCACAACGCGTTGATAGTGTAGAAAAAGACGTCCAGATCCAATAAAGCCAAATAGATGAAATGGACTTTGCTTTTTGGACAAGAATTGGGAGAACCCAACATCGAATTCGAATTACCACATGCATAGCGGTCAACCCGAATTTGATATGGATCGAGAATAATGATTCAAATCATGGATCAGGAATGTGAAGAAGCACTTAAGGGTGGAATGTACCCTATAGTAAAGTCAAACTCGGTAATTTAAGCGAGAGCGTTTGTTGAGAAACCCGAATGAAGTTATTACGGGTAAGTTAATTATAAATTATTGCGAAGTCTATACTTTATTCAATACAAGTTCTACCCACTCTTTTATTCTACCTAGTTGTGTTCAATGTTTAAATTTGACTCCGGGAAAAAAAAATTAGACTTTGATTTATCTATTGAAACTTCGTTGGAAGAAACCTTCGTTACCTCCACTGTTTATTAATCTTGTTGATTCAAATAAACACTTTCACGTTACCTGTCGATCTTATCTTTTTGAAAATACTTGCCTTTGATGTGATTTTAGGAATCAATTGGTTAACTACTCATCATGCTTTTCATATGGTTGTTAGCTTTTATATTCATAACCAACCTGTTGTGCGAATTCAAGTAACCAAACTACTAAAGTCAATTATTGTCATATCAAGCCATAAGTAAAGAGCCCCGAACCTTTCGTTGTTGACTTCCTTGTGTGGAATGCACCGAAGCCAGACTTTCTGTAGGCGACATCGTGAATGAAGATGGCAAGTTTATAGGTATCATTGTGAGGTTCTATCTAGGTTAAGGGATAGAAGTCACAGTTGGTATCAATGTGACGTACTATCCAAATCTTGGATAAGAGTAGCAGTTTTGAATGATATTTCTATTATTAATAAATTTCTTGGCGTATTCTTGAAGACTTCTTAGCCTACTTAGAGCATGAAATCGAATTTTGTATTGACCCCAGTATAAAACCCATTTCTTAAACCCTCAAATATTTCTTCAACTAAAATGAACAGTTTACGTGGTTTATGATGAAAGTCATAATAAAAGCATTGGACTAATGAAAATCATGGGTATACGTGGTATTAGTAAGTGTTATGATGAGTTATGTTGGTTAGTATGTGAAAACATGAAAGTTTCTTAGAAATCACAAAGAGTTGAAAATTAGATTTTGGTGAAAAACGTAACATGAAATTCAATTGACCATATCTCCTATTATATGTTGAATTTTTGAGTGTGGTCAAGTCCTAGAGTTAGATCTATGAGTTACCTAACTAATCCAAGTGGAATTACTGGAAAAGGTGTTGTAGATTTTTGTGTGGACTAATTTTAGCAAAGGAGTGCAAAGCTGCAAAAAAACCAAAAAAAATTCTTGCCATGATTTTAGAGGGCTGTTTCGACCACTTAAATTATGAGAAAAATTCTGGCCTTTTGGGAAATGAAGGTATATGGTATAAAGTACCTCCTGTCCAAAAATGAGCTCATTCGACTTAAAATGAGAAAGTTATGACTATTTCATATTTAGGTTTTTCGACGAAAAACGCTATAACCGGAGTTCTCAGAACTCCTCGATGACCATGAAATTTAAACTGGAAGCTCACGTTAACATGTGTAAGGTCCTGCCAAGATTTGGAAATTTTTGGAGTTAAACTTGAGGTAGCAAATTTCTTAAGGAATTAATTAGAAATTGATTTTTGAAAAATAGTAAATGAATTTTCAAAATTCCGAGAAAAATATATTTTCATCATGGGACTATATTATGCTAAATCCCAGAAAAAAAATATTTTTGGGACTGATTTGGTATTTTTTTTATAAAAATAGTTTAGTTACGAACATATGAGTTAAATATGTTATGAGAAGTAACAAAATTGGAAAATAGGATTTTATGGCTAGAGAATCCTATATAGAGTATATGCATATTTTTTGATGAGGGATTTGATCATTGGTGATGATATCTTATGAGTATGACATTTTTTGAATGATTAAATGCATTATATGGTAAAGCGTAAACAATTGAAATAAATTATTTATAAATTTAAGAAGTGATTAAAATATTGTTATAATATTAATGATATTAGATTATAAGATTATTAAGTGATTGATAACATGGGGATATTCTTGAATCTGGATAAATTATATTATAAATGTTTAATATTTATCCTTTATCTCATTTGATTGATTCTTTATATCATTGACATGATCCTCATGCTTATATTATGTTGAAAGTCATCTCATGGCACATTGTGGTGCATAGATGGACTTGGTATGATTATGACTAGGGATTGTTCGGTATAATCATAACCGTAATTGAAAACACGATTATCTTTGTACGTGGTGCATGGATAATTCGTGGTCGTGATACTTAATGAATACACGATTATCTTTGGCACGTAGTGCATGGATAATTCGTGGTCGTGATACTTAATGAATACACGATTATCTTTGGCACGTAGTGCATGGATAATTGTGGTCGTGATACTAATGAATACGAGGATTATCTTTGTACGTGGTGCATGGATAATTAATTAATGGTGTGATACTTAATGAATACACGATTATCTTTGGCACGTAATGCATGGATAATTCGTGGTCGTGATACTAATGAATACACGATTATCTTTGCACGTGGTGCATGGATAATTTGTGGTCGTGATACTAATGAATACACGATTATCTTTGGTAGTAGTGCATGGATAATTTGTGGTCGTAATCTTAATGAATACACGATTATCTTTGGTAGTAGTGCATGGATAATTAAGTGGTCGTGATACTTAATGAATATCCTTGGCACATAGTGCGAGGGATGATTCGATGATATGGATTAATTATTGAAATTTGAGTCTCAATGAATGAAATATTAATTCATGGATGTGGTAAAAGTCATCTTTGGTAGTAGTGCATTGATAGACTTGGTATGATTATGACCAAGATTATTCAGTATAATCATGACCGTAATTGAAAACACGAATATCCTTGGCCAGTGGTCATGATACTATTAAGCTGCGTCTCAGTGATAAAAATTAATGAAAACCTTTTAAAACCTAAAAGATAGTAGACTTTATTTTCTACTTGACTCTTTTAATGGATTGCACATTCCGCTATAGTTAAACTGGTTGTCTATTGTATTTTATCAGTTTAACACTGTTGAAGGCTAATGATAATTTATTCTGCATTATCTTAGTCATAATATTTCTTCTTTGGGCTAGTTGAAATGACCCTTTCTTTCACCTTTTCTCTTCGTGAAATGAGAATATAGGCGGGACAAGTCGGGGAGCGGAGTAATGGTCCGAGAGGATAGCATTAGTAGTCCTCACTATTCTACGTGAAATAGTGTGATAATAGTTGTAATGAGGACTCCTTTTGAGTTTGTATAATATCTAGTAGACAATATTTGTATTCAAACTCACAGTTTATGTCGTATTGTACACGACAGTTATATTAGTAAGTTGTATTTGAATTTATGTACCATGTAAGTGGCGACCCAAGATGGGTGACGTATACCTAATTTTGGGGGCATCACAATGATGATCATTCTAATGAGATCTAAATTCTTAGAAAGCTTAAAACTAAAATAGTTCCCAGTTGTTGGATTACTAAATTGGGGATTAGTGAATCCGGATAGATTGGTACATACGTTGCTTGCTCATTGGATGAGGATGATTGATCTCATGATCATTTGTGCGGAGACACTAAAGCAAGTATGTAGGTGCTTATTAGAGAATAAGTTCATTGAACGTGGCTCGCTAAGGAATACCTAATGGAGTTTTACTTGCATGTCAATAGGAATTCTTGTAGTGATAGTAGTACAAGTGATCCTTGGACTTGAGATCATCATAATATCTTGTGTATGATGAGTTATATTTTGACTTATTTCTTAAGACTCTTAGGGTATATTAAAGGGTATGCTTGGGTATAATAAGTTATACATGGAGATAATGTATTATCAATAAAGAATCTACCACTTCTAGTAAAAGAAGAGAAATATCCTATGTGATTTGATAAATGACAAGCCAGTAGTCCTTGGCCAAGTCATAATGAAATTAGAAAGGAGTTTCTAATTTGCATTATTTGGAGTTGTGCATTTAAGAGTCAAAATACATATAATTAAATAAAATAAGACTTGACAGTAATTTCATGTCTTATATTTAATTGGGACATTGTATGGTGGAAGGTTTGAATTGTACGGTAACTATTTACTCAAAGGTTCTTTTATGATTAATGTTGAAATCTATATTATCCGGAAAGTCGTTGATCATTGGGGAAGCTTTATCCCTATTGTAGAATAAATATTATTTATTTAAATAAATTAATAGTTTAATTTATTTATTTAAATAAGATTAAATTGTTCTAATTGATTTATTCAAAATGGTTTAATATGGAGAACCTAAAGGGTCACACCATTAAAGGAAGAATAATTATTTAAGAAGTAAATGACATAATCGTAATAATAATAAGTTAAGTATATTTAATTTATCCTATGGTGATAGAATAAATTAAATAGCTTAATATTATTATTTATTTTTGAAATATTAAATATAAATTAATAAGAGAGTCTCGATTATTATTATTACTATTATTATTATTTAATTCCTAAAGGAGTTTGGGAATTAATTAATAAAAGTACTCTCATATATCCTAATAAGATTAGGAGGCTAATTAATTAAAAGAGTTTAATTAATTATTCCTAATAAGATTGGGACCCTAATTAATTAAAGGAATTTAATTAATTAAAATAAAACCCAATTCCTTAATTGTTAAGGATGGTTCTTGTGAGACCCCAAATTTTATGAATAAAGATTTAATTTTTTCGAAATATTTTTTGAATATTATGGTGTGGATTTGAGATAGTGTTATAGTTGTGGGTAGTATTTATAAATTTTGAAAAGTATGCAAGTTGTTGTATAATATTCGATTAAATCGGGAATATTCTTTTTGTTGGGGAATATTAAATGCGACGTGATGACAATCATTAGTGAACCCCACAACGGAATTATTGTGATTGAAAATGATAAAAATATTTTTATGAAAATAACAAATGGAAGTTTTACTGTTAACTGTTGAAACACTCTCGGTGTTAAAGTATAAATAATACACGTGGTTGCATAAGCGTAGTACCTATGGTATTGATTATTGATGTTTACGTGAGAAATCACTCGGTTTTGTTTTATTAGTATTATTAATGTAATAAAATAGAAAATCTTTTTATATAAAATGCGAATACTTTTATAAAGTTATTCTATAAATAGAATATATTATATTTTATTATGCATAGTGTTGCATAGTGCACGAATAGTGTTTTGCATAGTAAAATCTTTGTATATAAACGTAATACTTTTATAAAGTTATTCGTTTTATTAGATTATAAATAGAATATATTATATTTTATTTAAAAGATTTTGCTTTAAATATGGACGATCCGATTAAAAGTAAATCAATCTGGATAGCTCATAAATTAGTTACTATCTGCGATCCATTCTTCTATGCAATCACATACGTAAGCGTCTGGCAGCATGACTGGTTCCATTATTTATTATTCTCATTGAAATATCACGTCTGCATGCGTTTCTGGCGTGACTGAATTCCGTTATTTATTATTACGTTGGAATAACTCGTGCATGCGGCCTATCGCATGCTCGGTGATTTCTTTTGTTATTCCATTCTTTATTATACTCAGTTGGTTAAAGTTTTAACTTCTATACTCCATGAAATTAGTGGAATATCCTTGATATTTGCGCTTCATCCAGTATCTTTTCATGGAAATATTCTTCTGAGCATTCTTGAATTTTACTCCACAAAGAAGTATCATGTTGACAATTTGGACGTTATTAGTTCCTGGATAAATTAATTCTTGAACTTGTTTTATTGAATTCTTATATCATTGTCATCATCCTCATGTTTATATTATGTTGAAAGTCATCAGTGGCCTGTAGTGCATAGATGGACTTGGTATGATTATGACCAGGGATTATTCGGTGTAATCATGACCGTAATGTTACAAATGATGTGGAAAAAGTCCTCATTGGCCCGTAGTGCATTGATGGACAGTTGTTGGCATGATCATGACCATTGATCATGAATACACCAATATCATTGTCCGTGAGTGCATGGATAATTTGTGGTCGTGATACTTAATGAATATCCTTGGCCGTAGTGAAGGGATGATGTGGATTATTTATTGTTTGAGTCTCAAATGATAAAAGTAATGAAAACCTTTTAAATCATAGAAGATAGTATATTTTATTCTCTACTTGACTCTTCTAATGGATTGCTTGTTCATTTGCAGCTTAAACTTGATGTTTGTTATATTTTATCGGTTTAACAACGTTAAAGGCTAATGATAATTTATTTTGCATTATCTTAGTCATAATATTTCTTCTTGGGCTAGTTGAGCTCACCTTTTTGCTTTCATTGTTCTCTTGAGAAATGAGAACGTAGCGAGGACTAGTCGGGAAGCGAGTGACTCGGTCAGGATGATAGCATTAGTAGTCCTCACTATTCTATGAAATAGTGTGATAATAAATGTAATGAGGACCCCATTGAGTTTGTATATTGTCTAGATGACAATATTTGTATTAAAACTCACAGCATATGTTTAGTCGTATTTTACACGACTGTTGTATAATTAAGTTGTATTTGAATTTTGTACCATGTATTTGGCGACTCAAGATGGGTGATGTATACCTATTTTGGGGGCGTCACAGTTGGTATTAAAGCTTAGGAATATGATCCCTGGCTGAGATGTGAGAAAAGAACTGGGAGGGGAGAGATAGGGAATTCCTTCGCTATTATGACCTACTTAAGTTTATTTGGTATTTAATTGGTCAGTTAGAGTATATGGATAATATGTGATATGTTAATTAACCCTTGTTTTGTGACAGTGTTTGAAAATAGCATCTGAAAATGCTGCGATAAGCAATGAAGCACATGAGTCCGTTGCGTTAGCTCAACCAAAAGGTAACGACCAACAACACAATAATAATCATATCGGTGGTAACGACCATCGGAACAATGATAACCATCATGGGGGAAATTATCATGCCAAGAATGGTAACCACTTCGGTGGTAATCATGGCCAAGATAATAGAAGTGGAAATTTCAAGAAGAGAAGGTCATTTAGCTCGATTTTGTCGTATAGTGAAGTTAAGTCCAGCTGGAACGGTGGCACCAAAGGCGGATATGGAAAAAACAAAGTCGGTGGTTTTAGGAAGAGCATTTTTCGTGACTTCTCAAAAAGCGAGTAACCCAAACGAAGTTAGCACAGGTTAGTTAATTATAAATTTTTGCGAAGTCTATACCTTATTAGATACCGGTTCTACCCATTCTTTTATTTCTCTTGCTTGCTATCAACATTTAAATTTGACTGCGGAGAAGTTAGACTTTGACTTATCTGTTGAAGCTCCGTTAGGAGAAACCTTCATTACACGTGTTATCCAAGTCTTGGATGAGGGTCACAGTTTTGAACGATATTTATATTGTTAATAAATTTCCCGACGTATTTTTGAAGACTTTTTGGCCTACCCCAGAGCGTGAAATCGATTTTTGTATTGACCCCAGTACAAAACCCATTTCTAAAACCCTCAAATATTTCTTCAACTAAAATGAACGTATAACGTGCCAAAGACGTTGGCTCGAGCTGTTGAAGATTACAATCGTATCATTCAATACCATCGTGGGAAAGCGAACGTGGTAGCTGACGCGTTGAGTAGAAGATCATATGCGTTTACGAGTACGATGTTGTTAACACAAAGACCCATTTTGTACGACTTACAAATGATGAAGATAGAGTTAAAGACTCTAGGAACCTACATTAGGATAACGAATATACGAGTAGAATCGACTTTAATCGATAAAGTTAAAGCCACTCAAGCTACACACCCGGAGCTGATGAATGTGAAGAAGAAGGTTCAAGAGGGCGTTATTCTAGGAGCAAGAATCGACGAAGAGAAGAAATCTCAACCCTCGATTTAATTGGCCCATTTGAAATCCTCGATCGAGTAGGAATTGTGTCCTATAGACTCGTTTTACCGCCAAGTATGTTGCGTGTTCAAAACATTTTTTTTACGTATTGAGGTTACGTAAATGTGTGGACGACCCGAACCACATTATTAAATTAGAACTAAACGATATACCAGAAGATTTAACGTATGAGGAGATACGTGTTAAAATCTTGGATAAGAAGGATCGTATTCAACACTCAAAGGACCTCATGAATTAGAATCTGAAATGAAGTCAAGGTATCATCACCTCTTCGGCATACCAGGTACGTACGTCAATTTCGAGGGCAAAATTTCATAAGGAGGGGAGATTATGAGACCCCAGATTTTATGAATAAAGATTTAATTTTCTCGAAATATTTTTTTGAATATTATGGTGTGGATTTGAGATAGTGTTATAGTTGTGGGTAGTATTTATAAATTTTGAAAAGTATGCAAGTTGTTGTATAATATTCGATTGGTTGGGGAATATTCTTTTTATCGGGGAATATTCGTACGACGGTACAATCATTGGTGGACCCCACAACGGAATTATTGTCAGATTGAGAAAACGATAAAAATATTTTTATGAAAATAACGGCGAAAGTTTTACCGTTAACTGTTGAAACACTCGGTGTTAAAAGTACAGTAATACGCGTGGTTGCATAGTAGCACACGGTATTGATTATTGATGTTTACGTGAGAAGTCACTTAATTTTGTTTTATTAGTATTATTAATGTAATAAAATAGTAAAGCTTTTTATATAAAACAAAATACTTTTATAAAGTTATTCTATAAATAGAATATATTATATTTTATTATGCATAGTATTGTATAGTGCTTGCATAGTATTTTGTATAGTAAAATCTTTGTATATAAAACAGAATACTTTTATAAAGTTATTCGTTTTATTAGATTATAAATAGAATATATTATATTTTATTTAAAAGATTTTGCTTTAAATATGGACCGTCCGATTAAAAGTAAATCAATCTGGACCGTTCATGAATTAGTTACTATGAAGTCCATTCTTCTATAAATAGAAACTCATTCCTTCATTATTTCTTACGAATTCACTGAAACTCTAGAGAGATAAACTATAGAGAGAGTTCTTCTTCTATAATCTTGAGCGTATTTCTTTAGAGTTTACGAAAGCTTTGAGCATAGTGCAAGTTTTCTTCGAGTATATCCTCGCCCTACCAGTCGGAATACTCTTCTTTCAAAGGTGAGGGATATTATTTATTGTACTCGTAAGGGGTATTCTTTGTTTCTTATTCGTGAAGAGAACTTCTGTTATTCCATTATTTATTATTCTGTTGGAATAACCTGTATACGCGGGATACCCTATACTTGCTGAAATTCTTCTGTTAATCTATTCTTTATTATTCTGTTGGAACATCATGTCTGTGCATTTACGCATGACCTGGTTCTGTTGTTTATTATTATGTTGGAATATCCTGTCTGTGCATCTACGCATGACCTGGTTCTATTATTTATTATTCTGTTGAAATATCCTTTCTGGGCGTTTACGGATGACCTGGTTTCGTTATTTATTATTCTGTTGGAATAACCTGTCTATGCGGTCTATCGCATGCTTGGTGATTTCTTTTGTTATTCCATTCTTTATTATACTCAGTTGGTTAAAGTTTTGACTTCTATACTCCATGAAATTAGTGGAATATCCTTGATATTTGCGCTTCATCCAGTATCTTTTCATGGAAATATTCTTCTGAGCATTCTTGAATTTTACTCCACAAAGAAGTATCATGTTGACAATTTGGACGTTATTAGTTCCTGGATAAATTAATTCTTGAACTTGTTTTATTGAATTCTTATATCATTGTCATCATCCTCATGTTTATATTATGTTGAAAGTCATCTGTGGCCTGTAGTGCATAGATGGACTTGGTATGATTATGACCAGGGATTATTCGGTGTAATTATAACCGTAATGTTACAAATGATGTGGAAAAAGTCCTCATTGGCTCGTAGTGCATTGATGGACAGTTGTTGGCATGATCATGACCATTGATGAATACACCAATATCATTGTCCCGTAGTGCATGGATAATTTGTGGTCGTGATACTAATGAATATCCTTGGCCGTAGTGCAGGGATGATGTGGATTATTTATTAAGCTGAGTCTCAGCGATAAAAGTAATGAAAAACCTTTTAAATCATAGAAGATAGTATATTTTATTCTCTACTTGACTCTTCTAATGGATTGCTTGTTCCGCTGCAGTTAAACTTGATGTTTGTTATATTTTATCAGTTTAACACTGTTAAAGGCTAATGATAATTTATTTTGCATTATCTTAGTCATAATATTTCTTACTGGGCTAGTTGAGCTCACCTTTTTGCTTTCATTGTTCTCTTCAGGAAATGAGAACGTAGCAGGGACTAGTCGGGGAACGGAGTGACGGTCCAGATGATAGCATTAGTAGTCCTCACTATTCTATGAAATAGTGTGATAATAAATGTAATGAGGACCCCAATGAGTTTGAATATTGTCTAAATAATAATATTTGTATTAAAACTCACAGCATATGTTTAGTCGTATTTTACACGACTGTTGTATAATTAAGTTGTATTTGAATTTTGTACCATGTATTTGATGACTCAAGATGGGTGATGTATACCTATTTTGGGGGCGTCACAGTTGTCCACATCTATAAATAAGAGGAGTCTTATTATGGGTGAAGTGGTTGTTGACTTTCATAACAGACGTAATTCCAATTGTTGGAGAGTACGCTCATTTTCTATGAGAGATAGAAAAACTAGGGTTTTACTAAACACCTATCTTCTTGAATTTTTATTTTTTTTCTTGGTGGATCACCTCTAGAAGCCAAACACTTGGGTGGCTAACGTTGATCAAAGAAAGAAATCAAACCCGGTGGATTCAAATTGAACGCGAAAAGGATTGGAGGTGAACTTGTACCTGAGGAAGCTCGAATCTTCAAGGGTATTATTCTTGTTCTTAATATCTTTTCATTTAATTAATAATTGTGCATAAAAGGTGATCCGGGTATATGGTTTGTAAAATTTTAAAACTCTGATTTTCTATGCTTCCGCTTATTTTGTGCAATTTGATTGTGTTTATGAATATTACAAATCTAACATTGGCATCAGAGTCAAACCTTTATGCAAATTATTAATTATTTTAATTTAATATGTATATTGATATCTGTTTAGAACAATTTAATTGAGCATAATTTTATGGTATAAAATTTATTTAAAAAAATTCGCGAAATCTGTTTTGAAAATCAGTATTTCGATCCTTTTTCGCTGATCTATGTGGTGTGTATCATATAATATATATGAATATATGATAAGTGTTCCCACGTGGTGCATGTCAGGATTGATGTAAATGTTATATGATTCTTTGGTTTCCTACACTTATATATATATATATATATATATATATATATATATATATGTGTGTGTGTGTGTGATTCAACTCTGATCCCGATCCACGTTATATACATAATATTGAGAATATTATATATATATATATATATATATATATAATTTTCTAAATTATTTTATAATTAAAATAAAGAGTTTATTTTAATTTTAAAATTGGATTTCATGCTAACTAATTAAAGTTGGAATTGAATTCCATAATAACTAATTGGAGTTGAAATTGGATTCCATATTTACTTAAATAAAGGAGTTTATTTAGATATGAAATACGATTTCATATTATTCAAAATAAAGGAGTTTATTTGTGAATAGAAAAGTGAATCCATATTTTCTTAAATAAAGGAGTTTATTTAGATATGAAATAAGATTTCATATTATTCAAAATAAAAAGTGCTTATTTGTGAATAGAAAAAGAATCATGTTTCCTTTAAATTAAGGAATTTTATTTTTTTCTTCTTGAAATTGGATTCCATAATTAATTAAAATAAAGGAGTTTATTTTGATTAAAGATTTTGATTAAAATAAAATAGTTTATTTTATTCAAAATTGGATAAATTAAAATAAAAGAGGTTTATTTTGATTTAAACTTGGATTAAAATAAAGGAGTTTATTTTGATTCAAAATTAGATTTTATACTAACTAAATTTGCCCATTAAATGATATCAATATATATTGAATGTTTATTATTCATGAGATGAATGTTATTTATTGATGCATATGGTGATGAGTATGATAATAAATGGGATTGATTATGGACTATTGACCAATGTGATTGGATTTTATTTTAGTTGGATGCATAACTGTATGAGTTTTATTAAATGGGGTCTGCGTATCTCGTCTTCTCTAATTTTTTCTTAATGTAAATTCTAACTTCCTCCTATGTACTTCCCATTGATTCTTGATCAATGTTTCTATTTATTTTAAAATAGTTTTGTAATAGGAATAGTTAGAATTAATTTTGAAGAATTAGAGATCAAGGATCAAGAAGCGCTTGAAGACCCGTTTGTAATGGAGCCCGGGATTTAAATGTAATAGTTATATTTAAATTAATTCTTGCACCCCTAGGGTTTGACCTTTTGGTTCACTTGGTGGCTCTAGTGAACCAAACTAGAATAAAAGTCCATAATCAATCCGGGTAGAATATAGTATTCTATATGTGCATGCTTATACTATATATTATATATTATGCAAACATGTTTCGCATGTTAATTAATATGACACTTATTTTATATATATATGTGCATGCGCGCTAAACAAGATGAGACGAATTAATTACATGCAAACCCCATAAATTTTTTATATTAAGTCCTAAGCGTTCAAAGATATTTGGAATATCGAACGTCGCCTTCTAGCATGATAAAAATAATAGAGTATCAACTAATTATTATAAGTTTGTTGTGTCACCACAAGGTTTATCTTAATTATTTGAGATGTTAATTTTATCACATTTGATGCTTATAAAAAAAATTGAACAATATTATTTTGTTGTGTCACCACAAGGACAATATTTTTCTTTTTTGAATATATGGAGTGCTAGGTTGGACTTAACTTAAATTATTTTAGTTCGGATGTGCACACACTTGACCATTATGATTTAAGAGGCAAAATACAAGGAGTTACATAGTTTATGTAATTGACAAGAGTTGTCTACCTATTTATTTATATATAGTTTGTTGTGTCACTACAACGCTATATACATTTGAAATGGGATCCTTATTCTCACTAGCATATCTTTAATTAGATTTTTCCAAACTATATAAGTGAGGGTAATATAGTTTGATGAAAATAGTGGGAGATACCAATTTAAAACAAGACCTAATTTATTTTGGTAATTAATAAAAGAATGTATGCTAAAATGTTGTTAATTACAAATTCATTTACAGAATTTACAATGTCTAAATTACTATCACTGTAAAGCATAGTAGATGCTATTTAACCAGACCGTATTAAACGGATTGGTTAAGGAAATTGAGAAAAGTTCTCACAGCTGAAAAGCTATCTTATGTCCTTAATACGCCTATCCCTGCAATGGTTGGAGAAAATTCCTTTGAGGAAGTGATTGCTACTTTTAGAAAGTGGCAAAATGATGCACAGTTGGCTCAATGCATCATACTCGCATCCATGAGTAACGAGCTTCAGCATCAGCATGAAACTATGGATGCCCTTACTATATTTCTTCACATCAAGTAGTTGATGGTGAGGAAAGTAGGACTGATAGATATTAAATATCTAAGGAGCTCTTCTGATCTAGAATGACCAATGGCACTATAGTACAGACAAAAGTCCTTTACATAATCAATTTGATTAATCAATTAAGATAATGGATTTAGTCATGGATGGAGAGTTGAGCTAAGATTTGATCTTGCACTCACTCCCGGACTCATTTCACAATTGTTGTGAATTTTTCATATGAACAAACTAGATATCAGCTTTGCTGATTTGCTTAACATGTTGAAAAATGTTGATAGTCACTTTCCAACCAAGAAAGACCAAGTCTTACTGGTAGGGGTCAAATGATCTTCTGAAAAGAAGAACGATTCAAAGAAGGTAAATAAAAAGGCAAAAACAAAGGATAATAAGAACAAAATCGACATCTGAGATAGCAAAGGAGTTTGCTTCCACCGCAATAAGCTCTAACATCGAAAGAAATCTGCGAGAAGCATCTCGCAGAGGCTAACCGTAAGAAGCTTAGTGAAGTTTCTGCATAAAATACAAATTTGTTCATGATTTAAAATAAATTTTCTTTAAGTCAAGGTTCTACTTGGGTATTGGATACCGACTTTGGTTATCATAAATATAGATTTATGAAGGGACAAAGCAGAAGTAGAAAGCTAAACAAATATAAGTAATCCTATGTGTGGGAAATGAAGCAAAGATTGCCACATTAGCCATAGAAACTTATAGTTTAGCGATGCATACGGGCAAATCTATTAAGTTAATAAGTTGTTATTGTATTCATGTTCTCGTTAGAAAAATTATTTCCAATTTGTTGTTGGACAATGAAATCTTTGGTATTATATTTAACAACAATTGTTGTTCTATTTATAATAACAATATTTTATATAGAACTGGAATATTACTTAATGGATTTTGTATGCTTGACTTACGTGAAAAATTATTTTGTAAATTAAACAAACTAGTATAAGAAAAGGAGATGATCATTCAATGAGTTGAATGTGTGTATTTGCAGAAATACAAGTGTGAATTATTTGAAAGGTTCAAAGAATTCAGAAGTGAAATAAATTGGTAAAGTATTAGGATTCTTTGATCGGATCAAGGAATAAATACTTGTGCAATAAGTTTCTAGATCATCTCAAATTGTTTTCTCACAATGGACGCCTCCAGATACACAATAATTGATTGATGTATCTGAAAGGAAAAATTGTACCTTGTTGGACATGGTGCGGTCTATAATGATTTTACCGATATTTCAGTATCCCTCTAGGGTCATGCCCTAGAAATGGTTGCATATCTACAAAAGGCAACCTCAAAATCCAGCCCCAAGACTCCATAAAAGTTATGAACAGCGAGGATTCCAAATCTTAAGTGTGTTAAGATAAGGGGTTGTCCAACATATGTGAAAAGGTTTCAAAAGGATAAGTCTAGGACAAAATTTGACAAGTGCAGATTTGTGGGACATCCTAAAGTAAGTTTAGGGTATATGTTCTATAATCCTACTTAGCAAAAGGTGTTTGTTGTGAAAAACACGATGCCTTCTAAGATAAAGATGTTTATCATTGAAGGGGCTAGTGGGAGGATAATAGATCTTGAAGAGTTCAAGAACCACAAAGCACTATAAGTCAAATAAGAAGAACTTGTAGATAGACCTATTGTACCACAACCGAATCGTAAATCTGGAATAGTACCGAAGATACTTAAGAGGTATGGATTCATCATAGATGATGATGATGAGGTAAACATCATAGAAGATGATGATCCAGTTAAATACGATGAGGTAAGAGTTGTAGACACTCAGAGAAATGGATTGAAGCAAGATTCTCAAAATGGAACATTCGTTTTGATTAGAGAATCAAAAAGGTTTGATTTTATCAAAAATAAGAATGAACCTAGCTAGTGTGTACAAAAGGGTCAGTGGGAGCGCCGTGACATTCCTGGTATTATATGTTGATATACTACGGATAAGGAATGACATACTAATGCTATAATCAGTAAAGATAAAATTGTCTAAACATTCCTCCATGAATGATTTGGGAAGAGTATCTTAATTGGGGATAAGATTTATATAGATAGATTCAAGAGGATGCTCGACTTAACCCAAGGAACGTATATTTATTTGATGCTAAAGTCATTTAGCATGGCAAACTCCAAGAGATGTCTTATGTTGATGAGCCATGGAGTGAATCTCTCTTAATAGTCCCCATAGACTCCTGAAAAGAGAGATCGCATGAGTGACAATCATGTATACAATGAAATATGCGAGACCTGATGATGTTCGGTCATATTGTGGAGAAGATCACTGTAAGACAGTGAAAAAAATCTTAAAGTACTTTATCGGCACTAAGGATGTGATCATATTCATGGTGGGTCTGAATTAAAACTAGAGGGCTTAACAGACTCGAGTTTTTCAAACAGACCAAGACGAAAGAAAATACACTTTAAGGTAAAGTGTTACTTTGAACAGTGGTGCAGTGAATTGGAAAGGTTTCAAATAGCAAAGAGTTGCTAGTTTAGTGATAAAGACAAAGTATATAACTATAAATGAAGCTACAAGTTGATTGTTTGGATGAAAAGTTCATTACAGAACTAGGAATAGTTCCTAAGTCTCATCTTGGATCTAAACATGTGTTGTGGCACTTTCATTTGATTATGGAATCATTGAAAGATGGGAAATCACTATAGAGATAGTAGACTCTCAAGAACAACATTACATATCCATTAACTAAATCTTATCTAACAGCGAAATAATCGTCACTTAGAGAAGAAGGGTATGAGATACCATGGCGATTGACTTTAGTGCAAGTGGGAGATTGAAAGTAGTATGCACACAAGTCAATCATGTTTGATGATAAAGCATATACTTTGTAAACAATCTTATTCATTTATTAATAAAAAGTATTAATTTCTTAAAGGCTTTTAATTATGTACATGATGCTGTTTTATAATATGTGATAAACTCATAGTTTTAAGCAATGCTTTTAGAATAATGATGATGATCATTCTAATGAGATCTAAATTCTTAGAAAGCTTAAAACTAAAATAGTTCCCAATTGTTGGATTACTAAATTGGGGATTAGTGAATCCGGATAGATTGGTACATACGTTGTTTGCTCATTGGATAAGGATGATTGATCTCATGATCATTTGTGTGGAGACACTAAAGCAAGTATGTAGGTGCTTATTAGAGAATAAGTTCACTGAACGTGGCTCGCTAAGGAATACCTAATGGAGTTTTACTTGCTTGTCAATAGGAATTCTTGTAGTGATAGTAGTACAAGTGATCCTTGGACTTGAGATCATCATAGTATCTTGTGTATGATGAGTTATACTTTGACTTATTCCTTAAGACCCTTAGGATATATCAAAGGGTATGCTTGGGTATAATAAGTTGTACATGGAGATAATGTTTGATCAATAAAGAATCTACCACTTCTAGTAAAAGAAGAGAAATGTCCTTTGTGATTTGATAAATGACAACCCAGTAGTCCTTGGCCAAGGCAGGATGAAATTGAAAAGGAGTTTCTAATTTGCATTATTTGGAGTTGTGCATTTAAGAGTCGAACTACATATAATTAAATAAAATAAGACTTGACAGTAATAACATGTCTTATATTTAATTGGGACATTATATGGTGGAAGGATTGAATTGCACAGTAACTATTTACGCAAAGGTTCTTTTATGATAAATGTTGAAATCTATATTATCTGGAAAGTCGTTGATCGCTAGGGAGGCTTATCCCTATTGTAGAATAAATATTATTTATTTAAATAAATTAATAGTTTAATTTATTTATTTAAATAAGATTAGAATTGTTCTAATTGATTTATTCACAACCTAGGTTTAATATGGAGAATCTAAAGGGTCACAACATAAAAGGAAGAATAATTATTTAAGAAGTAAATGACATAATCGTAATAATAAGTTAAGTATATTTAATTTAATATATGGTGATAGAATAAATTAAATAGCTTAATATTTATTATTTAATATTTTTGAAATGTTAAATATAAATTAATAAGAGGAGTCTTATTATTATTATTATTACTATTATTATTATTTAATTCCTAAAGGAGTTTGGGAATTAATTAATAAAAGTACTCTTATATATCCTAATAGCATTAGGATGCTAATTAATTAAAAGAGTTTAATTAATTATTCCTAATAAGATTAGGAGCCTAATTAATTAAAAGAATTTAATTAATTAAAATAAAATTCAATTCCTTAATTGTTAAGGAGGGTTGCCCACATCTATAAATAAGAGGAGTCTTATTATGGGTGAAGTGGTTGTTGACTTTCACAACAGACGTAATTCTAATTTTTGGAGAGCAAGCTCCTTTTCTATGAGAGATAGAAAAACTAGGGTTTTGTCAAACACCTATCTTCTTGAATTTTTATTTTTTCTTGGTGGATCACCTCTAGAGGCCAAACACTTGGGTGGCTAACGTTGATCAAAGAAAGAAATCAAACCCGATGGATTCAAGTTGAACGCGAAAAGTATTGGAGGTGAACTTGTACCTGAGGAAGCTCGAATCTTCAAGGTTATGATTCTCGTTCTTCATATCTTTTTGTTTAATTAATAATTGTGCATAAAGGATGATCCGGGTATATGCTTTGTAAAATTTTAAAACTCTGATTTTTCATGCTTCCGCTTATTTTGTGCAATATGATTGCGTTTATGAATATTACAAACCTAACAGTTATTGCACAGTAACTCATATTATTTGATATGATATAATTAGACCAGTTAGAAGTATTATGAGTCTGTATTAATAATTATGAATAATTGTTGAAAGATTGAAAATGAGTAAATAATTGATGAATAAAAGGTGTTGATTAAAGATAAGTATGATATGTAGATGTTTGTTCAATTATTTTTTTTTTACAAAAGTAAGTCTGGCATGACTTGTCGACACTCTACTTTTCCTAAAGTAGTCTGGACCACAACTCAATTATTGTTAAAAACGTGTACAAGTTGGTTTAATTTTATCTATGGGACCATAACTTCCACTACCTTTACTTTATACAACTTATTTGGTTATTTTGTCAAAGCGTGTGTGCTAATTGTTTACTAAATTTTCAATATAAATAGGTTGTCCGGTTGAACAACTAAACACACACCATCACTACACTAAAAATATAAAATTCTTTTGCTACAATATTGTGAGTATTTCTATTGAGTGTAAGGTTACTCCAAGTGTAGATAAGGAATGCAAGCATTATTTAAGTTGATAAATTTCACATAAAGAAGAATCAAATCACATGCTAAGGTAAGGGGTTTCATTTTTTTTTATGGTAAAGGGATATTATTTTCTTTCATACTCCATATTATGGTAAGATATTATTATTTGTTTCTTTAACTTATCATTAAATGGTGAAAAGTCCTGAAATGATTAGAATATCCTTAATATTTTGTGCTTCGTCTAATATCTTGACCTGAATCTTTCTATTTAGTTTTAAGTTATTATATTTGAGTCGAGAACTTCACATTTACTTGAACTTTATATTCTATCAGGAATTATAATTGATTTTCTAGATATCATATTGATAATTTGGACTCTGAATAATTAACTTGAAAATCACTAAGATTTATTTTATCTTATTATTCTTATTATTTCTGTCCATTCATTATATATATATCATTGTCATCATCCTCATGCTTATATTATGGTGAAATTCATATTTGACCCGTAGTGCAAAGATGGACTGTTGATTATTAGTTTTACAATTGTATATCTTTGGCCCGTAGTGCAAAGATGGATTGTTGATTATTGGTTTTACAGTTGTATATCTTTGGCCTGTAGTGCAAAAATAGACTGTTAATTATTGGTTTTACAGTTGTATATCTTTGGCACGTAGTGCAAAGATGGACTGTTGATTATTGGTTTTATAGTTGTATATCTTTGTACATAGTGCAAAGATGGGCTATTGATTATTGGTTTTACGATTTGTATATCTTTGGCCCGTAATGCAAAGATGGAATATTGATTATTGCTTTTATAGTTGTATATCTTTGGTCCATAGTGCAAAGATGGACTGTTGATTATTAGTTTTACAGTTGTATATCTTTGGTCGTAGTGCAAAGATGGACTGCTGATTATTGACTTTATAGTTGTATGTCTTTGGCCAGGAGTTCAAAGATGAATTTAATTTCATAATTATAAATATGAATTATGAATTGGTATAACCATGATCTTTGGTGTTTCAAGTAAAGACATGTGGTGAAAGTTCTCTTTGTCTTGGGTACAACGAAGAATTATTGATTGGTGTTATAGGAATAAAATATTGATGTTGGACTTTTAATTTGGAGAATATAGTAGACATTATGTTCTACTTGACTCTTCTAATGGATTGTTGATTCTGCTGCAATTATGGTTGAAAACTTTATCATCTACCATATGTTCTAAATATCTGATTTATTACTAATGAAGGCTATTGATAATTTAATTATCTTAAGTCATGATATTCTTTAATGGGCTATTTGTGCTCACCCTTTTGCTTCACAATTCCTTTCAGGTAATGAGAGTGTAATTTGGGTTGAAAGGGATAACAAGAGAATAGAGTGATGGTCTGTGACTGTTGAATTTCTCAATACATCATAAAAAAGCATAATAATATATAATTGTATTGAGAACTTAAAATGTGTTTGTCGTATTTTATACGTCATTTAATTTTAATTTTTGGTGAACAACTATAGGGTGATGAGAACACGACTTTGAAAGCATCAAAATGCACCCCTATTAGAATGAGGAGGATAAACATTTTCTCGTGTTCCTTTGAGGACTTGAAATATATTTGTCAGTATTTTTATATAGCATTGTAATAATTTAAGTATTAATATTGTCATATTATATACGTTACAATATTTGTATTGAAACTCACAGCTTATATTTTCTTGTATTTTGCACGACAGTTCAATTGTTGCAATAGGAAAGTTCGCGTTAGTAGTGTTGTTTTTTGAGATTCAGAATGGGTTGTGTGTACCTATTTTGGGGGCGTCACATTTGGTACCAAAACTTAGGGATGATCTCTGGCGGAGATCCGGGATCAAAACTAGGAGGGGAGAGACGAGTAATATCCTTCGATAGTGTGTGTCCTACCTATGCTGAATTTTCTTACTTAAGTTGACAAATTGTGATATGTCAATTAATCTTTGTTTTGAAGCTGTATTCTAGAATGATATCTGAAATACAGGAGATGAGCAATGGATGAACTATGATACAGAGGAAATGGCCTAGGAGCTAGATTTTGAAATGAAAGCTAAGTATCATTATCTCTTCGGATTATCAAGTACGTACGTCAATTTCGAGGACGAAATTTCATAAGAAGGGGAGGCTGTAAGACCCCAACTTTTTATGAATAAAGATTTAATTTTTTATAAATATTATTTTGAATAATAAGGTGTGATTTGATATAATGCTATAGTTATGGGTGATATTTATAAATTTTGCAAAGTAAGCAAGTTGTCATAAAATATTCGTTTGGTCGGGGAATATTCTTTTTATTGGGGAATATTCGTACGACGGCACAATCATTGGTAGACCCCACAACGGAATGACTACCGGATATAGAAAGCGACAAAAATAACATTTTTATAAAATAACGGCAAGAGTTTTACCGTTAAACTGTTGAAATATTCAGTGATAAAAGTACAGTAATACACGTTATTCCACAGTGGTACACGGTATTGCACAGTATCTCTGATTATTAATGCTTACTTAAAAAGTCACTCAGGCTTTCATTTAATAATTATCACAGTAGTTATTACACAGTAACTAATTATTTGATATGATATAATTAGACCATTTGGAAGTATTGTGAGTCTGTGTTAATAATTATGAATAATTGTTGAAAGATTGAAAATGAGTAAATATTTGATGAATAAAAGGTGTTGATTAAAGATAAGTATGATATGCATATGTTTGTTCAATTATTTTCTTTTTACAAAAGTAAGTCTGGCATGACTAGTCGACACTCTACTTTTCCTAAAGTAGTCTGGAGCACAACTCAATTATTGGTAAAAACGTGTACAAGTTGGTTTAATTTTCTCTGTGTGACCATAACTTCGACTACCATAATTTTATACAGCTCATTTGTTATTTTGTCAAAGCGTGTGTGCTAATTGTTTCCTCAATTTTTAGTATAAATAGGCTGCCCGGTTGAACAACTAAACACACACCATCACTACACTAAAAATATAAAATTCTTTTACTACAATATTGTGAGTATTTCTATTGAGTGTAAGGTTACTCCAAGTGTAGATAAGGAATGCAAGCATTGTTTAAGTTGATCAATTTCACATAAAGAAGAATCAAATCACATGCTAAGGTAAGGGGTTTCATTTTTTTTTTATGGTAAAGGGATATTATTTTCTTTCATACTCCATATTATGGTAAGATATTATTATTCATTTCTTGACTTATCATTAAATGGTGAAAAGTCCCGAAATGATTAGAATATCCTTAATATTTTGTGCTTCATCTAATATCTTGACTTGAATCTTTCTATTCAGGTTTTAAGTTATTATATTTGGTAGCCGAGAACTTCACATTTACTTGAACTTTATATTCTATCAGGAATTATAATCGATTTTTTGGATATCATGTTGGCAATT
The DNA here is from genome assembly GCA_020205615.1 of Panax quinquefolius. Lineage (NCBI taxonomy): Eukaryota > Viridiplantae > Streptophyta > Magnoliopsida > Apiales > Araliaceae > Panax > Panax quinquefolius. The sequence goes on from CM035162.1 coordinate 123,413,900, forward strand.
TGGACTTTGGATAATTAAGTTGAAAATCACTAAGATTTATTTTTTCTTATTATTCTTATTATTTTTGTCCATTCATTATATATATAATTGTCATCATCCTCATGCTTATATTATGGTGAAATTCATCTTTGACCCGTAGTGCAAAGATGGACTGTTGATTATTGGTTTTATAATTGTATATCTTTGGCCCATAGTGCAAAGATGGACTGTCGATTATTGGTTTTACAGTTGTATATCTTTGGCCCGTAGTGCAAAAATAAACTGTTAATTATTTGTTTTACAGTTGTATATCTTTAGCACGTAGTGCAAAGATGGACCGTTGATTATTGATTTTATAGTTGTATATCTTTGGCACATAGTGGAAAGATGGACTGTTGATAATTGGTTTTACAGTTGTATATCTTTGGCCCGTAGTGCAAAGAAGGAATATTGATTATTGCTTTTATAGTTGTATATCTTTGGTCCATAGTGCAAAGATGGACTGTTGATTATTGGTTTTACAGTTGTATATCTTTGGTCGTAGTGCAAAGATGGACTGTTGATTATTGGTTTTACAGTTGTATGTCTTTGGCTCGTAGTGCAAAGATGGACTGTTGATTATTGACTTATAGTTGTATGTCTTTGGCCTAGAGTGCAAAGATGAATTTAATGGCATAATTATAAATATGAACTGTGAATTGGTATAACCATGATCTTTGGTGTTTCAAGTAAAGACATGTGGTGAAAGTTCTCTTTGTCTTGGGTACAACGAAGAATTATTGATTGGTGTTACAGGAATAAAATATTGATGTTGGACTTTTAATTTGGAGAATATAGTAGACATTATGTTCTACTTGACTCTTCTAATGGATTGTTGATTCCGCTGCAATTATGGTTGAAAACTTTATCATCTACCATATGTTCTAAATATCTGATTTATTACTAATGAAGGCTATTGATAATTTAATTATCTTAAGTTATGATATTCTTTAATGGGCTATTTGTGCTCACCCTTTTGCTTCACAATTCCTTTCAGGTAATAAGAGTGTAGTTGGGTTGATCGGGGATAACAAGAGAATAGAGTGATGGTCTGTGACTGTTGAATTTCTCAATACATCATAAAAAAGCATAATAATATATAATTGTATTGAGAACTTAAAATGTGTGTGTCGTATTTTATACGTCATTTAATTTTTAATTTTTGGTGAACAACTATAGGGTGATGAGAACACGACTTTGAAAGCATCAAAAATGCACCCCATTAGAATGAGGAGGATAAACATTTTCTCGTGTTCCTTTGAGGACTTGAAATATTTGCTGCTATATTTTATATGGCATTGTAATAATTTGAGTATTAATATTGTCGTATTATATACGTTACAATATTTGTATTGAAACTCACAGCTTATATTTTCTTGTATTTTGCACGACAGTTCAATTGTTGCAATAGGAAAGTTCACGTTAGTAGTGTTGTTTTTTGAGATTTAGAATGGGTTGTGTGTACCTACTTTGGGGGCGTTACATTTGGTACCAAAACTTAGGGATGATCTTTGGAGAAGATCTGGAATTAGAACTACGAGGGGAGAGACGAGTAATATCCTTCGATAGTGTGTGTCCTGCCTATGCTGAATTTTCTTACTTAAGTTGACAAATTGTGATATGTCAATTAATCTTTGTTTTGAAGCTGTATTCTAGAATGATATCTGAAATACAGGAGATGAGCAATGGATGAACTATGATACAAAAGAAATGGCCTAGAAGCTAGATTTTGAAATGAAAGCTAAGTATCATTATCTCTTCGGATTATCAGGTACGTACATCAATTTCGAGGACGAAATTTCATAAGAAGGGGAGGTTGTAAGACCCCAACTTTTTATGAATAAAGATTTAATTTTCTATAGATATTATTTAAATAATAAGGTGTGATTTGATATAATGCTATAGTTATAGGTGATATTTGTAAATTTTACAAAGTAAGCAAGTTGTCATAAAATATTCATTTGGTCGGAGAATATTCTTTTTATTGGGGAATATTAAATGCGATGACAAATCATCATTAGAACCCCACAAAGAAATGACTGTCGGATATACAAAGCGACAAAAATAACATTTTTATAAAATAATGGCAAGAGTTTTACCGTTAAACTGTTGAAATATTCAGTGATAAAAGTACAGTAATACGCGTTATTCCACAGTGGTACACAGTATTGCACAGTATCTCTGATTATTGATGCTTACTTAAGAAGTCATTTAGGCTTTCATTCAATAATTATCACAGTAGTTATTACACAATAACTAATTATTTGATATGATATAATTAGACCAGTTGGAAGTATTGCGAGTCTGTGTTAATAATTATGAATAATTGTTGAAAGATTGAAAATATGTACATAATTGATGAATAAAAGGTGTTGATTAAAGATAACTATGATATGCATATGTATGTTTAATTATTTTTTTTTTACAAAAGTAAGTCTGGCATGACTTGTCGACACTCTACTTTTCCTAAAGTAGTCTGGACCACAACTCAATTATTGTTAAAACATATACAAGTTGGTTTAATTTTCTCTATGTGACCATAAATTCCACTACTATTATTTTATACAGCTCATTTGGTTATTTTGTCAAAGTGTATGTGCTAATTATTTCCTCAATTTTTAGTATAAATAGGTTTTCGGTTGAACAACTAAACAAACACCATCACTACATTAAAAATATAAATTTTTTTTACTACAATATTGTGAGTATTTCTGTTGAGTGTAAGGTTACTCCAAGTGTAGATAAGGAATGCAAGCATTGTTTAAGTTGATCAATTTCACATAAAGAAGAATCAAATCACATGCTAAGGTAAGGGGTTTCATTTTTTTTATGGTAAAGGGATATTATTTTCTTTCATACTCCATATTATGGTAAGATATTATTATTCGTTTCTTCAACTTATCATTAAATGGTGAAAAGTTCTGAAATGATTAGAATATCCTTAATATTTTGTGATTCATCTAATATCTTGACCTGAATCTTTCTATTCAGTTTTAAGTTATTATATTTGAGTCGAGAACTTCACATTTACTTGAACTTTACATTTACTAGAACTTTATATTCTATCAGGAATTATAATCGATTTTCTGGATATCATGTTGGCAATTTGGACTCTGGATAATTAAGTTGAAAATCACTAAGATTTATTTTATCTTATTATTCTTATTATTTCTGTCCATTCATTATATATATCATTGTCATCATCCTCATGATTATATTATGGTGAAATTCATCTTTAACCCGTAATGCAAAGATGGACTGTTGATTATTGGTTTTACAATTATATATCTTTGGCCCGTAGTGCAAAGATGGACTGTTGATTATTGGTTTTACAGTTGTATATCTTTGGTCCGTAGTGCAAAAATAGACTGTTAATTATTGGTTTTACAGTTGTATATCTTTGGCACGTAGTGAAAAGATGGATTGTTGATTATTGGTTTTATAGTTGTATATCTTTGGCACATAGTGCAAAGATGGACTGTTGATTATTGGTTTTACAGTTGTATATCTTTGGCCCGTAATGCAAAGATGGAATATTGATTATTGCTTTTATAGTTGTATATCTTTGGTCCATAGTGCAAAGATGGAATGTTGATTATTAGTTTTACAGTTGTATATCTTTGGTCATAGTGCAAAGATGGACTGTTGATTATTCGTTTTACAGTTGTATGTCTTTGGCCCGTAGTGCAAAGATGGACTGTTGATTACTGACTTTATAGTTGTATGTCTTTGGCCTGGAGTTCAAAGATGAATTTAATGGCATAATTATAAATATGAACTGTGAATTGGTATAACCATGATCTTTGGTGTTTCAAGTAAAGACATGTGGTGAAAGTTCTCTTTGTCTTGGGTACAACGAAGAATTGTTGATTGGTTTTACAGGAATAAAATATTGATGTTGGACTTTTAATTTGGAGAATATAGTAGACATTATGTTCTACTTTACTCTTCTAATGGATTGTTGACTCCGCTGCAATTATGGTTAAAAACTTTATCATCTACCATATGTTCTAAATATCTGATTTATTACTAATGAAGGCTATTGATAATTTAATTATCTTAAGTCATGATGTTCTTTAATGGGCTATTTGTGCTCACCCTTTTGCTTCAAAATTCCTTTCAGGTAATAAGAGTGTAGCTGGGTTGAGCGGGGATAACAAGAGAATAGAATGATGGTCTGTGACTGTTGAATTTCTCAATACATCATAAAAAAGCATAATAATATATAATTGTATTGAGAACTTAAAATGTGTGTGTCATATTTTATACGTCATTTAATTTTTAATTTTTGGTGAACAACTATAGGGTGATGAGAACACGCACTACTAAAAATTTGACATATAACGATGAGCTATAGCGACTTACGTTCGACGCAGGCAACCGTCATTATAAAGTATCTATAGCGACGATTCCTACGCGGGCAAAATTCGGTATAGAGGTTTTTTAACATAAATGTAAGACCCCAAATTATTAATAAATGAAATTTATTTTCCTCTATTTATTATTTTGAAATAGTAAGGGTTGATTTGATTAATGTGGATAGTTATGGGTAAAATACGCAAATATTTTGAATAAGCAAGTGGTTATAAAATATTCATTATTGTCAGGGAATATTAGTTTGGTGTGGAATATTAAATCTGTGTCGAGAATATTAAATGCGACTGTAGCGGTCTTCTTTGGGGCCCCATAACGAAAGCGATTGGATGAAGAAAGCAGACAAATATAAGTTGTTTATAAATAACGGCGTGTAGTTATTCTGCAGATTATCTTTGTTGGAATACCCGTGGTTAAAACACACTAATACTGCGTTGTTGAGCGGTAGCTGCGGTATTGCACCAATTATTGATTCTTACGTGAAGAGGCACTACTCAATAATTGTTACGATAATTACTATTCGAAGATTTTATTTTATTGATTCAATAATTGTTGCATTGATATTTTATATTACTATTGTTTCAATAAATTGTCATTACATAGTATTTTCCATTATCGGTGCATAATTCATATTATCTGAATAATATTATTGGATAACATTATTGGCAATGTCTAGAAAGTTACATCTAAGGTGAGGTTTGGTCACTAATTACGCGCCAATGAGAGAGATCCTTATTGAAAGCCCCTCTTTCTCGAGGAGCGGCTACAGTTTGATCTTGTGATTCTGTAATATTATTTGTGAATAATTAATTATTAATTTATATGATGAGAAAAATAATGATTTTATGTGGATATAGATGGAGAAAATTTTTAATGTGACAATTGTTGAAAATTAATATTTTATCTTTTTCTGATAAAATAATTCATTTAAATATATTATTTTAATAATATATTAACGGTGATATTTTTACAACGAATGTGGAATATATGAGTATGTGAGGAGGAAGAGTATTTTTGTGGCATTAAATGATTAACACATGTTTTGTGTGTTGGTGGACCCCATTTATTGACTGAAATTTTATTATAGCCTGTAAAATCGCCCGTTTGTGGATTTCGGTTAATTTCTGTTTGGAATTTGGAAAAACTTTCTTCTGCAAAGTTGTAGAGAATTGAATTTCCTATAAAAATTGTGAGATTCGAATTTTCTGACAAAAGGGATATTTATTATGAATTATTGAAGTTTCGGAGTTCCGAAATAATTGATTTTTGGGAGTTTTAATTAATTATTTTGAGAAAAATGTTTTTGGTGAGTTTGTGAACCTCATTTAACATGTGCTATGGCTGAAATCAGATTTCAAAGGTGGGCTAAGAAATTTTGTTTATAAATAATATTATTATATTCAATTTTCTACTTTGGTGTTCTAAGCGATTTCCTATAAATAGGGTCTTGGGTTAGAATTGAAAATCACACGAAACTGAAGTTTTCTCTCTATATTATCGAAATATTCTTGTGAGTATTTTGAGTATACTTTGAGTATTGCTATACGGTGCAAGTTCAAGTCATAGCTTTATATCCTGTGTTTTGACTAAAAGTCTTGTCTTTCGAGGTAAGGGATGTTATTTTCTTCTCAAATGATATTATTTCTTCAATATCATTATCTTTGAAATATTGGTTGGAACTTTTATCAAATTTGGAACTTTTTCATGTATCGGGGTTACTTATTCATGAGTTCTTATTCACGAGTTACTATTCATGAGTTACTATTCACGAGTTCTTATTCACGAGTACTATTCATGAAAGCGTGAAGATGTTTTTTTGTGAAATTTCTATCTTTTGGTGTCAAAGTTACTATTCACGTATACGGCCTTATTCACGTATCTGACTTTATTCACGAATCTGACTATATTCAAAAAAATAAAATTTCTTCTTTTTAAATCGAAAATATCTATTATGGATACTAGCTTTGATTGTATCCATGTTTTGATCATTCTTGAATTTTACTTGATGATGATTATTTATGAAGTATTTTTGAACTTCGGATTGTTTAAAAGTACGAATCCATAATACTTGTTCTTTTGTTTCTTTGGATTCGTTTTCTTTGAAATATTTTCATCATCCTCGGTCCTAAATGATGATATTCTTGAATATCTTTGGCACATAGTGCAAAGATGAATGATTTCTTGATGAATATCTTTGGCTTTATAGTGCAAAGATGAGCAGTGTTGAGATGAACATATTGGCGTGATGAATATCTTTGGCCCGTAGTGCGAAGATGAATAGGTGTTGAGATGAACATGACCGATGATGAATATCTTTGGCACGTGAGTGCAAAGATGAATATTTGATTCGGATATATATTGATTGATGTTACAGGGATAAAATATCGACGATGAACTTTTAAATTCATATATAGAAGATAGTAGTTTGCATTCTCTACTTAACTCTTCTAATGAATTGTTGTTTTCGCTGTAGTTGTTGATTTAAAACTGGTTGTCTATTGTATTCTATTAGATTTTTCCCTGTTGGAGACTAACGATAATTTGTTTTATATTATCTTAGTTATAATATTCTTTACTGGGCTAGTTGAGCTCACCCTTTTCCTTTTTGTTCCATTTTTCTTCTTAGGAGGCGAGAATGTAGCGAATACTAGTCGGGGTATGGAATGAAGGTTCTAGAGAGAGTTGTTTAGTAGTCCTCACCATTTTTGTAAAATAATGTATCAATAATTGTGATGGGGATTTATTTGTATGTGGATATTGTCTAGATGGCAATATCTGTATTTAAACTCACAGTTTATATGTTGTAATAATAAAGTTGTAGTTATTTACATGCCATGTATTTGGCGACTCGAGAATGGGTTGGATGGAATGGACCTATTTTGGGGCGCGTCACAATAAAACCCCTCCCACTTAATTTCCCCCAAATCATATCTTCACCCTTTCTCTCTCTCGGCTCTCTCAGCGTTTTCTCATTATTCCTTCACTCCTCCTCACTTTCCACCTCATTTCCTCATCTCTCCTCTCGTAAATCATACTTGTTGTCTTTTGACGACAGAGCCCATCACAAAACATGTGATTGATCGATAATTCACTCTGTGGCTCAAGTGAGGAGTTGATCTACTGTTAGTTAAATGGCTAGGGTTTGGATCGGGTGGCGTCGCAGCACTGGCTGGCTTGGGGTAGGCGCCAGTGTTTACTGATGTCTTCTAAATTTGATAATTAATAAAATCAAAGTGATATTTGTGGATTTTCTAGAGTTATAGTTTGTAATTTCATTTTGATTTTCAAACATGAAATGTAACATAAGATACCTTGGATAAATTTGGTGAGAATTTGAGATAATATGTATGCTTAATATTTCTAGTTGTCGGTGATTTGATTTACTACTTAGTAGAGGTAATGCTTCAAAATACGATGTATGATTTTACGTTTCGTTGCAATATAAATTTTGGTCTGTATTTTGATGGTGTAGATTGGTGAGCACATGTCAGTTTATTGATTCAATGCTAACTTACATATAAATTTTGGTCTGTATTTTGATGGTATGTACTGGTTGGCAAGCATTAATGAGTGGTTGCTATATATTTCTTATTTATGCATCTCACTTAAATTAGTACACCTCTGTATCGTGTGGTAGGTGGGCTGAAGCTGCTCAAATTTACCTCTCTTCTGGTAATTGGTATTAAGGCTCTAAATGGTTGGTATCATATGTCACTTCTTAAATGCATCACATTTTCTTTTAACATTGATGATTATTACTTCACTACTGTAGCTGAAATTGTACAAGCGATTCTAGAAATCATGTCAAGGTTAATCGAGAACATTTGAAACATATTATTCTCAATGAAATGTGATTACTTGCTTGTCTGAAATTTTATGAAATAGCTGAAATAGCTGAACTGGGATTAGTTCAGTTATCGCTCGAGTACTGCTGAATTTAGTACTAAAGTTTGAAACTTTTTTAAAAATTGTTAATGAAATTTTATGTTTTTATTGAGGAAAATTGATGGGTGTTGTTGTGGCTATTTATTTTATCTGTCACTTTCTCCCTTTTCCTGCTTTTAGCTTTTTTCCTCGGATTCATCGATTTTGGAAAAAGAATTCATATTCTGTTCTCTGCCTTTCTTTTTTTAATGTTTGTTCTTCTTTCTCTTGATTGGCACCCTCTAAAAAAAGAGTTAAAAAAGCTGTTCTTTTTTAAAGCCAGAAACTGGAATTGTTTGGGGACATAGAAACACTAGAACAGTAAGGAAATAATTTAAGAAAGCTGTTAAATGTTGCTGGAAAGATTTGGAACTTATATGGTTGGGTCATGTTATTATGGCACAAGTGAAAAGGTCTAAAAATGTTTTATACATATTCGCACATAATGCTTTTATTAATCCATCGAATCAAATGCTTTTTCATTTGGATTGATTAGGTTTGAGGGTGGTTTGATCCTTTGTTCACATGTTACTCTTTCTTTCTCTCATTATCTTCCCTTTTTCTTTTTTCTTTTATCTATTATCTTCTAAATGAAGCTGTCAGAAATATCAGATTCTATCAGGCAAAAAAGAAATCCTATTTCTTTCATTTTTCCTAAAGGCTTTTATTTTTATTAGCATGCTCATGCTTTTTGTGTATGTGAGTTTCTTTCCTCAGGATATTATTTTCTTTTTCTATATCAATAAAAAAGCTGAAATCAAAGCAGCACTCAAAGTGGTTTATTCTCCTGGAATCCTCTTGTCCACTCAAAACCTATAATTCAATTAGAAATTGAGTCCTGTAGGATTATGAATTAAAAGGAGATTTTACGAAGTACACTTATTTTGACGTATTAGAACTTTTGTGGGGATCAGACTCCACAATCCAAGACTATTCTCTTCTTTTCCGTCAACCATTAACATGTGATTCTGGCATCCACTGCTAACTGCTGTTTAAACCCTACCCAACTGAAACCCAAAATTTGAAACTTCAAAATTATTAATTCATAGCATGTATGTTCATACGTTGTTCTTGTTGATCATCATTTGTGAAATAATGCATCAAATGTACGTATACTCGAAACTTATAATTATTCCTACAAGATCTTAATTCATTTTGTCTAATGATTAATTAAATCATGCATGTTGTGTGCTTAATTTGCAGTTGTCCTCGCAAGGATCAACCCACGATGAGATAGATTTTGAATTCTTGGGAAATTTGAGCGGTGATCCTTACATTCTGTACACTAATGTCTTCAGCCAAGGCAAGGGTGATAGAGAGCAACAATTCTACTTGTGGTTTGACCCAACTGCTGATTTTCACACATATTCCATCCTTTGGAACCCCCAACGCATTATGTAAGCAGCTAGTATTCCAAATTTTAAATTACCAATCATTCAATTAGCTGTTCTTGTTGTTCAAAATTATTAATTCAAAATTGTATTGTAGCTTCAAGAATGCAGTTACTTTAGGTTATGCAGTTGAGGACTAAACTTATCAAGAAGCAGGAAAGACTGATCCAAGGATGGAGGAAGGAATTAAAGGACCAATTGGAAAAGCACAAAACTGAGTTAAAGAGGGTATAATTAATGTAATCGATATCTTTTGTACTAATTGTAATGTTGTAATGTGAATGATTTTAAATGATGTATATAATATTTTTTATATTTTATTGTATTTGTGTTTGTTGAATAAATTTGCATTATTAATTAATTTTTTTTTAAATATAAAAAGGCTATAGCGATGGTCGTTGAGCGTCGCTATAGACATCTAAACACGATTTTGGCATGACCTATAGCGACGATTACGTGCGATAGTAGCTATAAGTCAAAAGACCGTCTTCTGAGTTTTAGCGACGGCTTATCTGACAACGATCGTGACCTACGATCGTCGTTATAACCTATAGCGACGATTTACCATATCGTAGCTATAGGTCGATTTTCTAGTAGTGACGACTTTGAAAGCATCAAAAATGCACCCCATTAGAATGAGGAGGACAAACATTTTCTCGTGTTACTTTGAGGACTTGAAATACTTGTTGCTGTATTTTATATGGAATTGTAATAATTTGAGTATTAATATTGTCGTATTATATACGTTACAATATTTGTATTGAAACTCACAGCTTATATTTTCTTGTATTTTGCACGACAGTTCAATTGTTGCAATAGGAAAGTTCGCGTTAGTAGTGTTGTTTTTTGAGATTCAGAATGGGTTGTGTGTACCTATTTTGGGGGCGTCACATTTGGTACCAAAACTTAGGGATGATCTCTGGCTGAGATCCGGGATCAAAACTAGGAGGGGAGAGACGAGTAATATCCTTCGATAGTGTGTGTCCTACCTATGCTGAATTTTCTTACTTAAGTTGACAAATTGTGATATGTCAATTAATCATTGTTTTGAAGCCGTATTCTAGAATGATATCCGAAATACGGGGAGATGAGCAATGGATGAACTATAATCTGAGAGGAAATGGCCTGAAGCTAGATTTTGAAATGAAAGCTAAGTATCATTATCTCTTCTGGATTATCAATCGTCGACGCGTCGATTTAGGACGAAATTTCATAAGAAGGGGAGGTTGTAAGACCCCAACTTTTTATGAATAAAGATTTAATTTTTTATAAATATTATTTTGAATAATAAGGTGTGATTTGATATAATGCTATAGTTATGGGTGATATTTGTAAATTTTGCAAAGTAAGCAAGTTGTCATAAAATATTCGTTTGGTCGGGGAATATTCTTTTTATTGGGGAATATTCGTACGACGACACAATCATTGGTAGACCCCACAACTGAATGACTGCCGGATATAGAAAGCGACAAAAATAATATTTTCATAAAATAACGGCAAGAGTTTTACCGTTAAACTGTTGAAATATTCAGTGATAAAAGTACAGTAATACGCGTTATTCCACAGTGGTACACGGTATTGCACAGTATCTCTGATTATTAATGCTTACTTAAGAAGTCACTCAGTTTTTCATTCAATAATTATCACAGTAGTTATTACACAGTAACTAATTATTTGATATGATATAATTAGACCATTTGGAAGTATTGTGAGTCTGTGTTAATAATTATGAATAATTGTTGAAAGATTGAAAATGAGTAAATAATTGATGAATAAAAGGTGTTGATTAAAGATAAGTATGATATGCATATGTTTGTTCAATTATTTTCTTTTTACAAAAGTAAGTCTGGCATGACTTGTCGACACTCTACTTTTCCTAAAGTAGTCTGGAGCACAACTCAATTATTGGTAAAAACGTGTACAAGTTGGTTTAATTTTCTCTATGTGACCATAACTTGACTACCATAATTTTATCTGACTTCATTTGTTATTTTGTCAAAGCGTGTGTGCTAATTGTTTCCTCAATTTTTAGTATAAATAGGCTGCCCGGTTGAACAACTAAACACACACCATCACTACACTAAAAATATAAAATTCTTTTACTACAATATTGTGAGTATTTCTATTGAGTGTAAGGTTACTCCAAGTGTAGATAAGGAATGCAAGCATTGTTTAAGTTGATCAATTTCACATAAAGAAGAATCAAATCACATGCTAAGGTAAGGGGTTTCATTTTTTTTTATGGTAAAGGGATATTATTTTCTTTCATACTCCATATTATGGTAAGATATTATTATTCATTTCTTCAACTTATCATTAAATGGTGAAAAGTCCTGAAATGATTAGAATATCCTTAATATTTTGTGCTTCATCTAATATCTTGACTTGAATCTTTCTATTCAGTTTTAAGTTATTATATTTGAGCCGAGAACTTCACATTTACTTGAACTTTATATTCTATCAGGAATTATAATCGATTTTTTGGATATCATGTTGGCAATTTGGACTTTGGATAATTAAGTTGAAAATCACTAAGATTTATTTTTTCTTATTATTCTTATTATTTTTGTCCATTCATTATATATATAATTGTCATCATCCTCATGCTTATATTATGGTGAAATTCATCTTTGACCCGTAGTGCAAAGATGGACTGTTGATTATTGGTTTTATAATTGTATATCTTTGGCCCATAGTGCAAAGATGGACTGTCGATTATTGGTTTTACAGTTGTATATCTTTGGCCCGTAGTGCAAAAATAAACTGTTAATTATTTGTTTTACAGTTGTATATCTTTAGCACGTAGTGCAAAGATGGACAGTTGATTATTGATTTTATAGTTGTATATCTTTGGCACATAGTGGAAAGATGGACTGTTGATAATTGGTTTTACAGTTGTATATCTTTGGCCCGTAGTGCAAAGAAGGAATATTGATTATTGCTTTTATAGTTGTATATCTTTGGTCCATAGTGCAAAGATGGACTGTTGATTATTGGTTTTACAGTTGTATATCTTTGGTCGTAGTGCAAAAGATGGATATTGATTATTAGTTTCTGATTGTATGTCTTTGGCTCGTGAGTAGTGCAAAGATGGATATTGATTATTGACTTATAGTTGTATGTCTTTGCCTAGAGTGCAAAGATGAATTTAATGGCATAATTATAAATATGAGCGTGAATTGGTATAACCATGATCTTTGGTGTTTCAAGTAAAGACATGTGGTGAAAGTTCTCTTTGTCTTGGGTACAACGAAGAATTATTGATTGGTGTTACAGGAATAAAATATTGATGTTGGACTTTTAATTTGGAGAATATAGTAGACATTATGTTCTACTTGACTCTTCTAATGGATTGTTGATTCCGCTGCAATTATGGTTGAAAACTTTATCATCTACCATATGTTCTAAATATCTGATTTATTACTAATGAAGGCTATTGATAATTTAATTATCTTAAGTTATGATATTCTTTAATGGGCTATTTGTGCTCACCCTTTTGCTTCACAATTCCTTTCAGGTAATAAGAGTGTAGTTGGGTTGATCGGGGATAACAAGAGAATAGAGTGATGGTCTGTGACTGTTGAATTTCTCAATACATCATAAAAAAGCATAATAATATATAATTGTATTGAGAACTTAAAATGTGTGTGTCGTATTTTTTATACGTCATTTAATTTTTAATTTTGGTGAACAACTATAGGGTGATGAGAACACGACTTTGAAAGCATCAAAATGCACCCCATTAGAATGAGGAGGATAAACATTTTCTCGTGTTCCTTTGAGGACTTGAAATATTTCTTTGCTATATTTTATATGGCATTGTAATAATTTGAGTATTAATATTGTCGTATTATATACGTTACAATATTTATATTGAAACTCATGACTTATATTTTCTTGTATTTTGCATGACGATTCAATTGTTGCAATAGGAAAGTTCACGTTAGTAGTGTTGTTTTTGAGATTTAGAATGGGTTGTGTGTACCTACTTTGAGGCGTTACATTTGGTACCAAAACTTAGGGATGATCTTTGGAGAAGATCCGGAATTAGAACTACTGAGGGAGAGACAGAGTAATATCCTTCGATAGTGTGTGTCCCCGCTTATCTTTGAATTTTCTTACTTAAGTTGACAAATTGTGATATGTCAATTAATCTTTGTTTTGAAGCTGTATTCTAGAATGATATCTGAAATACAGGAGATGAGCAATGGATGAACTATGATACAAAAGAAATGGCCTAGAAGCTAGATTTTGAAATGAAAGCTAAGTATCATTATCTCTTCGGATTATCAGGTACGTACATCAATTTCGAGGACGAAATTTCATAAGAAGGGGAGGTTGTAAGACCCCAACTTTTTATGAATAAAGATTTAATTTTCTATAGATATTATTTAAATAATAAGGTGTGATTTGATATAATGCTATAGTTATAGGTGATATTTGTAAATTTTACAAAGTAAGCAAGTTGTCATAAAATATTCATTTGGTCGGAGAATATTCTTTTTATTGGGGAATATTCGTACGACGGCACAATCATTGGTAGACCCCACAAAGAAATGACTGTCGGATATACAAAGCGACAAAAATAACATTTTTATAAAATAATGGCAAGAGTTTTACCGTTAAACTGTTGAAATATTCAAAGATAAAAGAAATGCTGATGTCTGCGTTATTCCACGGTGGTACACATGATTTACATGATATCTCGATTATTGATGCTTACTTAAGAAGTCATTTAGGCTTTCATTCAATAATTATCACAGTAGTTATTACACAATAACTAATTATTTGATATGATATAATTAGACCAGTTGGAAGTATTGCGAGTCTGTGTTAATAATTATGAATAATTGTTGAAAGATTGAAAATATGTACATAATTGATGAATAAAAGGTGTTGATTAAAGATAACTATGATATGCATATGTATGTTTAATTATTTTTTTTACAAAAGTAAATGCAAGCGTGACTTGTCGACACTCTACTTTTCCTAAAGTAGTCTGGACCACAACTCAATTATTGTTAAAACATATACAAGTTGGTTTAATTTTCTCTATGTGACCATAAATTCCACTACTATTATTTTATACAGCTCATTTGGTTATTTTGTCAAAGTGTATGTGCTAATTATTTCCTCAATTTTTAGTATAAATAGGTTTTCGGTTGAACAACTAAACAAACACCATCACTACATTAAAAATATAAATTTTTTTTACTACAATATTGTGAGTATTTCTGTTGAGTGTAAGGTTACTCCAAGTGTAGATAAGGAATGCAAGCATTGTTTAAGTTGATCAATTTCACATAAAGAAGAATCAAATCACATGCTAAGGTAAGGGGTTTCATTTTTTTTATGGTAAAGGGATATTATTTTCTTTCATACTCCATAGTATGGTAAGATATTATTAATAGTTTCTTCAACTTATCATTAAATGGTGAAAAGTCCTGAAATGATTAGAATATCCTTAATATTTTGTGCTTCATCTAATATCTTGACCTGAATCTTTCTATTCAGTTTTAAGTTATTATATTTAAGTCGAGAACTTCACATTTACTTGAACTTTGTATTCTATCAGGAATTATAATTGATTTTCTGGATATCATGTTGGCAATTTGGACTCTAGATAATTAAGTTGAAAATCACTAAGATTTATTTTATTTTATTATTCTTATTATTTCTGTCCATTCATTATATATATCATTTTCATCATCCTCATGCTTATATTATGGTGAAATTCATCTTTGATCCGTAATGCAAAGATGGATTGTTGATTATTGGTTTTACAATTGTATATCTTTTGCCCGTAGTGCAAAGATGGACTGTTGATTATTGGTTTTACAGTTGTATATCTTTGGCCCGTAGTGCAAAAATAGACTGTTAATTGTTGGTTTTATAGTTGTATATCTTTGGCACGTAGTGCAAAGATGGACTGTTGATTATTGGTTTTATAGTTGTATATCTTTGGCACATAGTGCAAAGATGGACTGTTGATTATTGGTTTTACAGTTGTATATCTTTGGCCCTTAGTGTAAAGATGGAATATTGATTATTATTTTTATAGTTGTATATCTTTGGTCCATAGTGCAAAGATGGACTATTGATTATTGGTTTTACAGTTGTATATCTTTGGTCGTAGTGCAAAGATGGACTTTTGATTATTGGTTTTACAGTTGTATGTCTTTGGCCCGTAGTGCAAAGATGGACTGTTGATTATTTACTTTATAGTTGTATGTCTTTGGCCTAGAGTTCAAAGATGAATTTAATGGCATAATTATAAATATGAACTGTGAATTGGTATAACTATGATCTTTGGTGTTTCAAGTAAAGACATGTGTTGAAAGTTCTCTTTGTCTTGGGTACAACGAAGAATTGTTGAATGGTGTTACAAGAATAAAATATTGATGTTGGACTTTTAATTTGGAGAATATAGTAGACATTATGTTCTACTTCACTTTTCTAATGGATTGTTGATTCCACTGCAATTATGGTTAAAAACTTTATCATCTATCATATGTTCTAAATATCTGATTTATTACTAATGAAGGCTATTGATAATTTAATTATCTTAAGTCATGATATTCTTTAATGGGCTATTTGTGCTCACCCTTTTGCTTCACAATTCCTTTCAAGTAATAAGAGTGTAGCTGGGTTGAGCGGGGATAACAAGAGAATAGAGTGATGGTCTGTGACTGTTGAATTTCTCAATACATCATAAAAAAGCAGGATAATATATAATTGTATTGAGAACTTAAAATGTGTTTGTCGTATTTTATACGTCATTTAATTTTTAATTTTTGGTGAACAACTATAGGGTGATGAGAACACGACTTTGAAAGCATCAAAAATGCACCCCATTAGAATGAGGAGGATAAAAATTTTCTCGTGTTCCTTTGAGGACTTGAAATATTTGCTGCTGTATTTTGTATGGCATTGTAATAATTTGAGTATTAATATTGTCGTATTATATATGTTACAATATTTGTTTTGAAACTCACAGCTTATATTTTCTTGTATTTTGCACGACAGTTCAATTGTTGCAATAGGAAAGTTCGAGTTAGTAGTGTTATTTTTTGAGATTCAGAATGGGTTGTGTGGACCTATTTTGGGGGCGTCACATTTGGTACCAAAGCTTAGGGATGATCTCTGGCGGAGATCGGGATTAGAACTAGGAGGGGTGAGACGAGTAATATCCTTCGATAGTGTGTGTCCTACCTATGCTGAATTTTCTTACTTAAGTTGACAAATTGTGATATGTCAATTAATCTTTGTTTTGAAGCTGTATTCTAGAATGATATCTGAAATACAGGAGATGAGCAATGGATGAACTATGATACAAAAGAAATGGCCTAGAAGCTAGATTTTGAAATGAAAGCTAAGTATCATTATCTCTTCGGATTATCAGGTACGTACATCAATTTCGAGGACGAAATTTCATAAGAAGGGGAGGTTGTAAGACCCCAACTTTTTATGAATAAAGATTTAATTTTCTATAGATATTATTTAAATAATAAGGTGTGATTTGATATAATGCTATAGTTATAGGTGATATTTGTAAATTTTACAAAGTAAGCAAGTTGTCATAAAATATTCATTTGGTCGGAGAATATTCTTTTTATTGGGGAATATTAAATGCGGCAAAGACAATCATTAGTAGACCCCACAAAGAAATGACCGCGGATATACAAAGCGACAAAATAACATTTTATAAAATAATGGCAAGAGTTTTACCGTTAAACTGTTGAAATATTCAATGATAAAAGTATGCGATACGCGTTATTCCACGGTGGTACACGATGTTACATGATATCTCTCGATTATTGATGCTTACTTAAGAAGTCATTTAGGCTTTCATTCAATAATTATCACAGTAGTTATTACACAATAACTAATTATTTGATATGATATAATTAGACCAGTTGGAAGTATTGCGAGTCTGTGTTAATAATTATGAATAATTGTTGAAAGATTGAAAATGTAAGACCCCAAAATTTTTTTTAAATAAAAGGAATTTCCTTTATTTATTATTTTGAAATAGTAAGGGTTGATTTGATTAATGTGGATAGTTAGGGGTAAAATCACAAAATATTTCAAAATAAGCAAGTGGTTATAAAATATTCATTTTATCGAGGAATATTCGTTTGGTCGTGGAATATTAAATCTTTGTCGGGAATATTAAATGCGACGGTAGCGACCATGTGTGGGCCCCATAACTTGAAAGCGATTGGATGAGGAAAAGCATAAAGTTTGGGTGGTTATAAATAACGGCGTAGTTATTCTGAATTAAGACCGTTGGAATACCCGTTGGTTAAAATACGATGTCTGGCGTGGTTGCCGCGATAGCTTTACGGTATTACCGTGATTGTTGAATTATTGATTAAATGCGTAAGATGGCACTACTCAATAATTTTCACGGTGAGTTCTTGCTTCAATATTTTATTTTATTGATTCAATAATTCTTTGCGTTGATATTTTATATTATTGTTGTTCAATAATTGTCACTTTGCACGATATTTCCCATTATCGGATCAATAATTCATATTATTTGAATAATATTATTAGATAACATTATTGGCAATGTCTAGAAAGTTACATACAAGGAGAGGTTTGGTCACCTAATTGCGCGCCAGCCATGAGAGAGATCCTTATTGAAAGCCCCTCTTTCTGGGCAACTTTGGTTGTCATAATTGTGATTACATAATATTATTTGTGAATAATTAATTATTGATTCATATGATAAAGAAATATTTATTTTATGTGGATATAAATGATGGATTTATTTATGTGGTTATAAATGAAGAAATTATGTTGAGGTGTTTTATCGGTATTTTATCGGATTGGAGGTATTAAAAAATTAAATCGGGGTTTTGAGATATATTGCGGGGTTATAATTTTTAATCCGACCGTTGGATCGTTATAATTTTTGGGTATGTTATACATACATAAGTTGAGTATATGTCCACAAATTTTGAACCGTTAAAATTTCACGAATGATTTGTTATGAATTTTAAGAGGTGTTTGATTCTTAAAGTAGGGTTATAATTGATTTTGGTGGAAAATTCTAGAATTGAGTGGACCCCACTTGTGGTTGGTGAAAAAATGTGCTGAATTTTATTTCAAATGTGGTGGGTGGCAATAGTAGCGAGTAAAAAGCCATCGGTGTAGCGGTCAAGTCTCCTTGCTTGAAGCTAACATTTTCCTATAAATAGAGGGCTAAGTTAGAATTGAAAATCACACCGAAACAAAGTTTTCTCTCTCTCTCTCTCTATATTATTGAGTGTATTTTGTGAGTATTTAGATACTTTGAGAGTTCTTTATTCAAGATCAAGTTTCATTCAAAGATCACTTAGATCTTTCCTTAAGAAATCTTGATTCTTTGAGGTAAGGATATTATTTTTTTTCGTAATGATATTATTTCTTCAATATCATTATCTTTGAAATGTTGATCTGAAGTTTTATCAAATTTGGAACTTTTTCATGTCGGGGTTACTATTCATGAGTTACTATTCACGAGTTACTATTCATGAGTTACTATTCACGAGTTCTTATTCACGAGTACTATTCAGTGAAGCGTGAAGATGTTTTTTGTGGAATTTCTATCTTTGGGTGTCAGAGTTACTATTCACGTGTACGGCCTTATTCACGATATCTGACCTTTATTCACGAATCGGCACTATTCAATTTAAAAATGAAAATTTTTCTTTTAAATCTAAAATATCTATTACGGATACTAGATTTGATTGTATCCATGTTTTGATCATTCTTGAATTTTACACCACTATGATTATTTTGAGGTATTGTTGGACATGGATAAAACAAAGTACGAATCCTTAATCCTTAATCCTTGTCATTTTGTTTCACCGGATTCGTTTCTTTAAAAATATTTTCATCATCCTCGGTCTTAAATGATGATATTATTGAATATCTTCTGGCTTTTGTAGTGCAAGATGAACGATTTCTGAAGAATATCTTTGGCTGTGAGTCACAAAGATGAATGATTTCTGAAGAATATCTTTGGCTCAGAGTCTGAAAGATGAGCAGTGTTTAAATGAACATGACCGATGATGAATATCTTTGGCCTTTAGTGCAAAGATGAGCAGTGTTGAGATGAACATGATGGATTGATGAATATCTTTGGCTGTGGTGCAAAGATGAATATTTGATTTGAGATGAATATTGATTGATGTTCTGAGGATAAAATATTGATGATGGATTTGTTAAATTCATAGATTATAGTAGATTTCATTCTCTACGTAACTCTTATGAATTATTATTTCCATTGCGAATATTGATCTGAAACTTGTTGTCTATTGTATTCTATCGAGTTTTTCCTGTTGGAGACTAACGATAATTTGTTGTATATTATCTTAGTCATAACATTCTTTACTGGGCTAGTTGTGCTCACCCTTTTCCTTGTTGTTCCATTTTTCTTCTCAGGAGGCGAGAATGTAGCGAGTACTAGTCGGGGTATGAAATAAAGGTTCTAGAGAGAGTTGTTTAGTAGTCCTCACCATTATTGTAAAATAATGTATCAATAAATGTGATGAGGATTTATTTGAGTATAAATATTGTCTAGAAGATAATATTTGTATTTAAACTCACAGTTTTATTGTTGTGATAATAAAGTTGTAGTTGTTTCTGTACCATGTATTTGGCGACTCGAGAATGGGTTGGATGGAATGGACCTATTTTGGGGTCGTCACGGTTAATATCGAGCTTAGGGATATGATCTCTGGCGGAGATCGGGGAATAAAACTAGGAGGGAGAGCGAGTAAATCCTTATTAGTGTGTCCTACCTAAGCTTATTTGTTGGTTGGTCATATTATAGGGTATTATGTGATTTGTTAATTTATTTAATTAACCCTTGTTTTATGATAGTTTTTTAGAATGGTCTGCTGAGAGCGTTAACAATGGAGTGAATGAGATCGTGGAGACACCTCTAATCGCCAACCGAGATAATGTGATGTCAAAGCGAAGAAGGAATTAGAGATATCCATGTGGTGAGTGAAGAATTGATAGTTGCACCAGATAATCGCAGAGGAGGTAACATTGAGAGTGAGGAAGAAGAGGAAGAAGAGGTACACACGAAGAGAGTTTATTAGAGGTATTTTATGATCGAAATATAGAATTGCAAAATCGTATTCATGAGTTAGAAGAAGCGAGCTAAAGAATTGCGAGCGATCGTGGAGCAAAAGGATGCAACGATTCAAGCTTGTGTTACCCGATACGTGATGCTTGAATGAAGCACTTTTTGGCGAGTATAAGATGATAAAAGCCGAATCGAAATGAAAGAAGAAAAATAATCGAGCAGTGAGAATGAGTGATGCATGGGTAAAAGCTTATCGACGCGTTGATATTATGGAAAGAGATGTCCAATCTAAAAGAGAAGATTTAACGATGACGGAAGGCGTCGGCAAACATCAACACCATCAACAAATTCTAGGGAAGAGAACGATCGCCATTAGATGCTACTGAGATGTGGAGAGGAGGGGCATATAAAATCAAACTGTTCAAAGCCTTCCAAGGTATGCTATAATTGTGGAAAAGAAGGACATATCGCTCGAGATTGTATGATATCGAAACCCAGATCCAGTGAATTAATGGTGACTCAAAAGGATGTCCCGAGAAAAGTCAAAGTCAACGGTTCTTGGAAGAGCGTTTGTCGTGACCGGTCAAAAATGCAAGGAACCCGACGAAGTTAGCACGAGTTAGTTAATTATAAATTCTTGCAAGTATATACCTTACTAGATATCTGGGTTCTACCCATTCTTTTATCTCTCTTGCTTGCGCTCAACGTTTGAACTTGACTACGGAGAAATTAGACTTTGACCTATTTATGGAGAATCAGTTAGAGAAACTTTCATTACATCTGTTGTTTAGAAATCTTGTTTGATTCAGTTGGCACTATCACATTACACCGTTAACCTTATTTCTATAGAGATATTTTCTTTTGATGTGATTTTAAGGTTAACTACTCATCATGCCAAATTGATTGTTTTTGTAAGGTTGTTAGTTTTCATATTCCTAAGCAACTTTGTTATTCAATTCAAGCAATCAAACCATTGTAGTCAAACATTTTCATATCAAGCCATGAAGTCATTCGTTTATTACGGATGTCAAGTTTTCTTAGTCCATGTTATGGATTTGAATAAAGACACGTCAGATTTGAATAATATTCTTGTTGTTATTTTTCCTGACGTATTTTATGAAGAATTTCTTGGTTTACTCCCAAAAGATGATATTAAATTTTGTATCGACTTTGAACCCGGTACAAAACTCATTTCTAAAATCTCATATCGAATGGCTCTATTGAACTTGAGGAGTTAAAAAATTCAACTATAAATTTGGTACTGAGCTTTTATCTGGTGACTTCCTTTGTGGAATGCAAAGCGGACTCTCTATAGGGGCGTCGTATTAGTGCGATAGTAAATCGATAGGTGTCATTGTGACGTCTATCCAAGATTGGGATATGAGTCACGAGTTGAGAGCAACCTAAGTCGATGTCGAAATCGTAGCTTTCTAGGCTTAGTTGGTTATTATCGGAGATTCGTTGAAGGATATTCTCGAATCGCTATTCCATTATCGCAAATTGTGACTCGTAGAGATACAAAATTGAATGGAGCAAGGAATGTGGGAAGAGCTTGAAGAACTCGAAGAGGAGACTCATTTGAAAGACATGTTTACGACCATGCCATCCTGGAAAAGCGAACGTGGTAGGCGACGCGCGTTGAGTAGAAGATCATATCTGGAACGAAAGTGCGATGATGTCAAGTATACGCATAGAGCCAACTTTAATAGAAAAAGTTAAGGTTGTTCGAGCCACCAAGGAGAGCCGATGCATATGAAGAAGAAAGTACAAGAAGGAGCTATTAGGGCGAGAATTGATGAAGAAGGAATACTTGAGTCCACTCTAGACTTTGTGTTCCTAACAACTCGATTTGAAGTACAAGATTATGATGGAGGCACACAATACACCATTTGCAATCCATCCTGGAAGTACTAAAATGTATCGTGATCTTGACATACATTTTGGTGGAATAATATGAAGAGAGAGAATGCAAAGTTTATCTCGATGTGTTTAACTTACCCACGTGTAAAGGCGGACATCTAGTACCTAAGGGTCCGTTGCAACCACTTGAGATTCGAGAATGGAAGTGGGAACACATTACCATGGATTTCGTTCTGGGTCTTCCTACGGTTTCTCAAGGCATCAATGCTATTTGGGTTATTGTTGATAGATTAACCAAATCTGCTCATTTCTTGCCGATTCGGGAGACTTATTTCCTTGAACGTCTTGCTAGTATGTACGTAAATGAGATTGTGAGATTGCATGGCATGCCAGTATCCATAGTTTTAGATCGTGACCCAAGATTCACTTCATGATTTTGGGTTAGTTTGTAGAAAAGCTATGGGCGCAATTTACTGATTCAGTTTGGCATACCATCCTCAAAGCAGATGGGCAATCGAAAGGACTACTCAAACTCTTGAAGATATATTAAGACTCATGTCCTAGATTTCAAAGGAAGTTGGGATAAGTATTTACCATTGGTGGAATTCTCCTACAACAACAGTTATCAGGCAAGTATAGGTGTAGCTCCATTTGAAGCATTATATGGACGAAAATGTCGTTCTCCAATATGTTGGGATTAGATGGGTGAAGCAACAATGTTGGGACCCGAGTTTAATACGTATGACTACCGAAAAGATCCAAATGATTCGACAACGATATCTGAGCGGCACAAGATCGACAAAAAGAGTTATGCGGATCTTCATCGAAAGGACGTGGAATTTAGTGTAGGGATCATGTATTGTTACGAGTTGCTCCATGGAAGGGAGTTACAAGATTTGGGAAGAGAGGAAAGCTCAATCCACGATTTATTGGTCCATTTCAAATTCTTGACCGAGTAGGAAATGTAGCCTATAGACTTGCGTTACCTCTGAGTATGTCTCGTGTTCATAATGTGTTTCACATATCTGTACTTCGTAAATATGTGAAAGACCAACCACGTTATAGAGTTAGAACCCAGACGAGATAGTAGAAGACTTAGCGTGTATGAGGAGGTACTGTCAAGATTTTGGATAGGAAGGAGCATGTCCTACGCTAAAAAGGTCATACCACAAGTTAAAGTTTTGTGGAGGAATCATGTTATAGAGGAAATGACACGGAAATTGGAAAGCGGAAATGAAAGCGAGGTATCCTCACCTTTTGAAACACACAGTACGTCGTCAATTTCGAGGACGAAATTTCATAAGGAGGAGGTTGTAAGACCAAAAATTTTTTTTAAATAAAAAGGAATTTCCTTTATTTATTATTTTGAAATAGTAAGGGTTGATTTGATTAATGTGGATAGTTAGGGGTAAAATACATAAATATTTCAAAATAAGCAAGTGGTTATAAAATATTCATTTTATCGGGAATATTCGTTTGGTCGTGGAATATTAAATCTTTGTGAGGAATATTAAATGCGACCCAGTGACCATGTGGGCCCCATAACGAAAGCGATTGGATGAGGAAAACGACAAAGTTTGGGTGATTATAAATAGCGGCGTAGTTATTACTGAATTAAGATCGTTGGAATACCCGGTGGTTAAAATACGATGTCTGGCGTGGTTGCAAGCGATAGCACACCAGATTGCATTGCAGATTGTTGAATTATTGATTAAATGCGTAAGATGGCACTACTCAATAATTTTCACAATGATTCTTTATTCAATATTTTATTTTATTGATTCAATAATTCTTTGCGTTGATATTTTATATTATTGTTGTTCAATAATTGTCACCGCATGCGATATTTCCCATTATCGGATCAATAATTCATATTATTTGAATAATATTATTAGATAACATTATTGGCAATGTCTAGAAAGTTACATCTAAGGAGAGGTTTGGTCACCTAATTGCGCCGCCAGAAGAGAGAGATCCTTATTGAAAGCCCCTCTTTCTGAGAGCGGCTGGTTGTCATAATTGTGATTCGTAATATTATTTGTGAATAATTAATTATTGATTCATATGATAAAGAAATATTTATTTTATGTGGATATAAATGATGGATTTATTTATGTGGTTATAAATGAAGAAATTATGTTGAGGTGTTTTATCAAGATTTTATCGGATTGGAGGTATTAAAAAATTAAATCGGGGTTTTTGAGATATATTGCGGGGTTATAATTTTAATCCGACCGTTGGATCGTTGTAATTTTTGGGTATGTTATACATACATAAGTTGAGTATATGTCCACAAATTTTGAACCGTTAAAAATTCACGAATGATTTGTTATGAATTTTAAGAGGTGTTTGATTCGGAAAGTAGGGTTATAATTGATTTTGGTGGAAAATTCTAGAATTGAGTGGACCCCACTTGTGGTTGGTGAAAAATGTGCTGAATTTTATTTCAAATGTGGTGGGTGGCAATAGTAGCGAGTAAAGCCATCGGTGTGGCAGTCAAGTCTGCTTGGTACGGGCTAACATTTTCCTATAAATAGAGGGCTAAGTTAGAATTGAAAATCACACCGTAAACAAAGTTTTCTCTCTTTCTCTCTATTATTATTGAGTGTATTTTGTGAGTATTTAGATACTTTGAGAGTTCTTTATTAAGACAAGTTTCATTCAAACATCACTTAGATCTTTCCTTAGAAATCTTGATTCTTTGAGGTAAGGGATATTTTTTTTTTTAAGTAATGATATTATTTCTTCAATATCATTATCTTTGAAATGTTGATCTGAAGTTTTTATCAAATTTGGAACTTTTTCATGTCGGGGTTACTATTCATGAGTTACTATTCACGAGTTACTATTCATGAGTTACTATTCACGAGTTACTATTCACGAGTACTATTATGAAGCGTGAAGATGTTTTTGTGGAATTTCATCTTTTGGGTGTCTGAGTTACTATTCACGTGATCTCGGACTATTCACGTATCTGACACTATTCACGAATACGGCACTATTCACCTAAAAAATGAAAATTTTTCTTTTAAATCTAAAATATCTATTCTGGATACTAGATTTGATTGTATCCATGTTTTGATCATTCTTGAATTTTACACCACTATGATTATTTTTGAGGTATTGTTGGACATGGATAAAACAAAGTACGAATCCTTAATCCTTAATCCTTGTCATTTTGTTTCACTGGATTCGTTTCTTTAAAAATATTTTTCATCATCCTCAGTCTTAAATGATGATATTATTGAATATCTTTGGCCTGTAGTGCAAAGATGAACGATTTCTGAAGAATATCTTTGGCCTGTAGTGCAAAGATGAATGATTTCTGAAGAATATCTTTGGCCTGTAGTGCAAAGATGAGCAGGTGTTTAAATGAACATGACCGACTGATGAATATCTTTGGCCTTTAGTGCAAAGATGAACAGGTGTTGAGATGAACATGACCGATTGATGAATATCTTTGGCTGTAAGTGCAAAGATGAATATTTGATTTGAGATGAATATTGATTGATGTTACGAGGATAAAATATTGATGATGGACCTGTTAAATTCATAGATTATAGTAGATTTCATTCTCTCGTAACTCTTCTATGAATTATTATTTCATTGCGAATATTGATCCGAAACTTGTTGTCTATTGTATTCTATCGATTTTTCCTCGCTGGAGACTAACGATAATTTGTTGTATATTATCTTAGTCATAACATTCTTTACTGGGCTAGTTGAGCTCACCCTTTTCCTTGTTGTTCCATTTTTCTTCTCAGGAGGCGAGAATGTAGCGAGTACTAGTCGGGGTATGGAATAAAGGTTCTAGAGAGAGTTGTTTAGTAGTCCTCACCATTATTGTAAAATAATGTATCAATAAATGTGATGAGGATTTATTTGAGTATAAATATTGTCTAGAAGATAATATTTGTATTTAAACTCACAGTTTTATTGTTGTGATAATAAAGTTGTAGTTGTTTCTGTACCATGTATTTGGCGACTCAGAATGGGTTGGATGGAATGGACCTATTTTGGGTCGTCACAGAAAATATGTACATAATTGATGAATAAAAGGTGTTGATTAAAGATAACTATGATATGCATATGTATGTTTAATTATTTTCTTTTTACAAAAGTAAGTCTGGCATGACTTGTCGACACTCTACTTTTCCTAAAGTAGTCTGGACCACAACTCAATTATTGTTAAAACATATACAAGTTGGTTTAATTTTCTCTATGTGACCATAAATTCCACTACTATTATTTTATACAGCTCATTTGGTTATTTTGTCAAAGTGTATGTGCTAATTATTTCCTCAATTTTTAGTATAAATAGGTTTTCGGTTGAACAACTAAACAAACACCATCACTACATTAAAAATATAAATTTTTTTTACTACAATATTGTGAGTATTTCTGTTGAGTGTAAGGTTACTCCAAGTGTAGATAAGGAATGCAAGCATTGTTTAAGTTGATCAATTTCACATAAAGAAGAATCAAATCACATGCTAAGGTAAGGGGTTTCATTTTTTTTATGGTAAAGGGATATTATTTTCTTTCATACTCCATATTATGGTAAGATATTATTATTCGTTTCTTCAACTTATCATTAAATGGTGAAAAGTTCTGAAATGATTAGAATATCCTTAATAGTTTGTTTTTAATCTAATATCTTGACCTTAATCTTTCTATTCAGTTTTAAGCTATTATATTTGAGCCAGGAACTTCACAGTTACTTGAACTTTATATTCTATCAGGAATTATAATCGATTTTCTGGATATCATGTTGGCAATTTGGACAATGGATAATTAAGTTCAAAATCATTAAGATTTATTTTATCTTATTATTCTAATTATTTCTGTCCATTCATTATCATCATCCTAAGGTTTATATTATGGTGAAGGTCATCTTTGGCCCATAGTGCAAAGATGGACTGTTGATTATTGGTTTTACAGTTGTATAACTTTGACTTGTAGTGCAAATATGGACTGTTGATTATTGTTTTTATAGTTGTATATCTTTGTCCCGTAGTGTAAAGATGGACTATTGATTATTGGTTTTACAGTTATATATCTTTGGCCCGTAGTTCAAAAATGGACTGTTGATTATTGGATTTACAGTTGTATATCTTTGGCCCGTAGTTCAAAGATGGACTGTTGATTATTGGTTTTACAGTTGTATATCTTTGTTCGTAATGCAAAGATGGACTGTTGATTATTGGTTTTAAAGTTTTATGTCTTTGGCCCAAAGTGCAAAGATGGACTGTTGATTATTGACATTGTAGTTATATGTCTTTGGCCTAGAGTGCAAAGATGAATTTAATGGCATAATTATAAATATGATCAGTTAATTGGTATAACCATGATCTTTGTGAAAGTAATATGAACACAAGCCAATCATGTTTGATGATAAAGCATATACTTTGTAACAATCTTATTCATTTATTAATAAAAAGTATTAATTTATTAAAGGCTTTTAATTATCTACATGATTCCTGTAGTGATAGTAGTACAAGTAATCCTTGGACTTGAGATCATCATAGTATCTTGTGTATGATGAGTTATACTTTGACTTATTCCTTAAGACCCTTAGGGTATATCAAAGGGTATGCTTGGGTATAATAAGTTGTATATGGAGATAATGTATGATCAATAAAGAATCTACCACTTACAATAAAAGAAGAGAAATGTCCTATGTGATTCGATAAATGACAACCCAAAGTAGTCCTCGGCTTTGACGCGAGAATGAAATTAGAAAGGAGTTTCTAATTTGCATTATTTGGAATTGTGCATTTAAGGATCGAAATACATATAATTAAATAAAATAAGACTTGACAAGTAATTCCATGTCTTATATTTAATTGGGACATTGTATGGTGGAAGGATTGAATTATGCAGTAACTATTTACTCAAAGGTTCTTTTATGATTAATGTTAAAATCTATATTATCCGGAAAGTCGTTGATCGCTATGGAGGCTTATCCCTATTGTAGAATAAATATTATTTATTTAAATAAATTAATTATTTAATTTATTTATTTAAATAAGATTGAATTATTACAATTGATTTATTCACAACCCGTTTAATATGAAGAACAAAAAAGGGTCACACCATAAAAGGAAGAATAATTATTTAAGAAGTAAATGGCATAATCGTAATAATATGTTATGTATATTTAATTTAATCTATGGTGATAGAATAAATTAAATAGCTTAATATTTATTATTTAATATTTTAGAAATATTAAATATAAATTAATAAGAGGAGTCTTATTAATATTATTACAATTATTATTATTTTAATTTCTAAAAGAGTTTAGGAATTAATTTAATATAAATCTTTCATTTATTCCTAATTGGATTAGGAAGGAAAATTAGTTAAAGGAGTTTAATTAATTATCCCTAATAAGATTAGGGAGCTTAATTAATTAAAAGAATGAATTAATTAAAACCCAATTCCTTAATTATTAAGGTGGGTTGCCCACATCTATAAATAAGAGGAGTCTTATTATATGGTGGTATGAGTTGTTGACTTTTTTCAACATACGTAATAATTCCAATTGTTGGGAGAGTACACCTTTTCTATAGAGATAGAAAAACTAGGGTTTAGCCAACCACCCTTCTTCTTGAATTTTCTTCTTCCTTGGTGGATCACTCTCTGAGTAAAAACGCTTGGGTGGCTAATGTTGATCAAAGGAAGGAATCAAACCAGTGGATTCAAGTTGAGCGCGAAAAGGATTGGAGGTGAACTTGTACTTTAGGAAGCTTTCGATCTTCAAGGGTATGATTTTATTCTTTATCTTTTCGTTTAATTAATAATTATGCATAAAGGTGATCCGGGTATATGGTTTGTAAATTTTTAAACTCGATTTTACACGCTTAGCATTATTTTTGCAATTTGATTATACCACGAATATAACAAACCTAACAATGGTATCGAGCCCAAACCTTTACGCAAATTATTAATTATTTTAATTTGATATGTATATTGATATGTGTTTAGAACAATTTAATTGGGCGTAATTTTATTGTATAAAATTTAAAAAAAAAAAAAAAAAAAAACCGTCGCATTTATTTTTATTTTTTTAAACCGTGACCCATTTCATAGTTTTAAAAAGAAAAGTTAGCAAGGCTACGGTATTATCACCTCCAAGGAACCTGCCACGTGCTTGGTTGATATGTATATTAATATGTTATTATATATATATATAATAAACGTTATCAGCCATGCTACGGAAATGAATTACACGAATTATTAAGGCCACGGTTATTTTATTTTATAATATATTGTATATATTATATATATATATATATATATATATATATTATTCTTAATAATTTTATAATTAAAATAATATTTATTTTAATTTTAAAATAAAAGTTTATTTTAAATATTAAAATAAAAGGTTTATTTTAATTTTAAAATTAAATTTCATCTTAACTAATTAGAGTTGGAATTGGATTCCATGATAACTAATTGGAGTTGAAATTGTATTCCATCTTTCCTTAAATAAAGGAGTTTATTTAGATATGAAATAGGATTTCATATTATTCAAAATAAAAGAGTTTACTTTGTGAATAGGAAGAGAATCCATGTTTCCTTAAATAAAGGAGTTTATTTAAATATGAAATAAGATTTCATATTATTCAAAATAAAGGAGTTTATTTGTGAATAGGAAAAAAAAATCCGTATTTCCTTAAATAAAGGAGTTTATTTAAATATGGAATAAGATTTCATATTATTCAAAATAAAGGAGTTTATTTGTGAATAGGAAAGAATATCCGTGTTTCCTTTAATAAAAGATTTTTTTTACATGGAATTGGATTCCATAATTAATTAAAATAAAAGAGTTTATTTTAATTAAAGATTTTTATATATGGAATTGGATTCCATAATTAATTAAAATAAAGGAGTTTATTTTGATTAAAATTTTGATTAAAATAAAATAGTTTATTTTATTCAAAATAGGATAAATTAAAATAAAATAGTTTTATTTTGATTTAAATTTGGATTAAAATAAAGGAGTTTATTTTAATTCAAAATTAGATTTTATACTAACTAAATTTGCCCATTAAATGATATCAATATATATATTAAATGTTTATTATTCATAAGATGAATGTTATTTATTGATGCATATGGTGATGTGTATGATAATAAATGGGATTGATTATGGACTATTGATGAATGTGATTCGATTTTATTTTAGTTGGATGCATGAATGTATGGGTTTTATTAAATGGGGTCTCACAGACCTAAATCCTTCTAAATTTTTCCTTAATGTAAATTCTATCTCACTCCTATGTACTTCCCTCGATCAGCGATCAAGGTTTCTATTTATTTTAAATAGTTTTGTAATAGGAATAGTTAGAATTAATTTTAAAAATTAGAGATCAAGGAGCAAGGAGGCGCTTGAAGACCCGTTTGTAATGGAGCCCGGGTTTAAATGTAATAGTTATATTTAAATATTATTTCTTGCACCCCTAGGGTTTGACCTTTTGGTTCACTTTGGTGGCTCTAGTGAACCAAACTAGAATAAAAGTCCATAATCAATCCTAGTAGAATATAGTATTCTATATGTGCATGCTATACTATATATATATATATATATTATGCAAACATGCTTCACATGTTTATTAATATGACGCGTATTTTATATATATATATGTGCGCTTAAACAAGATGAGACAAATTAATAACAAACCCCTCAATTTTTATATTAAGTCCTAAGCGTTCAAAAATATTTGGAATATCGAATCGTCACCTTACAGCATGATAAAATTAATAGAGTATTAAATATTTAATATGAGTTTGTTGTGTCACCACAAGGCAAGTATTAAGTATTTAAGATGTTAATTTATCACATTTGATGCTTATAAAGAAAATTGAACAATATTGTTTTGTTGTGTCACCACAAGGATGATATTTTTCTTTTTGAATATATGGAGTGCTAGGTTGGACTTAACTTGGATAATTTTGATTCTGATGTGCCACCACTTGATCAAAATAATCTAAGAGGCAAAATACAAGGAGTTGCATAGTTGATGTAATTGACAAGAGTTGTCTACCTATTTATTTATATATAGTTTGTTGTGTCACCACAAGGCTATATACATTTGAAATGGGATCCTTATTCTCACTAGCAAATCTTTAATTAGATTTTTGCTTAACTATATAAGTGAGGTAATATAGTTTGAAGAAAATAGTGGGAGATACCAATTTAAAACAAGACCTAAATTATTTTGGTAATTAATAAAAGAATGTATGTTAAAATGTTGTTAATTACAAATTCATTTACGAAATTTTACAATGTCTAAATTACTATCATCATGCGAAGCATATTAGATGCTAAGTTAATCGGGCCAAATTAAACGGATTGGTTAAGGAATTTGAGAATAGTTCTCATAGTGAAAAAGCTATTTTATGTCCTTAATACGCCTATCCTCGCAATGGTTGCGCAACAATGCCTCTGAGGAAGAGATTGCTACTTTTAGAAAGTGGCAAGATGATGCCTGATTGCTCAATGCATCATGCTCAGTATCCATGAGTAACGAGCTTGATGTCGACATGAAACTATGGATGCTCTTACTATACTCCCGCACATCAAGTAGTTGATGGTGAGGAAAGTAGGACCGATAGATATCGAGATATCTAAGGAGCTCTTCCGATCTAGAATGGCCAATGGCACTATAGTACAGACAAAAAGTTCTTAACATAATCAATTTGATTGATCAATTAGGACAACTGGTTTTGTCATGGATGGAGAGTTGAGCCAAGATTTGATCTTGCACTCACTCCTGGACTTCTTTCACAATTGTTGTGAATTTTTCATATGAGCAAGCTAGATATCAGCCTCGCTGATTTGCTTAACATATTGAAAAATGTTGAGAGTCACTTTCCAACCAAGAAAGACCAAGTCTTACTGGTAGGGGCCAAAGGATCTTCTGAAAAGAAGAACGATTCAAAGAAGGTAAACAGAAAGGCGTAAACAAAGGATAATACGAACAAAAGCGATATGGATAGCAAAGGAGTTTGCTTCCACTACGCAATAAGCCCGGACACTTTGAAAAGAAATCATGAGAAGCATCTTGCAGAGGCTAACCAAAGAAGCTTAGTGAAGTTTGGTTTACAATACGATTTTTGTTCATGATTGAAATAAATTTTTCTTTAAGTCAAGGTTCTACTTGGGTATTGGATACTGACTTTGGTTATCATAAATATAGATTTATGAAGGACCAAATGTAGTAGAAAGTTAAACAAAGATAAGTAATCCTATGTGTGGAAAATGAAGCAAAGGTTCTTTGCATTAGCCATAGAAACTTATAGTTTAGCAATGCCTACGGCAAATCTATTAAGTCGATAAGTTGTAATTGTATTCCGATTCTTGTTAAAATATTATTTCCATTTTATTGTTGGACAATGAAAACTTTGGAATTATAATTAAGAACAATTGTTGTTCTATTTATAATAATAATGTTTTGTATAGAACCGAATATTACTTAATAAATTTTGTATACTTGACTTACATGAAAATAATTTTGCATATTGAACAAATTAGTATAAGAAAAGGAGATGATCATTCAAAGAGTTGAATGTGTGTATTTGCTAAAATACAAGTGTGAATTATTTGAAAGGTTCAAAGAATTCAGAAGTGAAACAAATTGGCAAAGTATTAAGATTCTTTGATTAGATCAAGGAATAAATACTTGTGAAATAAGTTTCGAGATCATCTCAAATGGTTTTCTTATAATGGACGCCTCCTGATATGTAATAAATGATTTATGTATCTGAAAGGAAAAATCGTACCTTGTTGGACATGGTGCGGTCCATAATGATTTTACTGACATTCCAGTATCCTTCTGGGATAATGTCCTAGAAATGGCTGCATATCTACGAAAAAGGTAACCTCAAAATCCAAATTTCAAGACTCCATAAAAGTTATGGATGGGGAGGATTCCTAATCTTAAGTATGTTAAGATAAGGGTTTGTCCAACTTATGTGAAAAGGTTTCAAAGGATAAGCTTGGGACAAGATTTTATAAGTGTCGATTTGTGGGACATCCTAAAGTAAGTTTAGGGTATATGTTCTATAATTCTACTTAGCAAAAGGTGTTTGTTATGAAACACGCTTTCTAAGATAAAGGCGTTTATCATTGAAGGGCTAGTGGGAGGATAATAGATCTTGAAAAGTTCAAGAACCACAAAACACTATAAGTCAAATAAGAGGAACACAGTAGATGAACCTATTGTACCTGGCAAGATCGTAAGTGCCGAATAGTACCAAGAAGATACCTAGGAGGTATGGATTCATCATGGATGATGATGATGAGGTACGATCATAGAAGATGATGATCCGAGTTACATACGATGAGGTAAGAGTTCTAGTGTGTATAAAAGGGTCGAATTGGGGAGCGCCGTGACATTCCTAATATTATATGTTGATATACTACGGAAAGGAATGACATACCAATGCTACAATCAAGTAAAGATAAAGTTGTTCAAACATTCCTCCATGAATGATTTGGGAAGAGTATCTTAATTGGGGATATAAATCTATATAGATAGATTTAAGAGGATGCTCGACTTAACCCAAGGAACGTATATTCATTTGATGCTAAAGTCGTTTAGCATGGCAAACTCCAAGAGATGTTTCATGTCGATGAGCTATGGAGTGTATTTCTCTTAATAGTCCCCACAGACTCCTAAAAAGAGAGGTCGCATGAGTGACAATCATGCATGCAATGAAATGTACGAGACCTGATGTTGATCAGTCATATTCTGGAGAAGTTCACTATGAGTCAGTGAAAAATATCTTAAAGTGCTTAACCGACACTAAGGATGTGATCATATTTATGGTGGGTCTAAATTAAAACTAGAGGGCTTAACAGACTCATGTTTTTCAGACAGACCAAGATGACAGAAAATCCACTTTAAGGTAAAGCGTTATCTTGGACAAGTGGTGCGATGAATTGAAAGGTTCCAAACAACAAAAGAGAGTCTTTGGTTTAGTGATAAAGACAAAGTATATAGCTATAAATGAAGGCGCAAGTTGATTGTTTGGATTAAAAGTTCATTACGTAACTAGGAATAGTTCCTAATTCTCATCTTGGATCTAAACATGTGTTGTGGCACTTTCATTTGATTATTAGAATCATTGAAAGATGGGAAATCACTATAGAGATAGTGGACTCTCAAGAACAACATTACATATCCATTAACTAAAGCTTATCCAACAGTTAGGATAATCGTCACTTAGAGAAGAAGAGTATAAGATACCATGACGATTGGCTTTAGTGTGAGTGGGAGATTGAAAGTAGTATGCACACAAGCCAATCATGTTTGATGATAAAGCATATACTTTGTAACAATCTTATTCATTTATTAATAAAAAGTATTAATTTATTAAAGGCTTTTAATTATCTACATGATCTTTGTTTTATAATATGTGATAAACCCATAGTTTTAAGCAATGCTTTTAGAATAATGATGATGATCATTCTAATGAGATCTAAATTCTTAGAAAGCTTAAAACTAAAATAGTTCCCAATCATTGGATTACTAAATTGGGGATTAGTGAATCCGGATAGATTGGGTACATACGTTGCTTGCTTTCATTGGATGAGGATGATTGATCTCACGATCATTTGTGTGGAGACACTAAAGCAAGTATGTAGGTGCTTATTAGAGAATAAGTTCACCGAGCGTGGCTCGCGTAAGGAATACCTAATGGAGTTTTATTTGCTGTCGATAGGAATTCTGTAGTGATAGTAGTCTAGTAATCCTTGGACTTGAGATCATCATAGTATCTTGTGTATGATGAGTTATACTTTGACTTATTCCTTAAGACCCTTAGGGTATATCAAAGGGGTATGCTTGGGTATAATAAGTTGTACATGGAGATAATGTATGATCAATAAAGAATCTACCACTTAATAAAAGAAGAGAAATGTCCTATGTGATTCGATAAATGACAACCCAAAGAGTCCTTGGCAGCGGCGAAATGAAATTAGAAAGGAGTTTCTAATTTGCATTATTTGAGTTGTGCATTTAAGGATCGAAATACATATAATTAAATAAAATAAGACTTGACGATAATTCCATGTCTTATATTTAATTGGGACATTGTATGGTGGAAGGATTGAATTATGCAGTAACTATTTACTCAAAGGTTCTTTTATGATTAATGTTGAAATCTATATTATCCGGAAAGTCGTTGATCGCTAGGAGGCTTATCCCTATTGTAGAATAAATATTATTTATTTAAATAAATTAATTATTTAATTTATTTATTTAAATAAGATTGGAATTGTTTCTAATTGATTTATTCACAACCTAGGTTTAATATGGAGAACCTAAAGGGTCACACCATAAAAGGAAGAATAATTATTTAAGAAGTAAATGGCATAATCGTAATAATATGTTATGTATATTTAATTTAATCTATGGTGATAGAATAAATTAAATAGCTTAATATTATTATTTAATATTTTAGAAATATTAAATATAAATTAATAAGAGAGTCTTATTAATATTATTACAATTATTATTATTTTAATTTCTAAAAGAGTTTAGGAATTAATTTAATATAAGTACTCTCATTTATTCCTAATTGGATTAGGAAGGAAAATTAGTTAAAGGAGTTTAATTAATTATCCCTAATAAGATTAGGGAGCTTAATTAATTAAAAGAATTAATTAATTAAAACCCAATTCCTTAATTGTTAAGGTGGGTTGCCCACATCTATAAATAAGAGGAGTCTTATTATGGGTGGTATGAGTTGTTGACTTTTTCAACATACGTAATAATTCCAATTGTTGGGAGAGTACACCCTTTCTATAGAGATAGAAAAACTAGGGTTTAGCCAACCACCCTTCTTCTTGAATTTTCTTCTTCCTTGGTGGATCACCTCTAGAGGCCAAACGCTTGGGTGGCTAATGTTGATCAAAGGAAGGAATCAAACCAGGTGGATTCAAGTTGAACGCGAAAAGGATTGGAGGTGAACTTGTACCTGAGGAAGCTCGATCTTCAAGGGTATGATTTTATTCTTTATCTTTTCGTTTAATTAATAATTATGCATAAAGGGTGATCCTATATGGTTTGTAAATTTTTAAACTCGATTTTACACGCTTAGCATTATTTTTGGAATTTGATTGCGCCCGTGAATATAACAAACCTAACAGTACCTCGCCTTCTCTAATTTTTCTTAATGTAAATTCTATCTCCTCCTATGTACTTCCCTTATTCACGATCAAGGTTTCTATTTATTTTAAATAGTTTTGTAATAGGAATAGTTAAAATTAATTTTGAAAAATTGGAGATCAAGGAAGCAAGGAGCGCTTGAAGACCCGTTTGTAATGGAGCCCGGGTTTAAATGTAATAGTTATATTTAAATATTATTTCTTGCACCCTAGGGTTTGACCTTTTGGTTCACTTGGTGGCTCTAGTGAACCAAACTAGAATAAAAGTCCATAATCAATCCGGGTAGAATATAGTATTCTATATGTGCATGCTTATACTATATATTTTATATATTATGCAAACATGCTTCGCATGTTCATTAATATATTGACGCGTATTTTATATATATATATAATGCATGCTACTAAACAAGATGAGACAAATTAATAACAAACCCTCAATTTTTATATTAAGTCCTAAGCGTTCAAAGATATTTGGAATATCGAACGTCGCTTTCTACAGCATGATAAAATTAATAGAGTATTAAATATTTAATATGAGTTTGTTGTGTCACCACAAGGCAAGTATTAAGTATTTAAGATGTTAATTTATCACATTTGATGCTTATAAAGAAAATTGAACAATATTATTTTGTTGTGTCACCACAAGGATGATATTTTTCTTTTTGAATATATGGAGTGCTAGGTTTGGACTTAACTTGGATAATTTTGATTGGGATGTGCCACCACTTGATCAAAATAATCTAAGAGGCAAAATACAAGGAGTTGCATAGTTGATGTAATTGACAAAAGTTGTCTACCTATTTATTTATATATAGTTTGTTGTGTCACCACAAGGCTATATATACATTTGAAATGGGATCCTTATTCTCACTAGCAAATCTTTAATTATATTTTTATTTAACTATATAAGTGAGGTAATATAGTTTGAAGAAAATAGTGGAGATATAATTTAAAACAAGACCTAATTTATTTTGGTAATTAATAAAAGAATGTATGTTAAAATGTTATTAATTACAAATTCATTTACGAAATTTTACAATGTCTAAAATTACTATCATCATGCGAAGCATATTAGATGCTAAATTAACCGGAATCAAATTAAACGCATTGGTTAAGGAATTTGAGAATAGTTCTCATAGTCGAAAAGCTATCTTATGTCCTTATCGCTTTATCCTCGCAATGGTTGCGCATAATGCCTCTGAGGAAGAGATTGCTACTTTTAGAAAGTGGCAAGATGATGCATAGTTAGCTCAATGCATCATGCTCGCATCCATAGTAACGAGCTTGAAATCGGCATGAAACTATGGATGCTTTTACTTATATTCTGCACATCAAGTAGTTGATGGTGAGGAAAGTAGGGGCCGATAGATATCGAGATATCTAAGAAGCTCTTCCGATCTAGAATGGCCAATGGCACTATAAATATGCATAAAAAGTTCTTAACATAATCAATTTGATTGATCAATTAGACAACCGGTTTTGTCATGGATGGAGAGTTGAGCCAAGATTTGATCTTGCACTCACTCCCGACTCCTTTCACAATTGTTGTGAATTTTTCATATAAACAAGCTAGATATCGACTTCGTTGATTTGCTTAACATGTTGAAAAATGATGAGAGTCACTTTCCAACCAAGAAAGACCATGTCTTCTTGGTAGGGGCCAAAGAGATTTTCCGAAAAGAAGAACGATTCAAAGAAGGTAAATGAGAAGGCGTAAACAAAGGATAATAAGAACAAAACTGCGATATGGATGGCAAAGGAGATTGCTACCATCGCAATAAGCCCGACACTTTGGAAAGAAATCTGAGAAGCATCTTGCGAGAGGCTAACCAAAGAAGCTTAGTGAAGTTTCTACATAATACGATTTTTGTTTATGATTAAAATAATTTTTTTAAGTCAAGGTTCTACTTGGGTATTGGATATCGACTTTGGTTATCATAAATATAGATTTATGAAGGGACCAAGAGTAGAAAAGCTAAACAAATATAAGTAATCCTATAATGCGGAAATGTAGCAAAGGTTGCCATATTAGCCATAGAAACTTATAGTTTAGCAATGCCTACGAACAAATCTATTAAGTCAATAAGTTGTTATTGTATTCCGCTTCTTGTTAAAAATATTATTTCCATTTTATTGTTGGACAATGAAATCTTTGGTATTATAATTAAGAACAATTGTTGTTCTATTTATAATAATAATGTTTTGTATAGAATCGAATATTACTTAATGGATTTTGTATACTTGACTTATGTAAAAATTATTTTGCGAATTGAACAAACTAGTATGAGAAAAGGAGATGATCATTCAAAGAGTTGAATGTGTGTATTTACTAAAATACAAGTGTGAATTATTTGAAAGGTTCAAAGAATTCAGAAGTGAAACAAATTGGCAATGTATTAAGATTCTTTGATTAGATCAAGGAATAAATATTTGTGCAATAAGTTTTTAGATCATCTCAAATGGTTTTCTCACAATGGACGCCTCCAGATACGCAATAATTGATTGATGTATCTGAAAGGAAAAATTGTACCTTGTTGGACATGGTGCGGTCCATAATGATTTTATCGACATTCCAGTATCCTTCTGGGATAATGTCCTAGAAATGGCTGCATATCTATGAAAATGGTAACCCCAAAATCCGGCCCCAAGACTCCATAAAAGTTATGGACAGGGAGGATTCCTAATCTTAAGTATGTTAAGATAAGTGGTTGTCCAACTTATGTGAAAAGGTTTCAAAGGATAAGCTTTTGACAAGATTTGACAAGTGTTGATTTGTGGGACAATCTAAAGTAAGTTTAGGGCATATGTTCTATAATCCTACATAGCAAAAGGTGTTTGTTGCGAAACACGTTGCCTTCTAAGATAAAGGTGTTTATCATTGAAGGGGCTAGTGGGAGGATAATAGATCTTGAAGAGTTCAAGAACCACAAAACACTATAAGTCAAATAAGAGGAACCTATAGATAGACCTATTGTACCACAACTAAATCGTAAATCTGAAATATTATCGAAGATACCTGGGAGGTATGGATTCATCATGGATGATGATGATGAGGTACGTATCATAGAAGATGATGATCCAGTTACATACGATGAGGTAAGTGTTGTAGACACTCAGAGAAATGGATTGGAGCAAGTTTCTCAAATATGGAACATTCGTTTTGATGAGGCAATCAAAAAGTTTGATTTTATCAAAAATAAGAATGAACCTAGTGTGTACAAAAGGGTCAGTGGGAGCATCATGACATTCCTAGTACTATATGTTGATATACTACGGATAAGGAATGACATACCAATGCTACAATCGGAAAGATAAAGTTGTCTAAACATTCCTCCATGAATGATTTGGAAGAGTATCTTAATTGGGGATATAAATCTATATAGATAGATTTAAGAGGATGCTCGACTTAACCCAAGGAACGATATTCATTTGATGCTAAAGTCGTTTAGCATGGCAAACTCCAAGAGATGTCTCATGTCGATGAGCTATGGAGTGTATCTCTTTAATAGTCCCCACGACTCTCGAAAAGAGAGGTCATATGAGTGACAATCATGTATGCAATGAAGTGTACGAGACACGATGTTGATCGGTCATATTATGGAGAAGTTCACTATGAGTCGGTGAAAAACATCTTAAAGTGCTTAACCTTAGCACTAAGGATGTGATCATATTCATGGTGGGTCTAAATTAAAACTAGAGGGCTTAACGGACTCAAGTTTTTCGCACGCACCAAGATGATGAAAAATCCACTTTAAGGTAAAGTGTTATCTTGAAACAATTAGTGCGATTGAATTGAAAGGTTCCAAACAAAGAAAGAGTTCTTTGGTTTAGTGATAAAGACAAAGTATATAGCTATAAATGAAGCTACAAGTTGATTGTTTGGATTAAAAGTTCATTGCAGAACTAGGAATAGTTCCTAAGTCTCATCTTGGATCTAAACATGTGTTATGGCACTTTCACTTGATTATAAGAATCATTGAAAGATGGGAAATCACTATAGAGATGGTGGACTCTCAAGAACAACATTACATATCCATTAACTAAAGCTTATCCAACAAATGGGATAATCGTCACTTAGAGAAGAAGAGTATAAGATACTGATGGCGATTGGCTTTTAGTGCAAGTGGGAGATTGAAAGTAATATGCACACAAGCCAATCATGTTTGATGATAAAGCATATACTTTGTAACAATCTTATTCATTTATTAATAAAAAGTATTAATTTATTAAAGGCTTTTAATTATCTACATGATCTTTGTTTTATAATATGTGATAAACCCATAGTTTTAAGCAATGCTTTTAGAATAATGATGATGATCATTTTAATGAGATCTAAATTCTTAGAAAGCTTAAAACTAAAATAGTTCCCAATCATTGGATTACTAAATTGGGGATTAGTGAATCCGGATAGATTGGTACATCGTTTAACTTACTCATTGGATGAGGATGATTGATCTCATGATCATTTGTGTGGAGACACTAAAGCAAGTATGTAGGTGCTTATTAGAGAATAAGTTCAATTTGAGCGTGGCTCGCTAAGGAATACCTAATGGAGTTTTACTTGCTGTCAATAGGAATTCTCAGTAGTGATAGTAAAGACAAGTAATCCTTGGACTTGAGATCATCATAGTATCTTGTGTATGATGAGTTATACTTTGACTTATTCCTTAAGACCCTTAGGGTATATCAAA
This sequence comes from Panax quinquefolius, assembly GCA_020205615.1. Classification (NCBI taxonomy): domain Eukaryota; kingdom Viridiplantae; phylum Streptophyta; class Magnoliopsida; order Apiales; family Araliaceae; genus Panax; species Panax quinquefolius. Next base: position 123,455,429 of record CM035162.1, read on the forward strand.
GGGTATGCTTGGGTATAATAAGTTGTATATGGAGATAATGTATGATCAATAAAGAATCTACCACTTCTAAAAAAGAAGAGAATGTCCTATGTGATTCGATAAATGACAACCCAAAGAGTCCTTGGCGGCGAAGCGTAATGAAATTAGAAAGGAGTTTCTAATTTGCATTATTTGAGTTGTGCATTTAAGAGTCGAAATACATATAATTAAATAAAATAAGACTTGACAAAGAATTCCATGTCTTATTTTTAATTGGGACATTAGATGGTGGAAGGATTGAATTATACGGTAACTATTTACTCAAAGGTTCTTTAATGATTAATGTTGAAATCTATATTATCTGGAAAGTCGTTGATCGCTAGGAGAACTTATCCCTATTGTAGAATAAATATTATTTATTTAAATAAATTAATTGTTTAATTTATTTATTTAAATAAGATTAAATTGTTCTAATTGATTTATTCACAACCTGGTTTAATATGGAGAACCTAAAGGGTCACACCATAAAAGGAAGAATAATTATTTAAGAAGTTAATGGCATAATCGTAATAATATATTAAGTATATTTAATTTAATCTATGGTGATAGAATAAATTAAATAGCTTAATATTTATTATTTAATATTTTAGAAATATTAAATATAAATTAATAAGAGGAGTCTTATTAATATTATTACAATTATTATTATTTTAATTTCTAAAAGAGTTTAGGAATTAATTTAATATAAGTACTCTCATTTATTCCTAATAGGATTAGGAGGAAAAATTAGTTAAAAGAGTTTAATTAATTATCCCTAATAAGATTAGGGAGCTTAATTAATTAAAAAAATTTAATTAATTAAATAAATCTCAATTCCTTAATTGTTAAGGTGGGTTGCCCACATCTATAAATAAGAGGAGTCTTATTATGGGTGAGGTGGTTGTTGACTTTAACAACATACGTAATTCCAATAGTTGGGAGAGTACGCCTTTTCTATAGAGATAGAAAAACTAGGGTTTAGCCAAACACCCCATCTTCTTAAATTCTTATTATTCCTTGGTGGATCACCTCTAGAGGCCAAACATATGGGTGGCTAACGTTGATCAAAGGAAGGAACCAAACCCGGTGGATTCTAGTTGAACGCGAAAAGGATTGGAGGTGAACTTGTACCTGAGGAAGCTCGGATCTTCAAGGGTATGTTTGTTCTTCATATCTTTTCGTTTAATTAATAATTTTGCATAAAGGGTGATCCGGGTATATGGTTTGTAAATTTTTTAAACTCTGATTTATCTCGCTTCCGCATTATTTTGCAATTTGATTGCTTCTTGAATTTTACAAACCTAACACTTTGGTGTTTCAGGTAAAGACAGGTGGTGAAAGTTTTCTTTGTCTTGGGTACAACGAATAATTATTGAATTGTGTTATTCAAATAAAATATTGATGATAGACTTTTAATTCGGTGAAGATAGTAGACATTATGTTCTACTTGACTCTTCTAATGGATTGTTGATTCCTTTGCAATTATAGTTGAAATTTTTTATCATCTACCATATGTTCTAAATATTTGATTTATTATTAATGAAGGCTATTGATAATTTAATTATCTTAAGTCATGATATTCTTTATTGGGCTATTTATTCTCACCCTTTTGCTTCACAATTCCTTTCAGGTGGTAAGAGTGCAGCTGGGTTGAGCGGGGATAACAGAGGAATAGAGTGATGGTCTGTGACTGTTGAATTTCTCAATACATTATAAAACAGCATGACAATATATAATTATATTGAGAACTTAAAATGTGTGTGTCGTATTTTATACGTCATTTAATATTTAATTTTTGGTGAACAACTATAGGGTGATGAGAACCTGACTTTGAAAGCGTCAAAAATGTACCCCATTAGAATGAAGAGGACATAAATCTTCTCGTGTTCCTTTGACGACTTGAAATATTTGTTGCTTTATTTTATATTGCATTGTAATAATTTGAGTATTAATATTGTCGTATTATATACGTTACAATATTTGTATTGAAACTCACAGCTTATGTTTTGTCGTATTTTGCACGACAGTTGTATTATTGTAATAGGAAAGTTCGCGTAAGTAGTGTTATTTTTGGCGACTCAGAATGTGTTATGTGGACCTATTTTGGGGGTGTCACACGAACATTGATCAAAAATTCAAAAACTCTGCTACAAGTCAAAAAACGAACTCAACGATACAATATTCAAAGTTCGAGCTGCTAAGTACCTGAGAAGAAAAGCTTAACGCAAACTTAGCAGCACCTAACAACAAACATCAATCATCAGAGTATCTGAGGGCTAGAAGTCCTTGTCTTTGTGACTAAATATACAAGTCTGTTGGGCTTGAAGAGGGAAAAAGTGTCCTAGTCAAATGTGACTAAATATTTAAGTCTGTTGGGCTTGAAGAGGGCAAAGTTTCCTTGTTTGTGTGACTAAATTCTAGTGGATTTCCTAGTCAAGGAGTAGAAGAGTGGAGTAGGAGTTATTCAATCTCCGAACCAGTTAAACTTGCATGTGTCTTTACATACTGCTCTTATCATTTAATTTTTTGATTAATATTCTTTACTGCTTATATCCGAAACTAATATTTTTTTTAGATCTTAAAGAGGTTTTACAAAAGAACATATTTCGTTGTTCTTATACCAATAAGTTTATTAATCATTTGATAAAAAGAAATTTTAAAAATCTATTCAACCCCCATTCTAGATCTATAAGTACCTTTGGGAAATAACAATTTGCACAAGTGTTAGAGCTATAATGTCAAGAGAGTGCAACATTGTGCCAAAAGGCAGAAGAGCCAAAGAGTCAAGGATCTAGAGCCAAAGAGCCAAGAACAGAGAGTTAGAGCCGCAAATCCAAGAGCAAAGAGCCAGAGAGCTAAGGAGCCAGAGCCGAAGTGCAAAGATAAAGGAGGACATGGCAGAACTGAAAGTCAAAGTATGAAGAAGTTATGCAGTTAATGATGATGAAGTAAGAGTGGCAGATTAGAAGGTCAATCTCAAGTACCACTCTACGTTTCACCAAGAACACTCAAAATTGAACAGATGAAGACTTAGAGTAGAAGTCTACGACCCAACAAGTGTTTAAGGCTGATAAGCACAAGAAGATGTGGAGTTTGATTGAATAGCTTAGCAACACATCAACTATGATCATGAGTAGATGTTGACTGCAAGAAGAGATTGAGCTTCAACGATAAAGTTCAATAAGTACCAAGAAGATGATCACAACAATGTTGCTAAGTACCATAAGATGAAAAGCTTACATGTCATCTTAGCAGCACCTCCAACAAACATCAAACAGGAAGTAAGGTTGGTGCATCCTAGCCTTAGTGACATAAATGGTGTTGGTGGCAGATCTGTGTGACCGAATTGGGGTCATAGGATCATGGTCTTTGTGACCTAATTATCGAGACTCAGTGACTCGATGTCGTGACTTAGTGACTCGAAGGAACCTTAGTAGTTCAAATATTCTAAAATGGTCTGCTAGACTTATATCCTTAGTGGATATCCTGCTCGGTAGAGTAGAAGAGTGGATTAGGAGTTGTTCAGTCTACGAACCACTTAAAAATCTCGTATGTCTTTTACTTTATGTCATTTACATTATTTAAATTATAACTCTTATATGTGTCATGTGTTTGCACCTCCATAAGACTTAATTTAGAATTGTGATTTCCATAATCTTTAAGGGGATTTTATAAAAGAATATTTTGATGTGCTTAATCAATATGATTAACTGATTACTTAGTAATTCATCTTTAATTAATTAAAACATTTTTAATGATATATTCAACCCCCTCCCTCTTCTAGATCTTCAGTGTGCCTCTGGGAACCAAAATACTAAAATCCAGAACAACCAAAATCTTAGAGTCAATTTGTTTGGAAATATACTTTTAGTCCATTTGCTAAATCATTGAATTATAGTTTCTTTTGGACTAATTATAGAATTTGAGTAGTAGGAAAACAAAATAATGTACCATGCAATATAAAATCCTATGGAGAGAATTTTATCCTACTTTTTCTTAAGACTTTTAACTCTTATTTTGTTATCATTAAAACAAGTAGTATAATTTATAACCTTTAATTATATTTATAGTTGTATTGATATAAAAAATGAATTCATGTCAATTTTGAGTTTAAAAATATTTAAAATTGATTTTTAAAAAGTCAATAATGATCTTATAAATTAAAACGGAGGGAGCAATAAAATCATGAACATCTCAAAACAAGTTCCTGCTTCTAACAATATACCCGCTCTATTTCATATTATTCAATCATTATTGACTTTTTAAAGTCAACTTAATATATTTTAAACTAAAAATTAACATAGATTCCTTAATTTTTATTAATACAATGATAAATATTATAAATTATCTAAAAGGTATTACTCATTGTAAGTTTTATTGTTTTATAATTTTTAGTAAGTCATTTCAATTTTAAATTTAAAAATAAGTTAAATTGACTTTTAAAAATATAATAATAATTTTATAATTTGGAATAAATATAATACTATTTTTTTTCTAATGTTTCAAAACTTATTATTTTTAAAAAGTGATTAATTTAAATTAATCATTCTAGTAGTATTTAATGGACTCAGAAACTATCATGAAAAAAACATATTTACGAAAATGCATTTTTTTCCTAATATTACATTATGCTTATAAATTTACCGCCTTTACCCCAACTTTAAATAAAATAAATATACTGAAATCAAATATGAAATATTATGGCCATTTCATATGACAATCTATTTTAAATAATACTTCATCTTTTCTAAAATTAAAGATATAATTTTTATTTTTGAAATCAAACGATAACATATTAAATTTTAAATTGATCGGAATTTATTTAATTTTAGTTGATACAATTATTAGATATGATTCTTATGAAAAAATTTAATTAAGTAAAACAAAATTGATTCTTATGAAAACAAAATTATCAATCTTTTAGTTGTTTCTTGTTGTAGGAAGGAGAAAGAGATGTCTGTTTAGCATGTTGGATAGGGGAGAAGATGGTAAAACTTTATTTATTCTTCGTTATTCACCTACTGTAACTTAAATGTTTTTGATACGTGCATTCTCTGGTTTAATTAGCATCTTGTCAGTGTTTACCAATAGAAATTGAAAATAGAGAACATTGTATTATTGAATGCCTATGAATATCTATATTAAGCATTTATCCTTGATTTATTTACTTTGGGTATCAGAATAATTATACATTTCAATCTTCTTGAATACTGATACACCTTTCTGTAAGGAATAGGTAAGGATATAAAAATAAATATAAGAATTAGTGGGGGCATAATGGTAATAGTGGTATTCTAAGTAGATATATAGATGAGTTGTAATTCTATTTGGATAATGAAAATGAATGTGAAGTTTCTCTTTCTCTCTGTACGATTTTCTCTCCTTCCAGTCTCTGTCTTCTTCTTCCCCAAATTCTTTCTTAATTCTTCTCAAAATACTTATTCTCGTTCTCTGTTCCTTACAATTGGTATCAAAACCATTTCAATCCCAGCCATAATGACAGCGGAAAATCACAATTATGCAACCCTAGAAAACAATTTTGAGAAAATTCAAGAATTGATGAAAGGACTGCAGAGTTCTATGGATGAAGAGTTCAAGCAGGTTATGAAGAAATTTGATGACTTAAGAGCTTCCATTCCAAAGCATGATCGAAAAGTGCTTATTTGTGGCTATACCGAAGAGGAGGATTGCTTATGTGAAACAACAAATTCCTTAAATTCAGTATACCAAGACATTAATGATGAAGATGATGTGGATCTGGATTTTAAGGAGGAAGAAAGCCTTCAAACACAATTGCAGATCCAACAAAATGTTGGTTCGATTGTTCTTGAGATTGGAGGTCAGGAGGATTTTCTGGCGGGAATTGAAGACCCAATCTCACTCGTCAATCAAGTTTGTACTTAATCAATTCAGAACAAGGTAACTTCTGTTACAAAATATGAATTCTCATCTCCTAACTTGGCAACAAACACTATGGAAGGGGCGTTCGTTGCAAATAAAAAAGAAATTGATGTTGTGTGCAAGGTATTCAATGAAATGTCTAATAGAGATAAATCATTATGGAGTGTTCTCATTGTTGTCTTAAGTCAATATGATGATTGTTTATGTGTTGTAAATAATCCGAACGAACTGATGTATAATGATAGTGGGGGTAAAATTAGGACTATGCATATGAAGGCTTTGAGTTCGGATGATGGGATATGTAATGGTTCTCATAACCATGAGCTATTGTTGGGTGTTGAACTGCCTCAACTGACAAATATTGGTGAAACAATTTCTGCACCATTTGGCTTTCCAGAAATAAATGGGAAAATTTTAGAGTTGGTGCCACCAGAAGGTTTGGTGGAATCATTACAAACTAAATATGTTTATAAAAGCCAATTGAGGAATGCTCATAATGTGCCTTTGTTTGCTGGAAAAATTGGTTGCATTGTGGATGACTCAGATTTAATAATGATTATCATGGATATAATCAAGTTACATGGTACCAACAAAATAGTTTATCCTCTTGATCCTTTTGATGTTGGACTAAAACTACAAGCTGCTGGAATCTCAAACAGAAACAAGCATCTAGCCTTTACAGATGGTATTGTTGATCTAAGGTCTGAACTGGGAAGTAATGTGGGTCTTTCACAACAACCGATTGAAGTTTGTAATGGTGAATTTCCAAAATAGACATCTCAAGTAACAGATTTCAGGGTTTCTCCGGCCCAAGATCATGATGCTCCCAAAACAATACTGGTAACAGTGAAGAAATTTATTGAAAATTCTCAATCTAGTGATGAAAAATCTAATTTTCTGGTTGGCGGTGTTAATGTTTCCAGTGTTTGTGTGGTTGCGCTAGAGGGATCAAATCATTGCAAGACATTCAAAATTATTTTTATAGCTTGTTTACGCGATGAGAAAGTAAAATGCTACCCTAATGTCGAAAATGAGTTCAATAAAGTACATGAAGTGCTAGAAAAAGATGTGTTATTCATACTTGGTAATAGTCTGCCCTTCACTCGAGCCAACTTCGAGGTGTTTACCTTGCTTCAAATTGAACTAGTTAAGGTGTCCACTTGGGATGTCATGACTGTAGTTTTTATGCTTGAATTCATTGCTAGTGCCACTTTGTGCAAAGGACCGAATAGAGGGTTAGGGACACTGGCAATCGACTCATTGTTCTTCTTGGTGGAGTTTATTGTTACAAACCATGGGAGGGTATTTTGAGTTATCTATATTAGTGCTGCATTTTCTGTGCAAAAGTTGTTATTTGAAATGCCTCAGTGGAATCATATTGCATGGAAGGTAGTAAAATCAGGTTATTGTGGAAAAGCAGGCGCCATTGTTTTCGACCCGGGTGGTTATGCTCAATGTGGGAAAATAAGGAAAGACGTGGTGGTGGAGTATTCATGGTGGAGTTTTGACGAATTACCTCGATGGGAATTTTTTAAGATTGGTTTATGGTGCCAGAGAACTCTAAAGAAAGCTTTGCAACTTCTGGTTATTATTTTGGAATTGCATATAGATAATTTGGGTTGCCTACTTGTTTGGAAATTTTTCCTCAACAATGATGTGAGCAACTTTTCTGTGGTCAAATGTCCTGCTGGAACCAACAACAATTGTCATGCTGATTTTATTAACACGGCAAAATCAGACAACGAGTTCAAGACAACTGAATTTTTAATATTTTTTCTCTGCTAGACTGTTTAGTTGATAATTGTTTGCATCTTTTTAGTTCCTTGTTGATCACCCTTGAGGGCAAGGGTGTTTTTGAGGAGCATGGAATGTAAGGAATAGGTAAGGATATAAAAATAAATATAAGAATTAGTGGGGGCATAATGGTAATAGTGGTATTCTAAGTAGATATATAGCTGAGTTGTAATTCTATTTGGATAATGAAAATGAATGTGAAGTTTCTCTTTCTCTCTGTATGATTTTCTCTCCCAATTTCCAGTCTCTGTCTTCTTCTTCCCCAAATTCTTTCTTAATTCTTCTCAAAATACTTATTCTCGTTCTCTGTTCCTTACACTTTCACATGAGGGGATATAAAGATGAATTTAGTGCTCTTTGAATAAAGAATTATTTTTTGCTCATCTGAATACTGAGATGTGTACTTCCAATACTCTCTTCTTACAACGGTAAAATTCATATGTTTCAACTATTTGAATTTAAGTTTTATTTTGGGGTATTTGAGTTCCCCCTTTTTTATTACTTCTTGTTATGTTTATCTGATCTGTTTGAAGATTTAACAGCATGTATAAAGTTTATTTTTTTCTTCTTTGATTTGATAAAAAGTGGGGAGTTACTCAAATTTGTCCTTCATTTTCGTTCAGATCCTCCCCTTTTATTTTTTCCATAATTTAGTCATGTAGGAGATAATTTTTTGCTTTTTCTTCCTTTATTTGTTTGTTTTCTTTATTTATACACAATATAGTCTTCAGTTTTGTATGGAACTTTGTCATTTTCTTTCAAATGAATCCTGCATGTTTGTAAATAATTCTGAGAAGTGAAATAAGCTTAATTAAGAGCTCCTCTTTAAAAGGATTAGTTAGAAAATAAAAAGTAAAAATAAAAAATTAGATACACCATATATTGTGGATCCTCACAAAAATGTCTTTTTCTCTCTCATTTTGTGATTTTCTGTAATTTTAGACATGTTTGTAAATTGGGGTTTGTTTATTTTTTGATTGGTCAAATGGATTGAGTAAAGTTCTAATTTGTTTTAGCTTTATGTGGGAAATGATAATGCTAGTAATCGAGGTGTTTTTTTAGGTTTTAAGCATTGATAAAGGCATATGGGCATAATCGACCATTATAGATTTAATTCAGTCCACTAGTTTAACTAGCGGACAACGTTTTTGATTTTTTAATCGCCGTCGTTGATATTTGCTATGAAGGGTAAATATTTTATTTGCCCATTTTTGACCCATAGCAAATACATGTTATGGATCATTACCTATATATATACGGTCCCCTTATCCAGCGAACCTTAAACAACGAACTAAAAACGAACCAGTTATAGCAACGATTTTTTCCGTCGCTATAGCATACCAATTCGATGACATAGTTATGACGACAGCTCGAACCGTCGCTATAGTCGATTCGTTTTTTTTCGTCATTGCTTAAGGTTCATTGAGAAAGGAGATCAGATTCAGATATATATATATATATATATATGTGTGTGTGTGTGTGTGTGTGTGTGTGTGTGTGTGTGTGTGTGTGTGTGCGTGTGTGTGTGTAAGACACCAACTTTTATGAATAAAGATTTAACTTTCTCTAAATATTATTTTGATTAGTAAGGTGTTAATTTGATATAATGTTATAGTTATGGGTTGTGACGCCCCCAAAATTAGGTATACGTCACCCATCTTGGGTCGCCACTTACATGGTACATAAATTCAAATATAACTTACTAACCTAACTGTCGTGTACAATACGACATAAATCGTGAGTTTGAATACAAATATTGTCTACTAGATATTATACAAACTCAAAAGGAGTCCTCATTACAACTATTATCACACTTATTTCACGTAATAGTGAGGACTACTAATGCTATCCTCTGGACCATTACTCCGCTCCCAGACTAAGTCCCAAATATGTTCTCATTTCCTGAAGAGAACGGTGAAAGAAAAGGGTGAGCTCAACTAGCCCAAGAAGAAATATTATGACTAAGATAATGCGAGAATAAATTATCATTAGCCTTGAACAAAGATGTTAAACCGATAAAATACAATAGACAACCCGTTTAATCTGCAGTGGAATATCGCAATCCATTAAAAGAGTCAAGTAGAGAATAAAATCTACTATCTTTTAGGTTTTAAAAGGTTTTCATCAATTTTATCATCACCGACTCAAACTTAAATAAATAAACCACCACATCTAATCATCCCTGTACCACGGCCAAGGATTTTCATCAAATTATCAATGGTCATGACTATCTTAGAATCACCCATGGTCATAATCATACCAAAAACTATCCATCATCGCATTACATAGACCGAGGACTTTTATCACATCATTTATAACAAGCCATGATTATACCGAATGATCCTCGGTCATAATCATACTAAGTTCATCTATGCACGTAAGCCAAAGATAACATAATATAACATGAGGATGATGACAATGACATAGTAATTCAATAAAACAAGTTCAAGAATTATTTAATCCATGAATTATTAACGTCCAAATTGTCAACATGATCTCAAGTCAGAGAGTAAAATTCAAGAATGATCGTAAGAATATTTCCATGAAAGATATCTTTGGATGAAACGCAAATATCAAGGATATTCTACTAATTTCATGGAGTATAGAAGTCAAAGTTTTAACCAACTGGGTATAATAAAGAATGGAATAACAAAAGAAATCACCATGCATGCGGTACTTCAGCATAGACGAAGTTATTCAAAGAATAATAATAACGGAACCGGTCGGTGAAATTCACAAGCGAGGATGTTCCAACAGAATAATAAAGATGGAACCAGATCCGGTGTAAAACACACGTATAGGATATTCCAACGAGAATGATAAAGATTTTAACCAGTCGGTCCTGTAAAACACATGACGGATGTTCCAACGAATAATAAAAATGGAACCAGTCCGGTGTAAAACACATGACGTGGATGTTCCAATGAATAATAGAAGAATGTCACCAAGTATAGGGTAAACCACGTATACAAAAGTATTCCAATGTAATAATAAGCAATGGAATAACATAAGGATTTCACCAAGTATAAGGTATGCCGCATGATACAAAGTTATGTATAGGGTATGCCACTTTTACAAAGTTATTCAAATGTAATAATAATGAATGGAATAATGTAAGTTCTCTTCAAGAAGAAGAATAACACCCACTACCTAAAAAGAACTGAATATAGAAGTAGTGAAGTAGCGAATACTCTTCTTCTTTCTATTTTTCTCTCTATAGCTTCTCTCTATAATTTCTCTCTCTAGAGTTTCAATGAATTAAATAAGAAAATAATGAAGGAATGAGCTTCTATTTATAGGAAAATGGAATGCATAAGTAACTAATCCATGAACGGTCCAGATTGATTTACTTTAATCGGACGGTCCATATTTAAAGAAAAATCTTTTAAATAAAATATAATATATTCTATTTATATAAAAATATTTTACTATGCAAACACTATGCAACACTATGCAAAACACTATGCAAAAAAACACTATGCAACACTATGCATAATAAAATATAATATATTCTATTTATAGAATAACTTTAATAAAGTATTCTATTTTATATAAAAGATGTTTACATTTTATTACGTTAATAATAATTAATAAAACAAAACGTCATTATCGCTATAATAATTCATATTATTAATCGACAATAATAGAATCAAACCGAGTGACTTCTCACATAAGCATCAATAATCAATACCGGTAATGCTACTATGCAACCACACGATTCATCGTACTTTTTTTACTACCGAGTAGTTCAACAGTATCAACGGTAAAACTTCCGCCGTTATTTCAATAAAATATTTTTGTCGTTTTCTCAATCCAACAATAATTCTGTTGTGGGGTCCACCAATGATTGAGCCGTTGTACGAATATTCCCTGCTAAACCGAATATTCCCCGACCAATCGAATATAATATAACCACTTGCATACTTTGCAAAATTTATAAATACTACCCACAACTATAATATTATCTCAAATTCACACCATAATATTAAAAATTATTTCGACAAAATTTAAATCTTTATTGATAAAATCTGGGGTCTCACAATCTCCCCTCCTTATGGAATTTCATCCTCGAAATTAGGGTGCGATACGATATGATAAAGAGGTGAGGATACCTTGAATACCTTTATCGTTGAAAACATTAAATTCATCTTTGCAATCCTACCAAAGATATTCATTAACAATTCATCTTTGCACTTCTGGGCCAAAGATATATAACTGTAAAACCAATAATCTTTGAGACTTGGCTTAATAGTATCACGACCACGAATTATCCATGCACTTCTTGGCCAAGGATATTCGTGTTTTTAATCTGATCATGATTATACCGAATAATCCGTGGTCATAATCATACCAAGTCTATCAATGCACTACTGACCAAAAATGACTTTTACCACATCCATGAATTAATATTTCATTCTTTGAGACTCATTTCAATAATTAATCCATATCATCGAATCATCCCCGCACTACGTGCCAAGGATATTCATTAGTATCACGACCACGAATTATCCATGCACTACTACCAAAGATAATTGTGTATTCATTAGTATCATCGACCACAAATTATCCATGTACTACTACCAAAGATAATTGTGTATTCATTAAGATATCCGACCACAAATTATCCATGCACTACGGCCAAAGATAATTGTGTATTCATTAGTATCACGACCACAAATTATCCATGCACTACTACCAAAGATAATTGTGTATTCATTAAGTATCACGACCACAAATTATCCATGCACTACTGACGAAAGATAATTGTGTATTCATTAAGATATCACGACCACAAATTATCCATGCACTACTACCGAAAGATAATTGTGTATTCATTAATATCACGACCACAAATTATCCATGCACTACTACCAAAGATAATTGTGTATTCAATTACGGTTATGATTATACCGAACAATCCTTATCATAATCATACCAAGTCCATCTATGCACTCATGAGCCACGTATGACTTTCAACATAATATAAGCATGAGGATAATGATATAAAGAATCAATCAAATGAGATAAAGGATAAATATTAAACATTTATAATATAATTTATCCAGATTCAAGAATATCCCCATGTTATCAATCACTTAATAATCTCATAATCTAATATCATTAATATTATAACAATATTTTAATCACTTCTTAAATTTATAAATAATTTATCTCAATTGTTTACGCTTTACCATATAATGCATTTAATCATTCAAAATGCCATACTCATAAGATATCATCACCAATTATCAAATCCTCATCAAAAAAATATGCATATACTCTATATAGGATTCTTTAGCCATAAAATCCTATTTTCAACTTTGTTACTTCACATAACATATTTAACTCATATGTTCAGAATTAAAACTATTTTCATGAAAAATACCAAATTAGTCCCAAAAATATTTCTTTTCTGAGATTTAGCATAATATAGTCCCATAATGAAAATATATTTTCTCGGAATTTTAAAATTCAATTACTATTTTTCAAAAATTAATTTCTAATTAATTCCTTAAGAAATTAGCTACCTCAAGTTTAACTCCAAAATTCCCAAATCTTGGCAGGACCTTACACATGTTAACGTGAGCTTCTAGTTTAAATTTGATGGTCATCGAGTTATAGAACTCGATTATAGCGTTTTAAATCGAAAAACCTAAATATTGAAATAGTCATAACATGCTCATTTTAAGTCGAGAATGAGCTCATTTTTGGACAGGAGGTACTTTATACCATATACCTTCATGTCCCAAAAGGCCAGAATTTTTCTCATAATTTAAGTGGCCGAAACAGCCCCTCTAAAATCATGGCAAAGAGCTTTTTCTTGGTTTTTTGCAGCTTTGCACTCCTTTGCTAAAATCAGTCCACACAAAAATCTACAACACCTTTTCCAGTAATTCCACTTAGATTAGTTAGGTAACTCATAGATCTAACTCTAGGACTTGACCACACTCAAAAATTCAAAATATAATAAGAGATTTGGTCAATTGAATTTCATGTTACGTTTTTCACCAAAATCTGATTTTCAACTCTTTGTGATTTCTAAAAAAACTTTCATGTTTTCACATACTAACCAACATAACTCATCATAACACTTACTAATACCACGAATACCCATGATTTTCATTAGTCCAATGCTTTTATTATGACTTTCATCATAAACCACGTAAACTGTTTACTTTAGTTGAAGAAATATTTGAGGGTTTAAGAAATGGGTTTTTTCTTGGGGTAATAAAAAATTCTATTTCACGCTCTAGGGTAGGCTAGGAAGTCTTCAAGAATACGCCAAGAAATTTATTAATGATAGAAATATCATTCAAAATCATTACTCTCGTCCAAGACTTGGATAGTACGTCACATTAATACCAATCGTGACTTCTATCCCTTAACACGATAAAGACCTCACAATGATACCTATCAACTTGCCATCTTCATCACGACGTCGCCTCTGAAAAGTCCGGCTTGGTGCATTCCACACAAGGAAGTCAACAACGAAAGGATCGGGCTCTTTACTTATGGCTTGATATAACAAAGATTAACTTTAGGATTTGGTTACTTTGAATTAGATATAAAGGTTGGTTAGGAATATGAAAGCTAACAACCTTACAAAAGAATAATGAGTAGTTAATCAATCGTTTTCAAAAATTACCTCAAAGGCAAGTATTTTCAAAGAGATAAGATCGACAGGTAACGTGAAAGTGTTTATTTGAAACAACAAGATTAATAAATAGTGGATGTAACGAATGTTTCTCCCAACAGAGTTTCAATAGATAAATCAAAGTCTAATTTCTCCGTAGTCAAATTTAAACGTTGAGCGCAAGCAAGAGATAAAAGAATGGGTATAACCGGTATCTAATCAGGTATAGACTTAGCAAAGAATTTATAATTAACTAACCCGTGCTAACTTCGTTCGGGTTATCCACTTTTTCGAGAAGTCACGAAAACGCTTCCCGAATCATACCGACTTTGTTTTGTCCAGTATCCGCTTTTGGTGCCACTATCCCAAATGGACTTGACTTCACTATACGACAAAATCGAGCTAAATGACCTTCTCTTCTTGAAATTTCCACTTCTATTATCTTTGCCATGATTACCATCAAGTGGTTACCATTCTTAGCATGATAATTTCCCCGATGATGGTTATCATTGTTCGACGGTAGTTGCCACCAATATGATTATTATCGTGTTGTTGGTCGTTACCTTTTGTTTGAGCTGAATCAACACTCTCATGTGCTTCATTGCTTATCTCAGCATTTTCAGATGCCATTCTCAAACACTGTCACAAAACAAGGGTTAATTAACATATCACATATTATCCCTATATTCTGACCGACCAATAAAATAGCACATAAACTTAGGTAGGTCATTCTAGCGAAGGTATTCCCCGTCTCTCCCCTCCTAGTACTATTCTCACCTCTTAGCCAGGGATCATATCCCTAAGCTCTGATACCAACTGTGACGCCCCCAAAATTAGGTATACGTCACCCATCTTGGGTCGCCACTTACATGGTACATAAATTCAAATATAACTTACTAACCTAACGTAGGTAGTACAATACGACATAAAACCGTGAGTTTGAATACAAATATTGTCTACTAGATATTATACAAACTCAAAAGGAGTCCTCATTACAACTATTATCACACTATTTCACGTATTAGTGAGGACTACTAATGCTATCCTCGGACCATTACTCCGCTCCCCGACTCGTCTCAAATTATGTTCTCATTTCACGAAGAGAACAAAGGAAAGAAAAGGGTGAGCTCAACTAGCCCAAAGAAGAAATATTATGACTAAGATAATGCGAATAAATTATCATTAGCCTTCAACAAAGTTGTTAAACCGATAAAATACAATAGATAACCCGGTTTAAGCTGCAGCTGAATATAATCCATTAAAAGAGTCAAGTAGAGAATAAAATCTACTATCTTTTAGGTTTTAAAAGGTTTTCATCAATTTTTATCACGAGACTCACTTTAATAAATAAACCACCACATCTAATCATCCACATACACGCAGTCGAGGATTTTCATCAAATTATCAATGGTCATGACTATACCGAATCACCCATGGTCATAATCATACCAAAAACTATCCATCAACGCATTACGTGCCACGAGGACTTTTATCACATCATTTATAACAAGCCATGATTATACCGAATGATCCTCGTCATCATAATCATACTAAGTTCATCTATGCACGTAAGCCAAAGATAACATAATATAACATGAGGATGATGACAATGACATAGTAATTCAATAAAACAAGTTCAAGAATTATTTAATCCATGAATTATTAACGTCCAAATTGTCAACATGATCTTTGTTTAAGAGTAAAATTCAAGAATGATCGGAAGAATATTTCCGGGAAAAGATATCTTTGGATGAAACGCAAATATCAAGGATATTCTACTAATTTCATGGAGTATAGAAGTCAAAGTTTTAACCAACCGGGTATAATAAAGAATGGAATAACAAAAGAAATCACCATGCATGCGGTGCCGCAGATGACAAAGTTATTCCAATGAATAATAATAACGGAACCAGTCGTGAAATTCACAAGCGACGGATGTTCCAACAGAATAATAAAGATGGAACCGGATCCGAGGTAAAAAACATGATAGGATATTCCAACGAGAATGATAAAGATTTTAACCAGTCCTGTAAAACACATGACATGATGTTCCAACAGAATAATAAAAAAAAACCAGTCCTGTAAAACACATGCATGTGATGTTCCAATGTAATAATAGAAGAATGTCACCAAGTATAGGGTAAACCACGTATACAAAAGTTATTCCAATGTAATAATAAGCAATGGAATAACATAAGGATTTCACCAAGTATAAGGTATCTGCGTGATACAAAGTTATGTATAGGGTATGCCACTTTTACAAAAGTTATTCCAATGAATAATAATGAATGGAATAATGTAAGTTCTCTTCAAGAAGAAAGAATAACACCCTCACCGTAAAAAGAACCTGAATATAGAAGTAGTGAAGTAGCGTAATACTCTTCTTCTTTCTATTTTTCTCTCTATAGCTTCTCTCTATAATTTCTCTCTCAGAGTTTCAATGAATTAAGTAAGAAAATAATGAAGGAATGAGCTTCATTTATAGGAAAATGGAATGCATAGTAACTAATCCATGAACGGTCCAGATTGATTTACTTTAATCTGACGGTCCATATTTAAAGAAAAATCTTTTAAATAAAATATAATATATTCTATTTATATAAAAATATTTTACTATGCAAACACTATGCAACACTATGCAAAACACTATGCAAAACACTATGCAACACTATGCATAATAAAATATAATATATTCTATTTATAGAATAACTTTAATAAAGTATTCTATTTTATATAAAAGATGTTTCATTTTATTACGTTAATAATACTGAATAAAACAAAACGTCATTATCGCTATAATAATTCATATTATTAATCGACAATAATAGAATCAAACCGAGTGACTTCTCACATAAGCATCAATAATCAATACCGCAGTGCTACTATATGCAACCACACGTATTATCGCATTTTTACTACCGAGTAGTTCAACAAAGATCAACGGTAAAACTTCCGCCGTTATTTCAATAAAATATTTTTGTCGTTTTCTCAATCCGACAATAATTACATTAGGGGTCCACCAATGATTGAGCCGTTATGCGAATATTCCTCGCTAAACCGAATATTCCCCGACCAATCGAATATAATATAACCACTTGCATACTTTGCAAAATTTATAAATACTACCCACAACTATAATATTATCTCAAATTCACACCATAATATTAAAAATTATTTCGACAAAATTTAAATCTTTATTGATAAAATCTGGGGTCTCACATGGGTGATATATGCAAATTTTGCAAAGTAAGCAAGTGGTCATAAAATATTCGTTTGGTCGGAGAATATTTGTACAACAGTGCAATCATTGGTGGACCACATCACAAAATAACTGTCGGATATAGAAAGCGAATGTAACAACCGAGAAAATCGGATTAATGTAAAATAATTTTATTTGAATAAATAATGAATAAAATTATAATATATGTTATTTATAACGAGTAAGCAAGATGAAGTGTATTCTATAACCTAAAAGTGGAATAAAGTCGTAGTATTCTGGCTACATGATAGAATTAAGGTGTTTAAATTTTCAAGATGAAAATAAAAGCTTTTCGAGAAATTCTTCGAAAAACACTATTCATCCATTTCTGCTCGGGAACTATTTTTGAACTTCCGAGAAATACGTAATGATAGAATGATAAGGAAAGATGGATTATTTAATAATAATTCAGTTATGAAAAATGTAGTTTTTCGCCTACGTACTAAGTTCAGGAATGTTAAGGAAAGTGAATATTTGAATAAATGACGATCATTTAATAAGAAAGTTATTATACGAGATAAGGAATACGAGTATGATACGAAGTATTGTACGAGTATATATGAAAGGTAATATAACGTATATAACGAACGTTATACGAACGTTATACGAACTAGTATACGAAAAGAATATGAGAATTATACGTTAAAAGGTTAAGCCATTTGTAATGGACTAATATGATTTGTTCATGTATTTGGCAAGCCCAAGTGAATTATTGTTAAGGCCCAAAGATGTGTAATGCAAGCCCAACGTTAATAAAACCTAAGCCCGAACCAAGAACTAAACCCGTGGATTGAACCGATGGGTCACCATGTGAGAAAAACCCTTGGGGCAACCCCCCCATGGTGAGTCATGGCTAGCCAAATAAGGAGGTGGGATAGCTTCCTTTGGAAGTTTAGTTGTGGAGGTGGGAATAGTAAGGAGGACCATTGACCCTTTTGCCCTCACTTTGAAAGCCTATAAATATGCGAGCTTGGATTATTTTTTTAGCTAGTTCAAAATTCACCAACACTTCGAACAATTACATTGAGAGAAAAGTGAGAGCTAATCTTTGCTATTCCAAGAAGAAAAAGAAAGAAAGCTTGATTATCAAAAGGTAATGAATCCTTAGACCATTATTCTTCATCTCTTCAATTATAGTTTGATAGAGAAGTGGATATTGGTGGAGCATGTATCATAAGGAGTAACAAGGATGGCTATTAGTGGACTTAAACATTAATAAACCATGTTACAAGTGGAATCATAATCATAGATATATGAACTAATGAAGAACACATGAAAAATTGTCATTAGTTGTTGATGGACAAGTTTAAAACCATCGTGTATAGGATTAGATGATATATGCTTGGTTAAGATGATAGATGTATGAATGATGGAATGAATCCATTTGGAACGGAGTAAAAATCTCAAGTAACAAAGTTATGGTGAAATTTACGAGATTAGACGATAATCGTCGAAATCGTGAAATTCTCGGAATAAAAGTCAAAAGTCGTCGTTTAACTCGGAAACCTTAGTTTTTGAAGGCGTATCATAGAACTTTGCATTCAAGAGTTGTGGACTCAAGAATGGTCGAATTCCGGCTTAAGATAAAGAAACGAGCTATGAACGTTCACGAACGTTTAATGAACACATAATAAAGAACCTAAACTGTGAATTCAGTTTTAACGGATTCAAAAACCTAAGATGTCTTAATGAAATCATAGTATACAAGATATGTATTATAACGGCTTTTGAACGAGCCAATTTTGACTTATAACGATTAAGTTACGAGCCCGGAAATGATTGGAATTGAAAAACTTGAAATTTCACTAAGGCTCAAGGTCGGCGCCGCAGCGCGGCCCAAGATTTTAAATTTGGTGCCGTAGCGCCATCCTAGGACACCATACACTGCTAAGTCGCATCAAGACGGACGGCATATATATCAAGGGTTTGGTGCATGAACTCAAGTAACTAAATCCCGAGACATCGCTAACGCATACACAAAGACACGGACATACTTTAGAAAATCGGGCATACCCTCGATTACTAGATAAAAGGCAGTAAAGAATATTAATGAATGTAAAAGAAGGGAAGTTTATTGAAGGCGAATTATTACCTTAATTAACTTAAAGTAACATCATTAAGGATGATTAAAACCTTAAGTTTAATGATTAAAAGATAATGAAAGGTTACTCGAATGTAAACATAAAGTAATACGATAAACCGTAACGAATGTTAACTAATCTAATGAATGATTAGACCACAAAGAAGAGGAAGATAGGTTAGTGACAATATTTAATGATTGTTTATGACCTAATGTAGTATACTATGTGATCATGTATTGTAGAATCTAGAAAAACTCGAAAGAGAAGTGAATTAACTGTAGAAGACACTGAAGGCAAGTGTTCTAAACCCATGTCTATGTTCATCTTGGACAAGATTTATGATTCTTGTACCTTACGCATGGATTGATGTACAAAGAAGTCAAAGCCAATTCCTTCGGCTAGACTTAATGTGTTTTGTGGATTTCCTTATAATCTATCAAAATATTATTAATGTTGAAATCTTATGCCAACTGTTTTGGTATGGATTTCAAAGAAAGACTGAGTATGAATAAACAAATGTTTTGTCGTCAATCGACAGGCACGTGAGATTGCCAAAACTTAAACGTAGATGTGTTTAATGAAGTAGTGTTGTACAACATAGAGTACTATAGGTTGATCACCTAGACGTGCTCGAAAGAAATGTCGGACTTACGGACGTGGTGCCAGGTTGTCCTTTTTAAAGAAAGAATGAAATGCTCAAGGTCTTGGACCGAAATCGATGTTTAACGTATGTTGTGCATTGTTAAACAGTTTTAAAGAAAAGAGAAGTACTATTTTGAATTATATATAGTACTTCATAACCATTAACTCGGTTATAGAAGATATATGTTTATATGATTCAAACATATTGCTCAAATGAAATTGTTATACTTTTTGAGCTAGTTATGATTACCCTTGCTTGAAGCATATGAATGCAGATACGACCGAACGGACTTAAGGATCTGGTAAGGCTAAGGCGGACAAATAAGTTGTCTTTGTAATAGCATAGTATGAACTCTATAATTATGGGATACTATGACGAAGAACATATGTAATGGTTACAAAGAACCTGGGAAGGGAAATATTATTTTGTAATATATAGAATACATATTTACTCTTTTGAGGTATTTCAATTGAATGTATGTGTGAACTATAGCACCGTGTAGCACCATCTGTCGGGTTAGAAGACACCCAAAGTTGGGGGCGTCACAGGTTGGTATCAAAGCTGTAGGTTATAAAACTTAAGGGGGGGAAAGAACCTTAAGCCATAAACTTAAGAAGAGTTAAAGAAGTAAAAGATGAAGTTAACCCTAAAAATGTATTAAATATGTTATGTGTTTTTAATATTCTGATGATGTGTACTAATAAAGATAATTTGTTTTGTTGTAGATGTCAGGACATAACACGATGTATAGAGATATACATGTGGTTAGTGAAGAGTCTATGAACCAAGTAGAGATTTTACCGTCACTTGTAGCTGAGTTGCCAGTGGTGGTGGTGATTGAGTCAGAAGATTCTAAGAACTTAGGATTTACATCCTTGTTCGATGGTATATCAGAGGAGGAGGTGGAGGTAGTATCATTTAATACGGTAGTACCTACAGAGGAGATGACTCCGGGGAAGTCAATGAAGGCATTGTTCATGATAGTGTTGGATAGGAATATCCAGTTGGGAAAAGAGGTGAAAGAATTGAAGGAGGAGATCCATGACATCTTGGTAAACAAGAAAGACATGGAGACGTTGTGGGAGAAAGAGCACGATGAGAAGGTTTTAGCAAAGGACAAGGTCCATGAGATAAAACACGAGGCCTTTGAGCTTAGAAAGGAGATAAAGGCTAAGAAGTGGAAGATCAGTAGAATGTCCTATATTTATAGGAGTTCTCACGAGGATTATCAGCAGCAAGTTGTTAAGTATCCTGTGGAGGCAGGGCAGACTCGACATACTATCAGTCGAGATGTAATAGCCAGTCTTGCTGATGCGGATTATGAGAATGCTATTAGGCAAATGTAATTTAGTTAGTAACTAGTGTAGGTTTAGATATGTACATATGTTGTATCTATGTAGTGACGTAAAACCCTCTTTTGTATAATCAATGGTAGTCTTTTGTAAATCCCAATTTTTGGAAAGTAATTGCGGGAAAGTAATGAAATCAGCCAAGGTTGTGTAATGATGAACGATGTAGTATTATACTACAAATGAATTAACATATCAATATAAGCTCTTTATTGAACATGTTGTTCAATGAGTTTGAGTTATTATTTAAAGATGAATAATGACTAATTAACAAAAAGAAGGTAATAACGTAGTGTTATTTTTTTAATCAGAAAGATACCGCCAAGCAGAAGACAACAAAATCAAGAAGTTAACATGAATCAACAGGAAGGGGGACCGGTTAACTTGATGCACGAGTTTGTTAATTTATCAACAGCTGCTTTTAATCAAAATGGGGCTAATATACCTATAAATCTTGCAGTAGTACGTGCTACTACGTTTAAGAATTTTAAGAGTGTAGGTCAGCCAAAGTTCAAAGGAACTACGGACCCTATAGAAGCCCTAACTTGGGTAAAAGAGATTGAGAAGGCATTTGTTATTGCAAATGTCAAAGAGGGGCATAAGATTTCTTTTGCTATCTACATGATGAAGGGATAGGCCAATTTCTGGTGGGAGGTGAATCAGGCTAGGGCTGGAATGGAGAACATAATGCGGACACGGTTTAAGGAGATCTTCTTCGAGAACTATTTCCCCACGAGTATGCAAGGTAGGATGGAGATGAGGTTCTTAGAACTAAAACAAGGGGACATGAATGTTCCCCAATATACTGCCAAGTTCAATGAACTGGCGAGATTCATTCCACATCAGGTGGATACAGAAGTGAGGAAGGTGGGAAGATTTGAGCAGGGCTTGAAACCTTGCCTCTATAGTCGGATATTAGTGTTTCAAAGTACCTCATTTGGAACCATTCTGGAGAAGGCGATAATTGCAGAGGGTGGTAGCGAGGCTTTAAGCCAATACCACAGAGAGAAAAAGAATTAAAATAAAGTAGAAGGGGGAGTGAAAACTGAGGGAGCCAGTGGAAGTGGAAACGGGCAGAAGAGGAAGGGTTTCAACTCTGGGAATACCAGGGTAAAGCAAGGAGATCCTAAGAAGAGGATGGAGGCGTGCAAGAATTGTGGGAGACTCACTTAGGAGTTTGTCTCGAGGGTAAAGCGGTGTGCTACAACTATGGACAAGAGGGGCACATTTCACCTAATTATCCAAGTCCTAAGAAGAATCACAGATGCTTCGTATGTGGATTAACGGATCACATGGCGAAGAATTGCCCGAAGAAGGGGATGGATGGGAATAAGGGCACTAATAGTGGTAAGTTAGCTATTAGTGGTCCAGCTCAGACGAGTAGGCCGATGGCCCGCACCTTTAATATGACGGTCCAAGATGTAGTTGCATAAGGGGATGTAGTTGTAGGTATTATCCTAATAAACGATATAAATGCTTATGTGTTGTTTGATTCGGGTGCTACTTTTTCTTTTATAGCATGCGATTTTGCTAGACAGTTAGGATTACTTCCCGAAAGATTTCCTATACCTTTGAATATTAAGGTAGGAAATGAAGAAATAATTCATGTTGAAAATATTCATAGGCATTTTTGTGTAGAAATACGAGGTTATAAATTATCGATAGATTTGATACCGATAAAGTTGGGAGAATTTGATGTAATTCTCGAAATGGATTGGTTGTTTAATCATAGTGCAATTATAGATTGTCAGAAGAAATGTGTAAACATTAGAATGTTGAGACAGCCTCATGTAGTGTTTTACGGTAATAAATCATCGGGACGTTCATGTTGTCTTACCATGACACAAACTAGGAAATTACTGAGGAAGGGATGTGTAGGTTATTTGTGTCATGTTGTTGATACCCAGAGAGTGGGAGCAACGATAGAACAAATTCCTATAGTCAAAGAATTTTTGGATGTATTTCCAAGTGAATTACCAGGTCTTCCACCAGATAGGGAGATCGAATTTATAATAGATATTGTGCCAGGAGAGGCACCAGTTTCAAGGGCACTGTATCGTATGGCGCCAGTAGAGATAAAAGAGTTGATGGTTCAATTACAAGAACTGTTGGATAGAAAATATATTCAACCGAGTGTTTCACCGTGGGGAGCACCGGTACTATTTGTGAAGAAGAAAGATGGATCGTTACGACTTTGTATCGATTACCGAGAGTTGAACAAGTTAACGATAAAGAATAAATACTCATTGCCCAGGATCAATGATCTCTTTGATCAGTTGAAAGGGGCAAAGTATTTTTCTAAAATAGAGTTATGAACGGGGTATCATCAATTAAAAGTTAGAAAGGAGGATGTACCTAAGACGGCATTCAGGACTCGTTACGGCCATTACGAGTTTTTGGTAATGTCATTTGGGTTGACGAATGCACCAGTTGCATTCATGGATATGATGAACATAGTGTTCAAACAATATTTGGACAAGTTCATCGTAGTGTTTATCGATGATATTCTAGTCTATTCTAAGACGCAAGAAGATCACGTTGAACACCTAAGATTAGTGTTGGAAACACTAAGGAATGAGAAGTTATGTGTGAAATTCACTAAGTGTGAATTTTGGCTAGAAAGGGTACAATTTTTAGGACATGTTATTGACAGAGATGGAATTTCAGTGGACCCAACAAAAGTGGAAGCAGTGATTAATTGGGAACAACCAAAAACGCCAACTGAGGTACGGAGTTTCCTAGGGTTAGTGGGATACTATCGAAGATTTATCCAAGATTTTTCTAAGATAGCTCCTCTGTTAACTAATTTGAAGAGAAAGACAGTAAAGTACGTTTGGACTGAGAAGTATGAAAACAGTTTTCAAGAACTGAAGAAAAGGTTGAGTGAAGCATCTGTATTGTCTTTACCCGATGATACAGGGAATTTGTAGTTTATAGCGATGCTTCACATAGAGGACTCGGTTACGTGCTCATGCAACATGGCAAGATCATTGCGTACGCATCTCGGCAGTTAAAGGATTATGAGAAAGTTTATCATACTCATGATCTGGAACTGGCAACAGTAGTATTTGCCTTAAAGATGTGGAGGCATTACCTATATGGAGAGAAATGTGAGATATACATGGACCATAAGAGTCTAAAATATATCTTCACACAAAAAGATTTAAATATGAGACAAAGGAGATGGCTGGAGTTGATAAAGGATTACGACTGCGATATCATGTATCACCAAGGAAAAGTCAATGTAGTGGTCGACGCCTTAAGTAGGAAGGGTCGGGAAAAGTTGTCTATGTTAACGGCTCAAACTGAGTTAATAACAGAGATGGCTAGAATAGAGTTAGAGGTGAAGTTACCGAGTGAGTCAGGACAGAAGCTTTTTACAACGGAGATTCGATCTACCATTGTAGAGAGAGTCAAAGATGTACAACTCAAAAATGATGAGTGTGACCAGATGAAGAAGTGGCTAACAGATGAAAAAGAGACAAAGTATAGTCTTGATAATGAGGGATTATTAAGATTTGAAGGAAGAATTTAGGTTCCTAGTGAAATGGAATTGAAGGAGGAAGTATTACAAGAGGCTCATAGTTCAAGGTACTCTATTCATCCTGGTAGTACTAAGATGTATCAAGACCTTCGATAAAGTTTTTGGTGGCCAAACATGAAGAGAGAGATAACATAATATGTAAGTAGGTGCCTAACTTGTCAAAAAGTTAAGGCCGAACATCAACGACCAAGCGGCTATTTACAATCATTAGAGATTCTGGAATGGAAGTGGGAGCATATCACGATGGACTTTGTGGTGGGAATTCCAACTACACAGAAAAGGTCGATACTATTTGCGTAATAGTAGACCGGTTGACGAAGTCGGCTCACTTTTTGCCAATAAGAATCAAGTTTACCTTAGATCAGTTAACTAAACTTTATGTTAAGGAAATTATTTATAGACATGGGGTACCAGTTTCGATAGTGTTAGATCGTGATCCACGATTCACATCAAACTTTGGAGAAGTCTGCAAGAACAGATGGGGACACAGTTGAAGTTAAGTACATCTTATCATCAGCAGACAGATGGGTAGAGCGAAAGAAAAATTCAGAAGTTTGAAGACATGTTGAGATCTTGCGTTATAGATTTCAAAGGTAGTTGGGATGATCATCTACCGCTAGTAGAATTTTCATATAACAATAGTTATCATGCAAGTATAGACATGCCACCTTATAAAGCTTTATATAGAAGGAAGTGCAGAACACCGTTGTGTTGGGATTAAGTAAGAGAACGCTGAATGCTAGGACCTGAATTGGTGCAGCAAACAACGAATATAGTTAAGTTGATACAAATGCGACTGGTAATAGCTCAAGACAGACATAAAAAGTATGCAGATGCTCATCGAATGAGAAGATAGTTTGAAGTAGGCTCGTATGTGTTTCTAAAGGTATCTCCTTGGAAAGGAAAGATGTTAGGTTTGTAATATTCATAACGCAATCAAAATTGCAAAATTAGCGGAAGCGTGGTAAAATCAGAGTTTAAAATTTACAAACCATATACCCGGATCATCCTTTATGCACAATTATTAATTAAACGAAAAGATAAAGAATAAATCATACCCTAGAAGATCGAGCTTCCTCAGGTACAAGTTCACCTCCAAATCCTTTCGCGTTCAATCTTGAATCCACCGGGTTTGGTTCCTTCCTTTGATCAACGTTAGCCACCCAAATGTTTGGCCTCTAGAGGTGATCCACCAAGGAAGAAGAAAATTCAAGAAGAAGGGGTGGTTGGCTAAACCCTAGTTTTTCTATCTCTATAGAAAAGGTGTACTCCCAACAACTTGGAATTATTACGTAGTTGTTAAAGTCAACAACCCATACCACCCATAATAAGACTCCTCTTATTAATAGATGTGGGCAACTCACCTTAACAATTAAAGAATTGGGTTTTATTTAATTAATTAAATTCTTTTAATTAATTAAGCTCCCTAATCTTATTAGGGATAATTAATTAAACTCCTTTAACTAATTTTCCTTCCTAATCCAATTAGGAATAAATGAGAGTACTTATATTAAATTAATTCCTAAACTCTTTTAGAAATTAAAATAATAATAATTGTAATAATATTAATAAGACTCCTCTTATTAATTTATATTTAATATTTCTAAAATATTAAATAATAAATATTAAGCTATTTAATTTATTCTATCACCATAGATTAAATTAAATATACTTAACATATTATTACGATTATGCCATTAACTTCTTAAATAATTATTCTTCCTTTTATGGTGTGACCCTTTAGGTTCTCCATATTAAACCCATTGTGAATAAATCAATTAGAACAATTCTAATCTTATTTAAATAAATAAATTAAACAATTAATTTATTTAAATAATATTTATTCTACAATAGGGATAAGCCTCCCTAGCGATCAACGACTTTCCGGATAATATAGATTTCAACATTAATCATTAAAGAACCTTTGAGTAAATAGTTACCGTCAATTCAATCCTTCCACCATACTGATGTCCCAATTAAATATAAGACATGGAATTACTTGTCAAGTCTTATTTTATTTAATTATATGTATTTCGACTCTTAAATGCACAACTCCAAATAATGCAAATTAGAAACTCCTTTCTAATTTCATTACGCTTAACCAAGGACTCTTGGGTTGTCATTTATCGAATCACATAGGACATTTCTCTTCTTTTATTAGAAGTGGTAGATTCTTTATTGATCATACATTATCTCCATGTACAACTTATTATACCCAAGCATACCCTTTGATATACCCTAAGGGTCTTAAGGAATAAGTCAAAGTATAACTCATCATACACAAGATACTATGATGATCTCAAGTCCAAGGATTACTTGTACTACTATCACTACAGAATTCCTATTGACAGCAAAATAAAACTCCATTAGGTATTCCTTAGCGAGCCACGTTCAAAGAACTTATTCTCTAATAAGCACCTACATACTTGCTTTAGTGTCTCCACACAAATGATCATGAGATCAATCATCCTCATCCAATGAGCAAGTTAACGTATGTACCAATCTATCCTGATTCACTAATCCCCAATTTAGTAATCCAATGATTGGGAACTATTTTAGTTTTAAGCTTTCTAAGAATTTAGATCTCATTAGAATGATCATCATCATTATTCTAAAAGCATTGCTTAAAGCTATGGGTTTATCACATATTATAAAACAAAGATCATGTAGATAATTAAAAGCCTTTAATAAATTAATACTTTTTATTAATAAATGAATAAGATTGTTACAAAGTATATGCTTTATCATCAAACATGATTGGCTTGTGTGCATACTACTTTCAATCTCCCACTTGCACTAAAGCCAATCGTCATGGTATCTTATACTCTTCTTCTGCAAGTGACGATTATCCTCATTGTTGATAAGCTTTAGTTAATGGATATGTAATGTTGTTTATGAGAGTCCACTATCTCTATAGTGATTTCCCATCTTTCAATGATTCTTATAATCAAATGAAAGTGCCACAACACATGTTTAGATCCAAGATGAGACTTGGGAACTATTCCTAGTTACGTAATGAACTTTTAATCCAAACAATCAACTTGCAGACTTCATTTATATCTATATACTTTGTCTTTATCACTAAACCAAAGAACTCTTTCTTTGTTTGGAACCTTTCCATTCATCTGCACCACTTGCTCAAGGTAACCTTTACCTTAAAGTGGATTTTTCATCATCTTGAGTGCATCTCGAAAAACTTGAGTCTGTTAAGCCCTCTAGTTTTAATTTAGACCCACCATGTATGCTCACATCCTTAGTGTCGGTTAAGAACTTTAAGATGTTTTTCACTGTCTTACAGTGATCTTCTCCAGAATATGACCGATCAACATCAGGTCTTGTATATTTCATTGCGTACATGATTGTCACTCATGCGACCTCTCTTCTTTGGAGTCTATGGGGACTATTAAGAGAGATACACTCCATGGCTCATCAACATGAGACATCTCTTGGAGTTTGCAATGCTAAACAACTTTAGCATCAAATGAATATACATTCTTGGGTTAAGTTGAGCATTCTTTTAAATCTATCTATATAGATTTTATCCCCAATTAAGATACTCTTCCCAAATCATTCGTGGAGGATTGTTTAGACAACTTTATCATTACTGATTGTAGCATTAGTATGTCATTCCTTATCCGTAGTATATCAACATATAATATTAGGAATGTCACGGCGCTCCCACTGTCCCTTTTGTACACACTAGAAGTCTTACCTCATCGAATGTAACTCTGGATCATCATCTTCTATGATGTGTACCTCATCATCATCATCCATGATGAATCCATACCTCCTAGGTATCTTTGGTACTATTTCAGATTTACGATTCAGTTGTGGTACAATAGGTCTATCTACAGGTTCCTCTTATTTGACTTATAGTGTTTTGTGGTTCTTGAACTTTTTAAGATCTATTATCCTCCCACTAGCCCTTCAATGATAAACACCTTTATCTTAGAAGGCAGCGTGTTTCGTAACAAACACCTTTTGCTAAGTAGAATTATAGAACAAATACCTAAACTTACTTTAGGATGTCCCACAAATCGACACTTATAAAATCTTGTCCCAAGCTTATCCTTTGAAACCTTTTCACATAAGTTGACAACCCCTTATCTTAACATACTTAAGATTAGGAATCCTCCCCATCCATAACTTTTATGGAGTCTTGGGGTAGGATTTTGAGGTTACCATTTTCGTAGATATGTCGCCCATTTCTAGGACATTATCCCGAAGGATCTCTTGGAATGTCGGTAAAATCATTATGGACCGTACCATGTCCAACAAGGTATGATTTTCCTTTCGAGATACATCAATCAATTATTAACGTATCGATCGAGGCGTCCATTATGAGAAAACCATTTAAGATGATCTAGAAACTTATTGCACAAGTATTTATCCTTGATCTAATCAAAGAATCTTGATACTTTGCCAATTTGTTTCACTTCAATTCTTTGAACCTTTCAAATAATTCACACTTGTATTCGAAGAAATACACACATTCAACTCTTTGAATGATCATCTCCTTTTCTTATACTAGTTTGTTCAATTTGCAAAATATATTTTTCACGTAAGTCAAGTATACAAAATTTATTAAGTAATATTCGATTCTATACTGAAACATTATTATTATAAATAGAACAACAATTGTTCTTAATTATAATACCAAAGATTTCATTATCCAACAATAAAATGGAAATAATATTTTCAACGAAACTGGAATACAATAACAACTTATCGACTTAATAGATTTGCCAGTAGGCGATGCTAAACTATAAGTTTCTATAGCTAATGCAAAGAACCTTGCTTCATTTTCCGCACATAGGATTACTTATATTTGTTCGACTTTCTACTTACGCTTGGTCCTTTCATAAATCTATATTTATGATAACCAAAATCGGTATCCAATACCCAAGTAGAACCTTGACTTAAAGAAAAATTTATTTCAATCATGAACACAAAATCATGGCAGTAATCAAACTTCACTAAGCTTCTTTGGTTAGCCTCTGCAAGACGCTTCTCGCAGTTTCTTTCCAGTGTCCAGGCTTGTAGCAGTGGAAGCAAGCTCCTTTGCTATCCATATCAGTTTTGTTCTTATTATCCTTTGTTTATGCCTTTCTATTTACCTTCTTTGAATCGTTCTTCTTTTCAGAAGATCCTTTGGCCCCTACTAGTAAGACTTGGTCTTTCTTGGTTGGAAAGTGACTCTCAACATTTTTCAACATGTTAAGCAAATCAGCAAAGCTGATATCTAGCTTGTTCATATGAAAAATTCACAACAATTGTGAAAGGAGTCCGGGAGTGAGTGCAAGATCAAATCTTGGCTCAACTCTCCATCCATGACAAAACTTGTTGTCCTAATTGATCAATCAAATTGATTATGTTAAGAACTTTTTGTCTGTACTATAGTGCCATTGGCTATTCTAGATCGGAAGAGCTCCTTAGATATCTGATATCTATCAGTCCTACTTTCCTCACCATCAACTACTTGATGTGCAGGAATATAGTAGAAGTATCCATAGTTTCAGGCTGACGTTGAAGCTTGTTACTCATGGATGCGAGCATGATGCATTGAGCCAACTGTGCATCATCTTGCCACTTTCTAAAAGTAGCAATCTCTTCCTCAGAGGCATTGTCTGCAACCATTGCAGGGATAGGCGTATTAAGGACATAAGATAGCTTTTCAGCCGTGAGAACTATTCTCAATTTCCTTAACCAATCCGTTTAATTCGGTTTGATTAATTTAGCATCTAATATGCTTTGCAGTGATAGTAATTTTAGACATTGTAAAATTCTGTAAATGAATTTGTAATTAACAACATTTTAACATACATTCTTTTATTAATTACCAAAATAAATTAGGTCTTGTTTTAAATTGGTATCTCCCACTATTTTCTTCAAACTATATTACCCTCACTTATATAGTTCTAAGAAAATCTAATTAAAGATTTACTAGTGAGAATAAGGATCCCATTTCAAATGTATATAGCCTTGTGCATGTGACACAACAAACTATATATAAATAAATAGGTAGACAACTTTTGTCAATTACATCAACTATGTAACTCCTTGTATTTTTGCCTCTTAGATTATTTTGATCAAGTGGTGGCACATCCGAATCAAAATTATTCAAGTTAAGTCCGACCTAGCACTCCATATATTCAAAAAAGAAAAATATCATCCTTGTGGTGACACAACAAAACAATATTGTTCAATTTTCTTTATAAGCATCAAATGTGATAAATTAACATCTTAAATACTTAATACTTGCCTTGTGGTGACACAACAAACTCATATTAAATATTTAATAGTCTATTAATTTTATCATGCTAGAAAGCTGACGTTCGATATTCCAAATATCTTTGAACGCTTAGGACTTAATATAAAAATTGAGGGGTTTGTTATTAATTTTGTCTCATCTTGTTTAGCGGCATTTACATATATATATATAAAATACGCGTTATATTAATGAACATGCGAAGCATGTTTGCATAATATATAATATATATATATACGCATGCACATATAGAATACTATATTCTACCCGGATTGATTATGGACTTTTATTCTAGTTTGGTTCACTAGAGCCACCAAGTGAACCAAAAGGTCAAACCCTGGGGTGCGAGAATTAATATTTAAATATAACAATTACATTTAAACCCTACTCCATTACAAACGGGTCTTCAAGCTTTCTTGCTCCTTGATCTCCAATTTTCAAAATAATTCTAACTATTCCTATTACAAAACTATTTAAAATAAATAGAAACCTTGATCGCTGATCGAGGGAAATGCATAGGAAGGAGATAGAATTTACATTAAGAAAAAAATTAGAGAAGGCGAGTGCGCAGAATCCCATTTAATAAAACCCATACATTCATGCATCCAACTAAAATAAAATCCAATCATATTGGTCAATAGTCATAATCAATCCCATTTATTATCATACACATCACTATATATCAATCAATAAATAACATTCATCTCATGAATAATAAACATTTAATATATATATTGATATCATTTAATGGGCAAATTTAGTTAGTATAAAATCTATTTTTGAATCAAAATAAACTCCTTTATTTAAATCCAAATTTAAATCAAAATAAAACTATTTTATTTTAATTTATCCTATTTTGAATAAAATAAACAATTTTATTTTAATCAAAATTTTAATCAAAATAAACTCCTTTATTTTAATTAATTATGGAATCCAATTCCATGTAATAAAAAATCTCTAATTAAAATAAACTCTTTTATTTTAATTAATTATGGAATCCAATTCCATATAAAAAAATATTAAAGGAAACACGATATTCTTTCCTATTCACAAATAAACTCCTTTATTTTGAATAATATGAAATCTTATTCCATATTTAAATAAACTCCTTTATTTAAGGAAATATGGATTCTCTTTCCTATTCACAAATAAACTCTTTTATTTTGAATAATATAAAATCTTATTTCATATCTAAACAAACTCCTTTATTTAAGGAAAGATGGATTTACTTCCTATTCACAAATAAACTCCTTTATTTTAGGAAAAATAAAATCCAATTTCAACTCCAATTAGTTATTATGGAATCCAATTCCAAATCTAATTAGTTAAGATGAAATTCTAATTTTAAAATTAAAATAAACCTTTTTATTTTAATATTAAAATAAACTTTTATTTTAAAATTAAAATAAACTTTTATTTTAATTATAAAATAATTAATATATATATATATATATATATTTATATATATAATATATATATTACCGAAACCTTTTCTTATATATATATATATATATATATATATATATATATATAATAGCCGAACCCCTTTTAATTTCCGAACATCAAGTGCTGACTTCAGTTGTGCAGTAGGTGACATCATATGACCTGAAGCTGCCCTTGAAAAACCGTGCATGTCCAAAATCAAAAAAAAAAAAAAAATTTGTTATCCGTGCACTGCACTGCTGCTTAAAAATAAAA
This sequence comes from Panax quinquefolius, assembly GCA_020205615.1. Lineage (NCBI taxonomy): Eukaryota > Viridiplantae > Streptophyta > Magnoliopsida > Apiales > Araliaceae > Panax > Panax quinquefolius. The sequence goes on from CM035162.1 coordinate 123,488,618, forward strand.
CGGCAACTGACTTTTTTTTTTTTTTTTTTCGTTATCCGTGTTCATGCTTTCCGTGCACATGACAGCTGCTGCCTTGCCGAATTCCTTTAGCCACGCTGCCGGATTTTAATTTTTGATTTTCGGATGCCTTGCGAAAAAAAAATAAATCGGTACCCCTTTTTTTTTTTTTTTTTTTTTTTATTAAATTTTTATACAATAAAATTATGCCCAAAAAAAATTGTTCTAAACACATATCAATATACATACCAAATCTGAACAATTAATAATTTGCATAAAGGTTTGGCTCTGATGCCACTGTTAGGTTTGTAATATTCATAACGCAATCAAAATTGCAAAATTAGCGGAAGCGTGGTAAAATCAGAGTTTAAAATTTACAAACCATATACCCGGATCATCCTTTACGCACAATTATTAATTAAACGAAAAGATAAAGAATAAATCATACCCTGAAGATCGAAACTTCCTGATAAGTTCACCTCCAAATCCTTTCGCGTTCAATCTTGAATCCACCGGGTTTGGTTCCTTCCTTCGATCAACGTTAATGCCCAAACGTTTGGCCTTTAGAGGTGATCCATCAGGAAGAAGAAAATTCAAGAAGAATGGGTGGTTAGCTAAACCCTAGTTTTTCTATCTTTATAGAAAAGGTGTCTCTCAACAACTTGGAATTATTACGTAGTTGTTAAAGTCAACAACCCATACCACCCATAATAAGACTCTCTTATTAATAGATGTGAGCAACTCACCTTAACAATTAAGAATTGGGTTTTATTTAATTAATTAAATTCTTTTAATTAATTAAGCTCCCTAATCTTATTAGGGATAATTAATTAAACTCCTTTAACTAATTTTCCTTCCTAATCCAATTAGGAATAAATGAGAATATTTATATTAAATTAATTCCTAAACTCTTTTAGAAATTAAAATAATAATAATTGTAATAATATTAATAAGACTCCTCTTATTAATTTATATTTAATATTTCTAAAATATTAAATAATAAATATTAAGCTATTTAATTTATTCTATCACCATAGATTAAATTAAATATACTTAACATATTATTACGATTATGCCATTAACTTCTTAAATAATTATTCTTCCTTTTATGGTGTGACCCTTTGGGTTCTCCATATTAAACCTAGGTTAATGAATAAATCAATTAGAAACAATTCTAATCTTATTTAAATAAATAAATTAAACAATTAATTTATTTAAATAATATTTATTCTACAATAGGGATAAGCCTCCTAGCGATCAACGCGACTTTCCGGATAATATAGATTTCAACATTAATCATTAAAGAACCTTTGAGTAAATAGTTATCAGATGATTCAATCCTTCCACCATACAATGTCCCAATTAAATATAAGACATGGAATTCTTTCAAGTCTTATTTTATTTAATTATATGTATTTTCGACTCTTAAATGCACAACTCAAATAATGCAAATTAGAAACTCCTTTCTAATTTCATTCTCTTCTGCCCGAGACTACCTGGGTTGTCATTTATCGAATCACATAGGACATTTCTCTTCTTTTATTAGAAGTGGTAGATTCTTTATTGATCATACATTATCTCCACGTACAACTTATTATACCCAAGCATACCCTTTGATATACCCTAAGGGTCTTAAGGAATAAGTCAAAGTATAACTCATCATACACAAGATACTTATGATGATCTCAAGTCCAAGGATTACTTGTCTTACTATCACTACTGAGAATTCCTATCGACAAAAGCAAATAAAACTCCATTAGGTATTCCTTAATGAGCCAATGCTTCAAATGAACTTATTCTCTAATAAGCACCTACATACTTGCTTTAGTGTCTCCACACAAATGATCACGAGATCAATCATCCTCATCCAATGAAGCAAAGAACGATGTATGTCAATCTATCCGGATTCACTAATCCCCAATTTAGTAATCCAATGATTGGGAACTATTTTAGTTTTAAGCTTTCTAAGAATTTAGATCTCATTAGAATGATCATCATCATTATTCTAAAAGCATTGCTTAAAGCTATGGGTTTATCACATATTATAAAACAAAGATCATCGTGTAGATAATTAAAAGCCTTTAATAAATTAATACTTTTTATTAATAAATGAATAAGATTGTTACAAAGTATATGCTTTATCATCAAACATGATTGGCTTGTGTGCATACTACTTTCAAAAGATACGCTTTGGGAAGAATTGAAAGTTAAGTCCAAGGTTTATAGGACCTTTCGAGATATTAAAAAGGGTATGAGAGGTAGCTTACATGGTAGCATTACCTCTAGACTTAGAACGTATACACAATGTGTTTCATGTATCTGTGTTACGTCCTTATAAGCCAGATTATAAGCACGTAATAGAGTATGAGCCTATTCATGTTGAGAAAGACTTGACATATGAAGAAATGCCTATTCAAATCATTGATAAAAAAAGCAAGTTCTGAGGAATAAAGTTATACCTTCGGTGAAGGTAGTATGGAGGAACCACGATGCCGAAGAAGCAACGTGGGAACTTGAAGAAAAGATGCAGAAGAATTACCCTCAGTTGTTTTACTAACTTATGGCGAGATTCTGGGGACATAATCCTTATAAGGGGGAAAGAATGTAATAACCGAGAAAATCGGATTAAGGTAAAATAATTTTATTTGAATAAATAGTGAATAAAATTATAATATATATTATTTATAACGAGTAAGGAAGATGAAGTGTATTCTATAACCTAAATGTGGAATAAAGTCGTAGTATTCTGGCTAGGGGTGCTCAAAATTTTTGGTTTTTTCGATTTTTACCGGTACCGGTTTTTTCGGTACCGATTTTTTTCGATACTTGTTTTTTCGGTACTGGTTTTTTGGTATTTTAACACTTTTTGGTAGCGGTAATGACTTTTTTGAATTCGGTAAAAATCGAAATTTTGAAAATACCGAAATTTAATAATTTAATAATTAATAGTTAATGTTTTGTATTTTTATATATTAAATAATTTTTTTTATATATTAATGTTTTCTATATAATAGTAGTTTTATTACTTTTTTATATATATTATGTGACGCCCCCAAAATAGGTATACATCACCCATTATGAGTCGCCAATTACATGGTACAGAAACAAATACAACTTCATTAATACAATTATCGTGCAAAATACGACAACACATATACTGTGAGTTTAAATACAAATACTGTCTAATAAACAATATACAAACTCAAAAGGATTCCTCATTACAATTATTGATACACTATTTTACAAAAATAGTGAGGACTGCTAATAACTTTCTAGAATCATCACTCCATACCCCGGCTAGTTCCTGCTAAATTCTCACCTCCTGAGAAGAAAAATGGAACAAAAGAAAAAGGGTGAGCTCAACTAGCCCAGTAAAGAATATTATGACTAAGATAATATACAACAATTTATTATTAGTCTTCAACAGGGAAAAATCTGACAGAATATAATAGACAACAAGTTTTAGATCAACAACTACAGCGGAAACATCAATCCATTAGAAGAGTCAAGTAGAGAATGAATTCTACTATCTTCTAAGATTTAAAAGTCCATCATCAATATTTTATCCCTGTAACATCAATCAATATACATCTTGAATCAAATATTCATCTTTGTACTACGGGCCAAAGATATTCATCAGTTGGTCATGTTCATCTCAACACTTGTTCATCTTTGCACTACGGGCCAAAGATATTCATCAGTTAATCATTCATCTTTGCACTACATGTGACGCCCCCAAAACAGGTATACATCACCCATCTTGAGTCGCCAGATACAATGTAAGACCCCAACTTATTATAAATAAAATTGAATTTCCTTTATTTATTATTTTGAAAAATTGTAAGGGTTAATTTGATTAATGTGGTTAGTTATGGGTAAAATGCGCAAATATTTCAAATAAGCAAGTGGTTATAAAATATTTATTTTTATCGAAGAATATTCGTTTGGTCATGGAATATTCTTCTTTGTCGAGGAATATTCATACGACGGTATTGACCTTGTGTGGGCCTCGATAAATAACTTGGCCATGATTATTCAAGTTAATACTTTTAAAATACCCAATGGTTTGAAATACGATGAATACGCATTGTTGCGCAAAGAAGAGCACCAGTATTGCACCAATTATTGATTCTTACGTAAGAAGGCACTACTCGAATAATTGTTACAGATAATTACTGCTTCGATATTTTATTTTATTGATTCAATAATTGCTACGTTGATATTTTATATTATTGTTGTTTCAATAATTGTCACTACACACATATTTTCTATTATCGAAACAATAATTCATATTATCCTAATAATATTATTAGATAAAATTATTGGCAATGTCTAGAAAATTACATAAGGAGAGGTTTGGTCACCTAATTAATTGCGTTAGTAAGGAGAGATCCTTATTGAAAGCCCTCTTTCACGGGAACGACGACCTAGTTGCCAAGATCGTGATTCTGTAATATTATTTGTGAATAATTAATTATTGATTTATATGATAAGAAAATATTCATTTTATGTGGATATAGATGAAGAAAATTTTAATGTGACAATTGTTGAAAATTAATATTTTATCTTTTTCTGATAAAATAATTTATTATTATATTTTAATAATATAATAATGGGGATAATTTTACAATGAATGTGGGATATATGAGTATATGAGTAGGAAGAGTATTTTTATTGTAAAAGTTGTTTAAAACATGTTAAACATGTCTGTGGGCCCATTTCTTGACTGAAATTTGATTATAGCATGTAAAATCGTCCGTTTGTGGATTTCGGTCAATTTCTGTTTGGAATTTGGAAAACTTTTCTTCTGCAAAGTTGTAGAGAATGGATTTTCCTATAGAAAGGATATGAGTTTTGAATTTTTCTGATAAAAATGCTATTTATTATGAATTATTGAAGTTCCGGAGTAATTGATTTTTGGAGTTTAAAATGTTTTATTTAAGAAAAATGTTTTTTTTTGTTTTTGTTGGGTGAGTGGCTGATGTTGTGGACTGATGGTGTGCGTAGGAAAATTTATATAAATATATTAATATTTTATTAAATTTTCTGCTTTGGTGTTCTAAGCATTTTCCTATAAATAGGGTGCTTAGGTTAGAATTGAAAATCACACCAGAAACTGAAGTTTTCTCTCTTTTTCTCTCTCGATATATTGAGCGTATTCTTGTGAGTATTTTAATACTTTGAGTATTGCTATACGGTGCAAGTTCAAGTCATAGCCTATATTCGGTGTTTTAACTAGAAGTACTGTCTTTACGAGGTAAGGGATGTTATTTTCTTCTTAAATGATATTATTTTCTTCAATATCATTATGCCGAAATATTGGTTTGAACTTTTTATCAAATTTGGAATTTTTGTGTGTTTGGATTACAATTCACGTATACGGTAAGACTATTCACGAATCGACACTATTCACGTAAAAAATTAAATTTTCATTTTTCGTCCAAAATATCTATTATGGATACTAGCTTTGATTATATCCATGTTTTGATCATTCTTGAATTTTACTCCACTATGATTATTTATGAGGTATTTTTGGACATGGAATAGCTGAAATACGAATCCTTAATATTTATTCTTTTGTTTCACTGGATTCGTTTTCTTTAAAATATTTTTCATCATCCTCAGTCCTAAATGATGATATTACTGAATATCTTTGGCATGTAGTGCAAAGATGAATGATTTCTGATGAATATCTTGGGCCCGTAGTGCAAAGATGAACATGTGTTTAGATGAACATGACCAACTGATGAATATCTTTGGCACAGTAGTGCAAAGATGAATATTTGATTCCAGATATATATTGATTGATGTTACAGGATAAAATATCGACGATGAACTTTTAAATTCATATATAGAAGATAGTAGATTTCATTCTCTACTTAACTCTTCTAATGAATTATTATTTCCGCTGCGAATATTGATTTAAAATTGGTTGTCTATTGTATTCTGTTAGATTTTTTCCTGTTGAGAACTAACGATAATTTGTTCTATGTTATCTTAGTCATAATATTCTTTACTGGGCTAGTTTAGCTCACCCTTTTCCTTTTTGTTCCATTTTTTCTCAGGAGGCGAGAATGTAGCGAATACTAGTCGGGGTATGGAATGATGGTTCTAGAAGTTGTTTTAGTAGTCCTCACCATTTTTATAAAATAATGTATCAATAATTATAATGAGGACTTATTTGAGTGTGGATATTGTCTAGATGACAATATTTGTATTTAAACTCACAGTTTTTATGTTGAATTAATAAAGTTATAGTTGTTTCTGTACCATGTATTTTGACGACTCAGAATGGGTGTTGTATACCTATTTTGGGGCGTCACATACAAGGTACTAAATACAAATACAACTTAATTATACAACAGTCGTGTAAAATACGACAAAACATGGGCTGTGAGTTTTAATACAAATATTATTATATAGACAATATCCACACTTAATGGAGTCCTCATTACATTTATTATCACACTATTTTACAGAATAGTGAGGACTACTAATGCACCATCTAGGACCATCACTCCGTTCCCCGACTAGTCCCAGCTACGTTCTCATTTCTGAAGAGAATAAAGTGAAAGAAAGGGTGAGCTCAACTAGTCGAAAGAAGAAATATTATGACTAAGATAATGCATAATAATTTATCGTTAGCCTTCAACGATGTTAAACCGATAAAATATAACGAGGCATCAAGTTTAATCTGCGGTGAACAAGCAATCCATTAGAAGAGTCAAGTAGAACATAATATCTACTATCTCTTCTAGATTAAAAGTCCATCGTTGATATTTTATTCTGTCTTACTTATCAACAGCTTCTTTGTTATACTCAAGACAAATAGAACTTTCATCACTTGTCTTCACCGAACCACCAAAGATGTTAGTTAAATTCACAATTCATATTTATAATAATGTGAATTAACAGCTCCTTCTTGCCACAAAGGCTTAATAGAACGTTTACTCAATATCCTTACCCCAAAGGCTGAAGATATTCAAATGTAATAACAATGATCATACTAATCGGTTTGTCTATCTTTGCACTACTACGGGCGAAGATATTCAACTATAAAACCATTAATTCATGATCATACCAATCAATTGTCTGTCAGTGCACTACGGCCAAAGACATTCAACTGTTAACTAATGGTCATGATCCTGCCAATCACATCATTGAATTATCCATGCACTACGGCCAAGGATATTCGTTAGTATCACTAGTGGTCATGATCATGTCATACACCTGTCCATCTTCGTACTACGGGTCAAAGCTATCAAACAACATATCATCTTTGCACTACAGGCCAAAGATATTCAACAACATAGCATCTTTACACTACGGGCCAAAGACATACAACTGTAAAACCAATAACCAACAATATAATAAAGAATGGAATAATAAAAGAATTTCACCATGTATGCAGATTTTGCATGATAAAAGTTATTCCAACATAATAATAAAGAATGGAATAATAAAAGAATTTCACCATATATGCGATGATTGGCATACAGTTATTGCAACATAATAATAAAGAATGGAATAATGTAAGAATTTCACCATGCGTGCGTAATCCGCATGCAGACAAGTTATTCAAACAGTAATAATAAATAATGGAACCAGTGCATGCACGTATAATCAGCAGCATGGATATTCAAATGTAATAAATAAGAATGGAATAACAATGAATTCACCATAAATGCGATAAATCACACGCATGAAGTTATTCCAATGAGAATAATAAATAATGGAACCAAGTCATGCGTAAACGCACAGACAGGATATTCCGACAGAATAATAAAAAATAGAATATTAGAAGAATTTCACCATGTATGCGGTACATCGCATAAATAGGTTATTCCAACATAATAATAAAGAATGAAATAACAAAAGAATTTCACCAAGTATGCGGTACTTCGCATAGACAGGTTATTCCAACATAATAGTAAAGAATGGAATAATAGAAGTTCTCTTCATGAATACAAAAGAAATAATACCCCTTACGAGTACAACAAATAATATCCCTTATGAGTACAATAAATAATATCCCTTAGGAGTACAACAAATAATATCTCTTACTTTTGAAAGAAGAGTATTCCGACTAGTAGGGCGAGGATATACTCGAAGAAAACTTGCACTACACTTAAAGCTTTCTTAAACTCTAAAGAAATACGCTCAAGATTATAGAAGAAGAACTCTCTCTATAGTTTCTATCTCTAGAGTTTCAGTGAATTTATAAGAAATAATGAAGGAATGAGCTTCTATTTATAGGAGAATGGACTGCATAGTAACTAATTCATGAACGGTCCAAATTGATTTACTTTTAATCGAGCGGTCCATATTTAAAGCAAAATCTTTTAAATAAAATATAATATATTCTATTTATAATCTAATAAAACGAATAACTTTATAAAAGTATTACATTTTTATAAAAAAAGATTTTACTATGCAAAACACTATCCGCATACTTATCGCAACACTATGCATAATAAAATATAATATATTCTATTTATAGAATAACTTTATAAAAAGTATTTTGTTTTATATAAAAAGATTTTACTATGCAAAACACTATGCATAATAGAATATAATATATTTTATTTATAGAATAACTTTATAAAAGTATTCTGTTTTATATTAAAAGATTTTACTATTAAAACTTTAAACCAACGACCCATATTGATTTACTATTATAATTTCAACCAACGGTCTGAAAAATTAGCACATCTTCTCATGATATAATATTGTACCCAAAAATGATTTGGACCGAAAAGAAATATATTTTTTGGGTGAATAGTATCCCATGAATAGTACTTTAGGAATAGTACCCCGTGAATAGTAACTCGTGAATAGTAACTTGTAAATAATAACTCGTAAATAGTAACTCGTGAATAGCACTCTGACACAAAAAGTGCCCCAAATACCCGAGTAAATAATACTAGAGGGAATAGTAATCGGGTATTTTATGATAACTTGTCTACTTTGAAAAATTTTCACATAGCACCCTTAACTTTAACCCTTTTATCAATTTAACCATTTACGAAAATAAAAAAAATGAATACTTTTATTTCATAAAATTTGGGGTCTCACGCTACAGGCCAAAGATAATCAGTAATATCATCATTTAGGACTAAGGATGATGAAAAATATTTTAAAGAAAATGAATCTAGTGAGATAAAAGAATAAATATTTGGGATTCGTACTTCGGTTTATCCATGTTCAAAAACACCCCATAATATACCATAGTGGAGTAAAATTCAAAAATAAAGATCAAAACATGGATACAATCAAAGATAATAACAAAATAGACATCTGGGACAAAGAAGAGAAAATTTCATTTTTTGGTGAATGGTGTCGTATTCGTGAATAGTGCCGTATACGTGAATAGTATCGTATACGTGAATAGTAACCCCGACACAAAAAGGTAAAAATTCCACAATAATATTTATATCAATATTTTAGCATAATGATATTAGAAGAAATAATATTATTTATAAAAAAAATAACATCCCTTACCTCAAAAAGACAGTATTTCTGACTAAAATACTGGATATAGTGCTGAAGGAACTTGCACCGTATAGCAACACTCAAATTATCAAAATACTCACAAGAATATGCTCGATAATATAGAGAGAGAAAACTTTAGTTTCTGGTGTGATTTTCAATTCTAACCTAAGCACCCTATTTATAGGAAAATACTTAGAACACCAAAGCAGAAAATTTAATAAAATATTATTATTATTTTTAAAATTCCTACGCCCACTTTGAAATTCTGAATTCAACATGCTTAACAACAAGTTGGGCCCACCAATCATAACATAAACGTTTTTCATAAAAAAAATAATAATTAAAACTTCAAAAATCAATTATTCTGGAACTTCAATAATTCATAATAAATAGCCCTTTTATCAGAAAAATTCGAATCCTATGTCCATTCTATAGGAAATTCAATTCTTTACAACTTTGTAAGTTTAAGTTTTTCCAAATTCCAAGCAAAAATTAACCGAAATTCACATACGGACGATTTTACGGGCTATAATCCAATTTCAGTCACAAAATGAGGCCCACCAACACACAAAATATGTGTTAAACATTTTTTGTAACAAAAATACTCCTCCTCATTTATTCATATATCACACATTCATTGTAAAAATATCACCATTATTATATTATTATAATATAATAATAAATTATTTTATCATAAAAGATATAATATCAATTTTCAACAATTGTCACTTTTCTAAAAATTTCTCCATTTATATCCACATAAATAAATATTTTTCTTATCATATAAATCAATAATTAATTATTCATAAATAATATTATAGAATCACAATCTCGACAACCGTGTAGCTCCCAAGAAAGAGGGGGCTTTCCAATAAGGATTTCTCCTTACTAAATGATTAGGTGACCAAACCTCTCCTTAGACAGAACTTTCTAGACATTGCTAATAATTTTATCTAATAATATTATTAAAATAATATAAATTATTGATCCGATAATGGGAAATATTGTGTAGTGACAATTATTGAAACAACAATAATAATATAAAATATCAACGTAGCAATTATTGAATCAATAAAATAAAATATTGAATAAGAATTATCGTAACAATTATTGAGTAGTATCTTCTTCACGTAAGAATCAATAATTGGTGCAATACAGTAATCTTCTTGTGTAACACCGCAGACATCGTGGTTTAACCAAAGGTATTCCAACAAAGGTTAACTGTAAATAACTACGCCTGTTATTTATAAAAACTCATACTTGCTGCTTTTTTCATCCAATCGTTTTACATTATGGGGCCCACAAAAGGCTACGCCGTAAGCATTTAATATTCCCCGAAGCGGAAAGAATATTCCACGACCAAACGAATATTCCCTGACAACAATGAATATTTTATAACCACTTACTTATTTAAAATATTTACGCATTTTACCCATAACTAACCAAATTAATCAAATCAACCATTACTATTTCGAAATAATAAATAGAGGAAATTCAATTTTATTTATAAAAAGTTGGGGTCTTACATATTAATACTGTTTTGTAGTTTTATTTTATATATTAATTATTATTAATAGTTAATGATTTCTTAGTTTTTAAAAAGTATTAATATATAAAAAAATTATTTAATTATTATTAATACTTATATATATTACCATGCAGATAACCGAAAACCGAATCGAAAAAAAACTGATACTTTATTTTGTACTAAACCGCATCTCAAAATCGATAATTCTATGACTGTTTACGTTCTTGTTTTTCGGTAATTTTGGATCGGTACCGGTTCGATTTTTTACCAATGAGCACCCCTAATTCTGGCTACATGATAGAATTAAGGTATTTGAATTTTCAAGATGAAAATAAAAGCTTTCCGAGAAATTCTCCGAAAAACATTATTCATCCATTTCTGCTCGAGAATTATTTTTGAACTTCCGAGAAATATATAATGATATAATGATAAGGAAAGATGGATTATTTAATAATAATTCAGTTATGACAAACGCAGTTTTTCGCCTGCGTACTAAGTTCGAGAATGTTAAGGAAATTGAAGATTTGAATAAATGACGATAGTATAATAAGAAAGTTATTATACGAGATAAGGAATACGAGTATGATACGAAGTATTGTACGAGTATATACGAAAGGTAATATAAAGTATATAATGAACGTTATACGAACTAGTATACGAGAAGAATACGAGGATTATACGTTAAAAGCTTAAGCCATTTGTAATGGACTAATAGGATTTGTTCATGTATTTGGCAAGCCCAAGTGAATTATTGTCAACGTTAGGCCCAAAGTTAATAAAATCTAAGCCCGAACCAAGAATCAAACATGTGGATCGAACCGATGGGTCACCGGGTGAGAAAAACCCATGGGGCAACCCATATAGGCCCCCCATGGTGAGTCATGGCTGGCCAAATAAGGAGGTGGGATAGCTTCCTTTGGAATTTTAGTTGTGGAGGTGAGAATAGTAAGGAGGTGGGACCAATGACCCTTTTGCCCTCACTTTGAAAGCCTATAAATATAAGAGCTTGGATTTTTTTTAGCTTGTTCAAAATTAACCAACACTTATCACAATTACATTTAGAGAAAGGTGAGAGCTAGTCTTTGTTAATCCAAGAAGAAGGAAGAAAGCTTGATTATCAAAAGGTAATGAATCCTTAGACCATTATTCTTCATCTCTTCAATTGTAGTTTTGATAGAGAAGTGGATATTGGTGGATCATGTACCATAAGGAGTAACAAGGATGGTTATTAGTGGACTTAAACATTAATAAACCATGTTACAAGTGGAATCATAATAATATATATATGAACTAATGAAGAACACATAAAAAATTATCATTTGTTGTTGATGGACAAGTTTAAAACCATAGTGTATAGGATTAGATGATATATGTTTGGTTAGGATGATAGATGTATTAATTATGGAATGAATCCATTTGGAACGGAGTAAAAATCTCAAGTAATGAAGTTATGGCAAAAATTTACGAGATTAGACAATAATCGTCGAAATCATAAAATTCTCGGAATAAGAGTCAAAAGTAGTTGTTTAACTCAGAAACCTTAGTTTTCAAAGGCGTATCATAGAACTTTGCATTCAAGAGTTGCGGACTCAAGAATGGTCGAATTTCGGCTTAAGACGAAGAAACGAGCTATGAACGTTCACGAACGTTTAACGAACGCATAATAAAGAACCTAAACTGTGAATTTAGTGTTAACGGATTCAAAAACCTAAGATGTCTTAATGAAATCATATTATAAAAGATATGTATGATAACAACTTTTGAACGAGCCAATTTTGACTTATAACGATTAATTTACGAGCCCTAAAAGAATTGGAATTGAAAAACTTAAAATTTCTCTAAGGCTCAGAGTCTGCGTCACAGCGCCGCCCAAGATTTTAAAGTTGTCGACGCAGTAATACCATCCTGGGACACCATGCATTTGCTAAGTCATGCGCCACATGTGACATATATCAAGGGTTTGGCACCGCAATGCCATAACCTAATCCTAGACATCATAACTTTCATGCAGAAATGTGAAACATACTTAGGAAGTCAAGCGCCATGCAATGACATTACTAGATAAGAGGCAGTGAAGAATATTAATGAATGTAAAGGAAGGAAATTTGATTCAAAGGTGAATTATTACCTTAAATAACTTAAAGTAACATCATTAAGGATGATTAAAACCTTAAGTTTAACGATTAAAAGATAACGAAAGGTTACTCGAATGTAAACATAAAGTAATACAATAAACCGTAACGAATGTTAACTAATCTAATGAATGATTAAACCGCAAAGAAGAGGAAGATAGGTTAGTGACAATATTTGATTATTGTTTATGACCTAATGTAGTATGCTATGTGATCATGTTGTTAGGTTTGTAATATTCAAGAACGCAATCAAATTGCATAAATAAGCGGAAACGTGTAAAAATCAGAGTTTAAAATTTTTACAAACCATATACCCGGATCACCCTTTATGCATAATTATTAATTAAACGAAAAAGATGAATAAGAAACATACCCTTGAAGATCCGAGCTTCCTCAGGTACAAGTTCACCTCCAATCCTTTTCGCGTTCAACTTGAATCCACCGGGTTTGGTTCCTTCCTTTGATCAACGTTAGCCACCCAAGTGTTTGGCCTCTAGAGGTGATCCACCAAGGAAGAAGAAGGATTTAAGAAGATGGGTATTTGGCTCAAACCCTAGTTTTCTATCTCTATAGAAAAGAACGTACTCTCCCAACTATTGGAATTGCGTATTTTTGATATCTGATATAAGACTCCTCTTATATAGATATCAAGTAACCCTATTAAAATAAGGTATTATTTAATTAAACTCTTTTAATTAAATGGGCTCCCTAATCTTATTAGGGATAATTATTTAAACTTCTTTAACTAATTTTCCTTCCTAATCCAATTAGGAATAAATGAGAGTACTTATATTAAATTAATTCCTAAACTCTTTTAGAAATTAAAATAATAATAATAATTGTAATAATATTAATAAGACTCCTCTTATTAATTTATATTTAATATTTCTAAAATATTAAATAATAAATATTAAGCTATTTAATTTATTCTATCACCATAGATTAAATTAAATATACTTAACATATTATTACGATTATGCCATTAACTTCTTAAATAATTATTCTTCCTTTTGTGGTGTGACCCTTTAGGTCCTCCATATTAAACCGGTTGTAAATAAATCAAATAGAATAATTCTAATCTTATTTAAATAAATAAATTAAATAATTAATTTATTTAAATAAATAATATTTATTCTACAATAGGGATAAACCTCCCTAGCGATCAACGACTTTCCAGATAATATAGATTTCAACATTAATCATTAAAGAACCTTTGAGCAAATAGTTACCGTACAATTCAATCCTTCCACCATACAATGTCCCAATTAAATATAAGACATGGAATTCTTCATCACAAGTCTTATTTTATTTAATTATATGTATTTCGATTCTTAAATGCACAACTCCAAATAATGCAAATTAGAAACTCCTTTCTAATTTCATTACGCCTTAACCAAGGACTACTGGGTTGTCATTTATCGAATCACATAGGACATTTCTCTTCTTTTAATAAGTGGTAGATTCTTTATTGATCATACATTATCTCCATGTACAACTTATTATACCCAAGCATACCCTTTGATATACCCTAAGGGTCTTAAGGAATAAGTCAAAGTATAACTCATCATACACAAGATACTATGATGATCTCAAGTCCAAGGATCACTTGACTACTATCACTACAGAATTCCTATTGACGGTGAGTAAAACTCCATTAGGTATTCCTTAGCGAGCCACGCTCAAATGAACTTATTCTCTAATAAGCACCTACATATTTGCTTTAGTGTCTCCACACAAATGATCATGAGATCAATCATCCTCATCCATGAGCGCAAGCAACGTATGTACCAATCTATCCTGGATTCACTAATCCTCAATTTAGTAATCCAATGATTGGGAACTACTTTAGTTTTAAGCTTTCTAAGAATTTAGATCTCATTAGAATGATCATCATCATTATTCTAAAAGCATTGCTTAAAACTATGGGTTTATCACATATTATAAAAGCAAAGATCATGTAGATAATTAAAAGCCTTTAATAAATTAATACTTTTTATTAATAAATGAATAAGATTATTACAAAGTATATGCTTTATCATCAAACATGATCGGGCTTGTGTGCATATTACTTTCAATCTCCCACTTGCACTAAAGCCAATCGTCATGGTATCTCATACTCTTCTTCTCTAAGTGACGATTATCCTGCTGTTGGATAAGCTTTAGTTAATGGATATGTAATGTTGTTCATGAGAATCCACTATCTCTATAGTGATTTTCCATCTTTCAATGATTCTAATAATCAAATGAAAGTGCCACAACACATGTTTAGATCCAAGATGAGACTTAGGAACTATTCCTAGTTACAGAATGAACTTTTAATCCAAACAATCAACTTGCGGCTTCATTTATAGCTATATACTTTGTCTTTATCACTAAACCAAAGAACTCTTTCTTTGTTTGGAACCTTTCCATTCATCGCACCACCGCTTCAAGGTAACCCTTTACCTTAAAGTGGATTTTTCTGTCGTCTTGGTCTGTACTAAAAACTTGAGTCATTAAGCCCTCTAGTTTTAATTAAGACCCACCATGAATATGATCACATCCTTAGTGCCAGTTAAGCACTTTAAGATGTTTTTCACTGACTCATAGTGAACTTCTCCATAATATGACTGATCAACATCAGGTCTCGTACATTTCATTGCATGCATGATTGTCACTCATGCGACCTCTCTTTTCAGGAGTCTGTGGGGACTATTAAGAGAGATACACTCCATAGCTCATCGACATGAGACATCTCTTGGAGTTTTCCATGCTAAACGACTTTAGCATCAAATGAATATACGTTCCTTGGGTTAAGTCGAGCATCCTGTTATATCTATCTATATAGATTTTATCCCCAATTAAGATACTCTTCCCAAACCATTCATGGAGGAATGTTTAGACAACTTTATCATTACTGATTGTAGCATTAGTATGTCATTCCTTATCCGTAGTATATCAACATATAATATTAGGAATGTCACGGCGCTCTAATCGTTGTCCCTTTGTACACACTAGAACTCTTACCTCATCAGATGTAACTCGGATCATCATCTTCATGATGTGTACCTCATCATCATCATCTATGATGAATCCATACCTCTAGGTATCTTCATCTTATTCCAAATTTACGATATCGGTTTGTGGTACAATAGGTCATCTATAGGTTCCTCTTATTTGACTTATAGTGTTTTGTGGTTCTTGAACTCTTCAAGATCTATTATCCTCCCACTAGCCCCTTCAATAATAAACACATTTATCTTAGAAGGCAATGTGTTTCGCAACAAACACCTTTTGCTAAGTAGGATTATAGAACATATACCCTAAACTTACTTTAGGATGTCCCACAAATTGTACTTGTCAAATCTTGTCCCAAGCTTATCCTTTGAAACCTTTTCACATAAGTTGGACAACCCTTATCTTAACATACTTAAGATTAGGAATCCTCCCCATCCATAACTTTTATGGAGTCTTGGGGCGGATTTTGAGGTTACCATTTTCGTAGATATGCAGCCATTTCTAGGACATTATCCCAGAAGGATACTGGAATGTCGGTAAAATCATTTTGGACCGCACCGTGTCCAACAAGGTACGATTTTTCCATTCAAATACATCAATCATTTATTAACGTGTCGAGAGGCGTCCATTATGAGAAAACCATTTAAGATGATCTAGAAACTTATTTCACAAGTATTTATTCCTTGATCTAATCAAAGAATCTTAATACATTGTCAATTTGTTTCACCTCTGAATTCTTTGAACCTTTCAAATAATTCATACTTGTATTTTCAACAAATACACACATTCAACTCTTTGAATGATCATCTCCTTTTCTTATACTAGTTTGTTCAATCTACAAAATAATTTTTCACGTAAGTCAAGTATACAAAATCCATTAAGTAATCTTTCAGTTCTATACGAAACATTATTATTATAAATAGAACAACAATTGTTCTTAATTATAATACCAAAAATTTTATTGTCCAACAATAAAATGGAAATAATGTTTCTAACAAGAATTGGAATACAATAACAACTTATTGACTTAATAGATTTGCCCGTAGGCAGTGCTAAACTATAAGTTCCTATGGTTAATGCAGCAACCTTTTTTTCATTTTTCACACATAAGATTATTTATCTTTGTTTAGCTTTCTACTTCTTCTTGGTCCCTTCATAAATCTATATTTATGATAACCAAAGTCGATATCCAATACCCAAGTAGAACCTTGACTTAAAGAAAATTTTATTTTAAATCATGAACAAATTTGTATTTATAACCGAAACTTCACTAAGCTTCTTTGGTTAGCCTCTGCAAGATACTTCTCGCAGTTTCTTTCCAGTGTCCAGGCTTATTGCAGTGGAAGCAAGCTCCTTTGCTATCCGTATCAGTTTTGTTCTTATTATCCTTTGTTTATGCCTTTCTATATACCTTCTTTGAATCGTTCTTCTTTTCAGAAGATCCTTTGGCCCCTACCAGTAAGACATGGTCTTTTTTTTTTTTTGATTGGAAAGTGACTCTCATCATTTTTCAACATGTCAAGCAAATCAACGAAGCTGATATCTAGCTTGTTTATATGAAAAATTCACAACAATTGTGAAAGGAGTCCGGGAGTGAGTGCAAGATCAAATCTTGGCTCAACTCCATCCATGACAAAACCAGTTGTCCTAATTGATCAATCAAATTGATTATGTTAAGAACTTTTTGTCTGTACTATAGTGCCATTGGCCATTCTAGATCGGAAGAGCTCCTTAGATATCTGATATCTATCAGTCCTATTTTCCTCACCATCAACTACTTGATGTGCAAGAATATAGTAGGAGCATCCATAGTTTCATCTTGTGACGAAGCTTTCGTTCATACTCATGGATGCGAGCATGATGCATCGAGCTAATCATGCATCATCTTGCCACTTTCTAAAAGTAGCAATCTCTTCCTCGGAGGCATTATGCGCAACCATTGCGGGATAGGCGTAATAAGGACATAAGATAGCTTTTTCAACTATGAGAACTATTCTCAAATTCCTTAACCAATCCATTTAATACGGTCCAGTTAAATAACATCTAATATGTTTCAGATGATAGTAATTAAGACATTGTAAAATTTTGTAAATGAATTTGTATTTAACAATATTTTAACATACATTCTTTTATTAATTACCAAAATAAATTAGGTCTTGTTTTAAATTGGTATCTCCCACTATTTTCTTCAAACTATATTACCTCACTTATATAGTTCCTAAGCAAAATCTAATTAAAGATTTGCTTTAGTGAGAATAAGGATCCCATTTCAAATGTATATAGCTTTGTGGTGACACAACAAACTATATATAAATAAATAGGTAGACAACTCTTGTCAATTACATCAACTATGCAACTCCTTGTATTTTGCCTCTTAGATTATTTTGATCAGTGGTGGCACATCCGAATCAAAATTATCCAAGTTAAGTCCAACCTAGCACTCCATATATTCAAAAAAAGAAAAATATCATCCTTGTGGTGACACAACAAAATAATATTGTTCAATTTTCTTTATAAGCATCAAATGTGATAAATTAACATCTTAAATACTTAATACTTGCCTTGTGGTGACACAACAAACTCATATTAAATATTTAATACTCTATTAATTTTATCATGCTAGAAAGCGACGCTCGATATTCCAAATATCTTTGAACGCTTAGGACTTAATATAAAAAATTGAGGGGTTTGTTATTAATTTGTCTCATCTTGTTTAGCTGCATTTACATATATATATAAAATACGCGTCTTTATAATAAACATGCGCGCATGTTTGCATAATATATAATATATATAGTATATAAGCATGCATATAGAATACTATATTCTACCCGGATTGATTATGGACTTTTATTCTAGTTTGGTTCACTAGAGCCACCAAGTGAACCAAAAGGTCAAACCCTAGGGGTGCAAGAAATAATATTTAAATATAACTATTACATTTTAAACCGGGCTCCATTACAAATCTGGTCTTCAAGCGCTCCTTGCTCCTTGATCTCCAATTTTTCAAAATTAATTTTAACTATTCCTATTACAAAACTAATTAAAATAAATAGAAACCTTGATCGTGATCGAGGGGAAGTACATAGAGGAGATAGAATTTACATTCTAGAAAAATTAGAGAAGGCGTAGGCACGCAGAATTCCCATTTAATAAAACCCATACATTCATGCATCCAACTAAAATAAAATCCAATCACATTTAATTGATAGTCCATAATCAATCCCATTTATTATCATACACATCACCATATGCATCAATAAATAACATTCATCCCATGAATAATAAACATTTAATATATATATATATTGATATCATTTAATGGGCAAATTTAGTTAGCATAAAATCTAATTTTGAATCAAAATAAACTCCTTTATTTTAATCCAAATTTAAATCAAAATAAAACTATTTTATTTTAATTTATTTAATTTTGAATAAAATAAACTATTTTATTTTAATCAAAATCTTTAATCAAAATAAACTCCTTTATTTTAATTAATTATGGAATCTAATTCCATGAAAAAAATAAATAAAATAAACTCATTTATTAAAGGAAACACGGATTCTCTTTCCTATTCACAAATAAACTCCTTTATTTTGAATAATATGAAATCTTATTTCATATCTAAATAAACTCCTTTATTTAAGGAAACATGGATTCACTTTCCTATTCACAAATAAACTCCTTTATTTTAGGAAACATGGAATCCAATTTCAACTCCAATTAGTTATCATGGAATCCAATTCCAACTCTAATTAGTTAGCATGAAATTCAATTTTAAAATTAAAATAAACTATTTTATTTTAATATTAAAATAAACCTTTTATTTAAAGATTAAAATAAACTTTTTATTTTAATTATAAAATTATTATATATATATTTATTACGTAAATATATATATTATATATATATAATAAAACTGTGATACCAAAAAAAAAAATATATATATATATATATATATATAATATATAATATATAAATAAATCATGTTCCCTTGTGGTGGCCACGTGATCACCATTTAAGTCTTGGGCATGTTGGTTAGCTTCGGTAATAACAAGTCCTTGTGGTGAATTATTTTTTTTTTTGTGCAGCGAATTACGAATAACAAGTGGCTATATTCCGCCGCAAAATCATGCAAATGATCAAGGGAATTCGCGATTTTTTTTTTTTTTATAAATTTTATACAACAAAATTATGTCCAATTAAATTGTTCTAAACACATATCAATATACATATCAAATTAAAATAATTAATAATTCGCATAAAGGTTTGGCTCTGACACCACTGTTAGGTTTGTAATATTCAAGAACGCAATCAAATTGCATAAATAAGCGGAAACGTGTAAAAATTAGAGTTTAAAATTTTTACAAACCATATACCCGGATCACCCTTTATGCATAATTATTAATTAAACGAAAAAGATGAATAAGAAACATACCCTTGAAGATCCGAGCTTCCTCAGGTACAAGTTCACCTCCAATCCTTTTCGCGTTCAACTTGAATCCACCGGGTTTGGTTCCTTCCTTTGATCAACGTTAGCCACCCAAGTGTTTGGCCTCTAGAGGTGATCCACCAAGGAAGAAGAAGGATTTAAGAAGATGGGTATTTGGCTCAAACCCTAGTTTTCTATCTCTATAGAAAAGAACGTACTCTCCCAACTATTGGAATTGCGTATTTTTGATATCTGATATAAGACTCCTCTTATATAGATATCAAGTAACCCTATTAAATAAGGTATTATTTAATTAAACTCTTTTAATTAAATGGGCTCCTAATCTTATTAGGGATAATTATTTAAACTTCTTTAACTAATTTTCCTTCCTAATCCAATTAGGAATAAATGAGAGTACTTATATTAAATTAATTCCTAAACTCTTTTAGAAATTAAAATAATAATAATAATTGTAATAATATTAATAAGACTCCTCTTATTAATTTATATTTAATATTTCTAAATATTAAATAATAAATATTAAGCTATTTAATTTATTCTATCACCATAGATTAAATTAAATATACTTAACATATTATTACAATTATGCCATTAACTTCTTAAATAATTATTCTTCCTTTTATGGTGTGACCCTATAGGTTCTCCATATTAAACCTATTGTGAATAAATCAATTAGAATAATTCTAATCTTATTTAAATAAATAAATTAAACAATTAATTTATTTAAATAAATAATATTTATTCTACAATAGGGATAAGCCTCCCTAGCGATCAACGACTTTCCGGATAATATAGATTTCAACATTAATCATTAAAGAACCTTTGAGTAAATAGTTACCGTACAATTCAATCCTTCCACCATATGTCCCAATTAAATATAAGACATGGAATTCTTGTCAAGTCTTATTTTATTTAATTATATGTATTTCACTCTTAAATGCACAACTCTAAATAATGCAAATTAGAAACTCCTTTCTAATTTCATTCTCGCCGCCAATGACTCTCTTGGGTTGTCATTTATCGAATCACATAGGACATTTCTCTTCTTTTAATAGAAGTGGTAGATTCTTTATTGATCATACATTATCTCCATGTATACAACTTATTATACCCAAGCATACCTTTGATATACCCTAAGGGTCTTAAGGAATAAGTCAAAGTATAACTCATCATACACAAGATACTATGATGATCTCAAGTCCAAGGATCACTTGTCTTACTATCACTACTGAGAATTCCTATCGACAGTGAGTAAAACTCCATTAGGTATTCCTTAGCGAGCCACGCTCAAATGAACTTATTCTCTAATAAGCACCTACATATTTGCTTTAGTGTTCCACACAAATGATCATGAGATCAATCATCCTCATCCAATGAGCAAGAACGTATGTACCAATCTATCCGGATTCACTAATCCCCAATTTAGTAATCCAATGATTGGGAACTACTTTAGTTTTAAGCTTTCTAAGAATTTAGATCTCATTAGAATGATCATCATCATTATTCTAAAAGCATTGCTTAAAACTATGGGTTTATCACATATTATAAAACAGCATCATGTAGATAATTAAAAGCCTTTAATAAATTAATACTTTTTATTAATAAATGAATAAGATTGTTACAAAGTATATGCTTTATCATCAAATATGATTGGCTTGTGTGCATACTACTTTCACATATATTGTAGAATCTATAAAGACTCGAAAGAGAAGTGAATTAACTGTAGAAAACGCTAAGGGAAAGTGTTCTAAACCCTTGTCTATGTTCATCTTGGATAAGATTTATGATTCATGTACCTTACGCATGGATTGATGTACAAAGAAGTCAAAGCCAATTCTGTATGCTAGACTTGATGTGTTTTGTGGATTTCCTTATAATCTATCAACATATTATCAATGTTGTTATCTTATGCCAACTATTTTGGTACGGATTTCAAAGAAAGAGTGAGTATGAATAAACAAATATTTTGTCGTCAATCGACAGGCATGTGAGGTTGCCAAAACTTAAACGTAGATACGTTTAATGAAGTAGTGTTTTACAACATAGAGTACTATATGCTAATCACTTAGACGTGCTCGTAAGAAATGCCAGACTTACGGACTTGGTGTCGGGTTGTCCTTTTTAAAGAAAGAATGAAATGCTCAAGGTCTTGGACCAAAATCGATGTTTAACGTATGTTGTGCATTGTTAAACAGTTTTAAAAAAAAAGCGGAGTGTTATTTTGAATTATCTATAGTACTTCATAACCATTGACTCAGTTATAAAATATATATGGTCATATGATTCAAACATATTGCTCAAATAAAATTGTTATACTTGCTGAGCTAGTTATATTCACCTTTGCTTGAACCATATGAATGCAGCTAAGACCGAACGGACTGAAGGATCCGGTAAGGATAAAGGAAAGGCTAAGGCAAAAAAATAAGTTATCTTTGTAATAGCATAGTATGAACTTTGTAATTATGGGATACTATGACGAAGAACATATGTAATGGTTACAAAGAACCTGAGAAGGGAAATATTATTTTATAATATATAGAAGACATATTCACTCTTTTGAGGTATTTCAATTGAATGTATGTGTGAACTGTAGCACCGTGTAGCACCATTTGTCGGGTTGGAAGACACCCGGATTTGGGGACGTCACAGCGACATAAATAACATTTTCATAAAATAACGGAAATACTTTTACCGTTAAACTTTTGAAATACTAGATGATAAAAATATAGTAATACGCGTTGTTGCACAGTAGCACACGGTATTGCACAGAATCTTTGATTATTGATGCTTACGTAAGAAGTCACTCAGTTTCATTCAATAATTATCACAGTAGTTGCTTCATAGTATCTCATATTATTGATTCAATTATTGTCACAGTATTATCTGCATAATATTTTATATTATTAAATTAATAATTGAGACGACACAGTTATTCATATTATTATTTGTATTATTGACAATGTCTAGAAAGTTCTGTCGATGAAAGGGGTTTGGTTATTTAATTGCACGGTAGTAAGAAAAAATTCTTATCGGAAAGCCCCCTCTTTCCTGGGAACGATCTGGTTGTCAATATTGTGAGTTATAATATTAAATGATGAATAATTGTTGAAAGATTAAAAATGTGATGATTAAAGATAAGTGATTTGTGGTAAGTATTTATTCAAATTTTGATATAAATAGAGAGATTTGTCATTAGGCGTTTGTTGTAAGTTTGGCTTATTATTCCATGGAGAGATGTGCTAATTTTTCAGACCGTCGGTTGAAGTTATAATAATAAATCAATATGGACCGTTGGTTGAAGTTATAATAGTACATCAATATGGAACGTAGGTTGAAGTTTTAATAGTAAATCAATATGGACCATCCGTTTAATAGTAAATCTGTGACGCCCCCAAAATAGGTATACATCACCCATTCTGAGTTGTCAATACATGGTACAGAAACAACTACAACTTTATTATTACAACAAGAAATCGTGAGTTTAAATACAAATATTATCTTCTAGACAATATTTATACTCAAATAAATCCTCATCACATTTATTGATACATTATTTTACAAAAATGGTGAGGACTACTAAACAATCCTTTCTAAAACCTTCATTCCATACCCAGACTTCGTGCTTCGCTATATTCTCGCCTCACGAGAAGAATGGAACAAAAAGGAAAAGGGTGAGCTCAACTAGCTCAAGAAGAATATTATGACTAAGATAATATACAACAAATTATCGTTAGTCTTCAACAGGAAAAATTTAATAGAATACAATAGACAACAAGTTTCGGATCAATATTCGCAATGAAATAATAATTCATAGAAGAGTTACGTAGAGAATGAAATCTACTATAATCTATGAATTTAACGGTCCATCATCAATATTTTATCCTGTAACATCAATCAATATTCATCTCAAATCAAACATTCATCTTTGCACTACAGCCAAAGATATTCATCACTCGGTCATGTTCATCTCAACACTGCTCATCTTTGCACTAAAGGCCAAAGATATTCATCACGATCAGTCGTGTTCATTTAAACACTGCTCATCTTTGCACTTTCACAATGAAAGATATTCTTCAAAATCATTCATCTTTGCACTACAGGGCCAAAGATATTCAATAATATCATCATTTAAGACCGAGGATGATGAAAATATTTTTAAAGAACGAATCCAAAGTGAAACAAAATGACAAGAATTAAGGATTTATGATTCGTACTTTGTTTTATCCATGTCCAACAATACCTCAAAAATAATCATAGTGGTGTAAAATTCAAGAATGATCAAAACATGGATACAATCAAAGCTAGTATCCGAATAGATATTTTGAGACGAAAAAGAAGAAATTTTATTTTTCTATTGAATAGTGTCAGATATCGTGAATAGTGCCGTATACGTGAATAGTAACTCCGACACCAAAAGATAGAAATTCCACAAAAAAACATTTTCACGCTTCATGAATAGTACTCGTGAATAGTAACTCGTGAATAGTAACTCATGAATAGTAACTCATGAATAGTAACTCATGAATAGTAACCCCGACATGAAAAAGTTCCAAATTTGATAAAAAGTTCCAACCAACATTTCAGCATAATGATATTGAAGAAATAATATCATTACGAAAAAAAATAATATCCCTTACCTCAAAGAATCGATTTCTTGGAGGAAAGGCTCAAGGATGATCTTTGAATGAAACTTGTATCGAACAAAGAACTCTCAAAGTATCTAAATACTCACAAAATACGCCAATAATATAGGAGAGAAAGAGAAAAACTTTGTTTCTCGTGTGATTTTCAATTCTAACTTAAATTTCTATTTATAGGAAAATGTTAGCCCACCAAGCAGACATTTGACTGCTACACCGATGGCTTTACCGCTACTATTGCCACCCACCACATTTGAAATAAAATTCAGCACATTTCTTCACCAACCACAAGTGGGGGCCCACTCAATTCTAGAATTTTCCACCAAAATCAATTATAAACCTAATTTCCAATCGAGACACCTCTTAAAATTCATAACAAATCATTCGTGAATTTTTAACGGTTCAAAATTTGTGGACATATACTCAACTTATGTATGTATAACATACCCAAAATTACCACAATCCAACGGTCGGATTAAAATTATAACCCCATGATATATCTCAAAACCCCGATTTAATTTTTAATACCTCCAATCCGATAAAATACTTATAAAACACCTCAACAATAATTTCTTCATTTATAACCACATAAATAAATCCATCATTTATATCCACATAAAATAAATATTTCTTTATCATATGAATCAATAATTAATTATTCACAAATAATATTACGTAATCACAATTATGAAACCCAGCCGCCGCTCCTGTGAAAGAGGGGCTTTCCGATAAGGATTTCTCCTTCATCGGCGCGCAATTAGGTGACCAAACCTCTCCTTGATGTAACTTTCTAGACATTGCCAATAATGCTATCTAATAATATTATTCAAATAATATGAATTATTGATCCGATAATGGAGATAATGTGCATGAATGACAATTATTGAATGTTAATAATATAAAATATCAACGCAAAGAATTATTGAATCAATAAAATAAAATATTGAATAGTAACTCACCGTGGAAAATTATTGAGTAGTGCCTTCACGTAAGGATCAATAATTCAACAATTTTGTGCAATACTGCAGTGTGCCTTCTTTACCACCAGCGTAGACATCGTATTTTAACCACCGGGTATTCCAACAATCTAACTTGTAATAACTACGCCGTTATTTTTAACCAACTTATATTTGTCGCTTTTTCATCCAATCGCTTTTTAGTTATGGGGCCCACACACGGTCATTTTCTTGCATTTAATATTCCCCGACGTAAATGAATATTTTATAACCACTTGCTTATTTTGAAATATTTATGTATTTAACCCTTAACTATCCACATTAATCAAATCAACCCTTACTATTTCAAAATAATAAATAAAGGAAATTCCTTTTATTTAAAAAAATTGGGTCTTACAACCTCCCCTCCTTATGAAATTTCGTCCTCGAAATTGGCGTATGTACTGGTGTTTCAAAAGGTGAGGATACCTCGCTTTCATTTCCGCTTTCCAATTCCCGTGTCATTTCCTCTATAGCATGATTCCTCCACAAAACTTTAACTTGTGGTATGACCTTTCATGCGTAGGGACATGCTCCTTCCTATCCAAGATCTTGATAGGTACCTCCTCACGTTAAGTCTTCTGGCTATCTCGTCCGGCTTCTAACTCAATAACGTGGTTCGGGTCTTTCACATATTTACTGAAGTGCACGAGATATGTGAAACACATTATGAACACGAGACATACTTTGAGGTAACGCAAGTCTATAGGCTACATTTCTACTCGGTCAAGAATTTGAAATGGACCAATAAATCGTGGATTGAGCTTTCCTCTTCCCAAATCTTGTAACTCCCTTCCATGGAGCAACTCATGAACAATACATGATCCCCTACATTAAATTCCACGTCCCGTCGATGAAGATCCGCATAACTCTTTTGTCGATCTTGTGCCGCTTTGTATACGTTGTCGAATCATTTGGATCTTTTCGGTGAGTCATACGTACTAACTCGGTCCCAACAATGTTGCTTCACCCACCTCATCCCAACATATTGAGAACGACATTTTCGGCCCATATAATGCTTCAATGGAGCCACGCCTATACTTGCTCGATAATCTGTTGTTGTAGGAGAATTCCACCAATGGTAAATACTTATCCCAACTACCCTTGAAGTCTAGGACACGAGTCTTAATAAATCTTCAAGAGTTTGAATAGTCCTCTCGATTGTCCGTCCGCTTAGGGATGGTATGCGAACTAAATCGCAAATCCGCGCCCATAGCTTTTTGCAAGCTAACCCAAAATCTTGAAGTGAATCTTGGGTCACGATCCAAAACTATGGATACAGGCATGCCATGCAACCTCACAATCTCATTTACGCATATACTAGCAAGACGCTCAAGTGAATAAGTCTCCCAGACGGTAAAAATGAGCGGAGACTTGGTTAATCTATCAACAATAACCCAAATAAGATTGATGCCTTGAGAAACCGTAGGAAGACCCGTAACGAAATCCATGGTAATGTGTTCCCACTTCCATTCCTAATCTCAAGTGGTTGCAACGGACCCTTAGGTACTAGATGCTCCGCCTTTACACGTTAAGTAAGTTAAACACATCGAGATAAACTTTGCAATCTCTCTCTTCATATTATTCCACCAAAATGTATGTCAAGATCACGATACATTTTAGTACTTCCAGATGGATTGCAAATGGTGTATTGTGTGCCTCCATCATAATCTTGTACTTCAAATCGAGTGTCGTTAGAACACAAAGTCTAGAGTGGACTCAAGTATTCCTTCTTCATCAATTCTCGCCCTAAATAGCTCCTTCTTGTACTTTCTTCTTCATACGTATCGTCTCTGGCCATTAGGTGGCTTGAGCAACCTTAACTTTTTCTATTAAAGTTGGCTCTATGTATACTTATACACATCATCGCACTTTTCGTTCAAGATATGATCTTCTACTCAATGCGTTAGCTACCACGTTAAACTTTACAGTGATGGTATTGAATAGTGTGGTCGTAGTCTTTCAATAGCTCGAGCCAACGTCATTGCCGCATGTTGAGTTCTTTTTGAGTGAAGAAATATTTAAGGCTTTTATGGTCCGAATATATCTCCACTTTCTCCCCATATAGATAGTGCCTCCATATCTTTAGCGCTGAAACGATCACCGCTAACTCTAGATCATGAGTAGGATAATTCCTCTCATACTCTTTAAGTTGTCATGAGGCATAGGCTATGACTTTCCCACGTTGCATGAGAACACATCCTAACCCTTTGCACGAAGCATCATCAGAGATAACAAATCCATCCGAACCAGATGGTATTGTTAGAACAGTCTTAAATAAGTCTCCTCTTAAGCTCTTGGAAACTCTTCTCGCATTCTTCATTCCAAACGAATTTTGTATCCTTCCGAGTTAATGAGTTAATGGAGTAGCGATTCGAGAAAACCCTTCCACGAATCTCCGATAATAACCAAATTAAGCCCAAAAAGCTACGTACTTCATCCACCGACTTTTATTGCTCCCTAACTTTGTATTGCTTCAATCTTCACGGATCAATGATACTCCATGTTTTGACACCACATGCCCAAGAAAGGCTACTTCCTCGCCGAACTCGCATTTCTTCAATTTGGCATATAGTTGGTTTTCACGAAGCCTTTGGAGTACCAAATTTCAAATGGTGCTCATGATCTTCACGGCTTTTGGAATGTATAAGGATGTCATCAATAAAGACAACAACGAATCCCATCCAAATATTCCTTGAATACTCGGTTCATCATATCCATGAAAGCCGCAGGAGCATTAGTTAGTCCGAAAGACATGACTAAGAATTCATAATGCCCATACCGAAGTTCTCGAAGGCGCCTTTGGAATATCCTCGCCTCTAATTTTCAAATTTGATGATATCCGAACGAAGATCGATTTTTGAAAAGAATTGTGCCCTCAGAATCGGGTCAAACAAGTCATCAATACGAGGTAGAGGATACCTATTCTTGATGGTGACATGGTTCAATTCCCGATAGTCAATACAAAGTCGCATACTCCCGCTCTTTCTTTTTTACAAATAAAACAGAGCACCCCAAGGAGATGTACTAGATTTAATGAAACCGATGTCCAACAATTCCTCGTAGTTGGACCTTTAACTCCTGAAGTTCAATAGAGCCATTCGATATGGGGTTTTAGAAATGGGCTTTGTACCAGTTCAAGATCAATAAAGAATTCAACTTCACGCTCGGGGTAGACCGGAAGTTCTTCGTGAATACGCCGGAAAGTCAATAACAACAGAATATTATTCAAATTTGACGTGTCTTTATTCAAATCCATAACATGGGCTAAGAAAGCTTGACATCCGCTTTTCAATAAACGAATAGCTTTATGATTTGATATGACAAAGATTGATTTTAATGGTTTAGTTGCTTGAATTGTATAACAGTCGGGTTAGGAATATGAAAACTAACAACCTTACGAAAACAATCAATTTTGGCATGATGAGTAGTTAACCAATCAATCCCTAAAATCACATCAAAAGCAAGTATCTTTAAAGAGATAAGGTCAACATGTAAGGTGATGGTGCCAACTTGAATCAAACAAAATTTATAAACAAATTGGATGTGATGAAAGTTTCTCCCAACGGAGTTTCCACAGATAGGTCAAAGTCTAATTTCTCCTGAGTCAAGTTTAAACGTTGAGCACAAGCAGGAGAGATAAATGAATGGGTAAAGACCAAGATTTCGAGTAAGGTATAAACTTCGCAAGAATTTATAAATAGCTTACCCGTGATCACCTCGTTTGGGTTCTCGCATTATGACCAAATCACAACAAACGCTTCTTCCGGAATCGTTGACTTTGACTTTTCGGGGATGATCTTTTGAGTCACCGTCCCTCATTGAACTAGGTTTCTACCATCAGCATAATCTCGAAAGCGATATGTCCTTCCTTTCCACAACTATAGCATACCTTGAACTGTTGTGGGCGCTTTGACCGATATGTCCTCTTTTCCGCATTTTAGCATATACGACCGGTGGTCGTTCTCCTCCTTAGAACCAGATTCTTTCACGCCGCAAGACCGCTGCTTTCACATAGTCGTTGTTAAATCTCCTCTTTTTAAAATCTCCTCCCCACTCGCTTCTTCGCATTTTCGACGACCATGATTACCACCGAGTGGTTACCATTTCGTCTCATTCGCTTTTCTTTCTCGCGCAGTTATCATTATTCTGCATGACCGCTATCTCTGCTGATGCGATCCTCGGTTATGGTCCTCGGTTGACTGTACTCGTTATCTCGCTTCTAATAATTGAGCCTGCTTACAACATCCTGAATAAAGAGAAAGTTTATGAGAAATGAGATATCGACGTATCGCCGGTTTCAAACCTCTAAGAAACATCCGCGTCATATCGTTCCTCATTCTCCACCAAATGAGGTGCAAACTCGATAACTCGCAAACTTTGCCTCGTCATCGAGACAATCGCCATGTTGTTTTGCTTTAACTCGATGAACTTCACTTCATACGATCGAACACTTTCGTGAAAGTATTTGTCATTAAATAGTCTCTCAAACGCCTCCCAAGACATGTTGAGTACAATTTGATGGTACGCTTCACGCACTCCCACCGATGATCTCGCCTTCGCCACGGAACATAAAGGTGGCGAATGGAACCTTCGTTCTCTCCGTGCATCCCAAGACATCGAATATCTTGGTAATTTGTTTGACCCATGTTTCCGCCATGATCGGATCTCGCTTTCCCTTAAATTCGTGGTCCCAACTCTTTGAATCGCTTGGTTTGTGATAACCCGTGAATTGCTATCATTTCTCCTCAGATTTTGAACACGAGTCTCCCTCGTCTCGATTTTGTATGAATCTGCAAAAAGCTTCTAAACATCCCTCGCTCATCATCTCGCTCAATGGTGTTGTTCACAGGGAGGAACATTGCCACTGTTGCACGCTTCTCCTCGTTGGTAAAGACAGCATCTCCACGGGCCTCATTTACTCCAATCATAATATTCTCACGACATTCTCTCAAATACCGCCATAAAACAAGGGTTAATTAAGGAAATCAATATATCACATAATATCCCATATACTCACCAACTAACAAATAAGCTTAGTAGGACACACTAGCGAAGGATTTACTCGCTCTCCCCTCTAGTTCTATTCCCCGATCTCCGCCAGAGATCATATCCCTAAGCTCGATACCAACCGCGACGCCCCCAAAATAGGTATACATCACCCATTCCGAGTTGTCAATACATGGTACGTAAACAACTACAACTTTATTATTACACAACAAGAAATCGTGAGTTTAAATACAAATATTATCTTCTAGACAATATTTATACTCAAATAAATCCTCATCACATTTATTGATACATTATTTTACAAAAATGGTGAGGACTACTAAACAATCCTTTCTAAAACCTTCATTCCATACCCGACTGCACTTTCGCTATATTCTCGCCTCCCGAGAAGAATGGAACAAAAGGAAAAGGGTGAGCTCAAATAGCTCAAGAAAGAATATTATGACTAAGATAATATACAACAAATTATCGTTAGTCTTCAACAGGAAAAATTTAATAGAATCTGATAATAGTATAACAAGTTTCAGATCAATATTCGCAATGCGGAAATAATAATTCATAAGAGTTACGTAGAGAATGAAATCTACTATAATCTATGAATTTAACGAATTCATCATCAATATTTTATCCTCAGTAACATCAATCAATATTCATCTCAAATCAAACATTCATCTTTGCACTACTGTGCCAAAGATATTCATCATCCATTATGTTCATCTCAACACTGCTCATCTTTGCACTAAAGGCCAAAGATATTCATCGATCATTACATGTTCATTTAAACACTGCTCATCTTTCCACCACAGCCAAAGATATTCTTCAGAAATCATTCATCTTTGCACTACAAAGCCAAAGATATTCAATAATATCATCATTTAAGACCGAGGATGATGAAAATATTTTTAAAGAACGAATCCAAAGTGAAACAAAATGACAAGGATTAAGGATTTATGATTCAGTACTTTGTTTTATCCATGTCCAACAATACCTCAAAAATAATCATAGTGGTGTAAAATTCAAGAATGATCAAAACATGGATACAATCAAAGCTAGTATCCGTAATAGATATTTTGGACTTAAAAGAAGAAATTTTATTTTTCTATTGAATAGTCAGAGTATACATGAATAGTGTCAGATATCGTGAATAGTCAGATACGTGAATAAGTAACTCCGACACCAAAAGATAGAAATTCCACAAAAAACATTTTCACGCTTCATTTAATAGTACTCGTGAATAAGAACTCGTGAATAGTAACTCATGAATAGTAACTCATGAATAGAACTCATGAATAGTAACCCCGACATGAAAAAGTTCCAAATTTGATAAAAAGTTCCAACTAACATTTCAAAGATAATGATATTGAGAAATAATATCATTACGAAAAAAATAATATCCCTTACCTCAAAGAATCAAGATTTCCGGAAGGAAAGGCTCAAGTGATGTTTGAATGAAACTTGTACCAACAAGAACTCTCAAAGTATCTAAATACTCACAAAATACGCTTCAATAATATAGGGAGAGAAAGAGAGAAAACTTTGTTTCGGTGTGATTTTCAATTCTAACTTAGCCTCTATTTATAGGAAAATGTTAGCCCTACCAAGCAGACTTGACTGCGCACCGATGGCTTTACTCGCTACTATTGCCACCACCACATTTGAAATAAAATTCAGCACATTTCTTCACCAACCACAAGTGGGGCCCACTCAATTCTAGAATTTTTCACCAAAATCAATTATAAACCTAATTTCCTAATCGACACCTCTTAAAATTCATAACAAATCATTCGTGAATTTTAATCTGTTCAAAATTTGTGGACATATACTCAACTTATGTATGTATAACATACCCAAAAATTACCACAATCCAACTATTTGGATTAAAAATTATAACCCCGAATATATCTCAAAACCCCGATTTAATTTTTTTTAATACCTCCAATCCGATAAAATACTTGATAAAACACCTCAACAATAATTTCTTCATTTATAACCACATAAATAAATCCATCATTTATATCCACATAAAATAAATATTTCTTTATCATATGAATCAATAATTAATTATTCACAAATAATATTACGAATCACAATTATGATAACCAGCCGCTCCTGGAAGAGGGGCTTTCGATAAGGATTTCTCTCTTCTTGCGCCGCAATTAGGTGACCAAACCTCTCCTCGATGTAACTTTCTAGACATTGCCAATAATGCTATCTAATAATATTATTCAAATAATATGAATTATTGATCCGATAATGGAGATAATGTGCGTTGACAATTATTGAACAAAGAATAATATAAAATATCAACGCAAAGATTATCAATCAATAAAATAAAATATCAATAAGAATTCACCGTGAAAATTATTGAGTAGTGCCTTCTTACGTAAGGATCAATAATTCAACAATTACATGCAATACCGCAGTGTCATCGCAAGTAACCACGCCAGACATCGTATTTTTTAACCACCGGGTATTCCAATGATTAACTAAGAATAACTACGCCTGCTTATTTTTAACCAACTTATATTTGTCGCTTTCTTCATCCAATCGCTTTCCGTTATGGGGCCACACACATGGTCATACTGGTCGCATAAAATATTCCCCGACAGAAATGAATATTTTATAACCACTTGCTTATTTTGAAATATTTGCGTATTTAACCCTTAACTATCCACATTAATCAAATCAACCCTTACTATTTCAAAATAATAAATAAAGGAAATTCCTTTTTATTTAAAAAAAATTCGGGGTCTTACAAAATCAATATGGACCGTTCGTAAATCAATTACTATTTAGTCCATTCTTCTATAAATAGAAGCTCATTACTTCATTATTTCTTACGAATTCACTAAAACTATAGAGAGAGAAACTATAGAAAGAAAGAAGAAGAGTATTATACTACTTCACTATTGCAGTATCCAATCTCCTACTAAGGTAAGGGGCATTATTTTTTTCGTATTCGTAAAGGATGTTATTTACTTCATACTCATAAGGGTTGTCATTTTATTCCTTATTAATCTGCGGGAGTAACATGTCTACGCGGATGACCGCATGCATGGTAAATAACCCTTCGTATTCATTCTTTATTAATCTACGGGAGTAACATGTCTACGCGGATTACCGCATGCATGGTGAATAACCCTTCATATTCATTCTTTATCAATTTGCGAGAGTAACCTGTCTACGTGGATTATCGCAAGCATGGTGAATAATCCTTCATATTCATTCTTTATTAAATTATGGAAATGATCTGTCTACGCGGATTACCACATGACGGGTGAAAATTCATTTGAAGTTTCGTATATTATTTTATACGCGTATGAGATATCATTTCTTTTGTACTCATTAAGGGATATCATCTTTTTTCATATTTCTCCATTTATGGCACAAATTTATTGTTTGTTTTCATAACTTTATTATTAAATGGTGAAAACCCTTAAAATTAGTGGAATATTCTTAATAGTTTGTGCTTCACTTATTATCATTTCACTATTGGTCTGAACTTTCATTATTGAAATTGCAATATTTTCATGGCGGGATACTATTTATGTCAGAGTACTATTCATTTGGAATACTATTCATTCAGGATACTATTCATTCGGGGTACTTTTCATTCGAGTACTATTCATTCGGGGTACTATTCATGAGCTACTATTCACGTTAAAATTGATTTTTTTTTTATGTCTAAATTATTTTTGATATATGAATATCATTCTTGAATTTTACTCTACAATTAATGATCATGTTGACAATTTGGACATTCTTGAACTCTTGATAAATTGAATTATAAATCTCTAATATTTTTCCTTGATCTCACTTTATTGATTATTTATCCTTATATTGTGTTAAAAGTCATGTTTGGCCTATAAGTGCAAAGATGGACCGTTGATTGGTATGATTATTACCAAGAATTGTGTATTTGTATAATCATGATCTTTAATGTTACAGATAAAGGTTTGTGGTGAAAGTCCTCTTTGGGCCGTAGTGCATAGATAATTCATTGATTGGAAATAATTATTGATTGGTATTACAGGGATAAAATATTGATGATAGACTTTTAAATCATAAAAGATAGTAGACATCATGTTCTACTTGACTCTTCTAATGAATTGTTATTTCTGCTGCAGTTGTTGATCTAAAACTTGTTGTCTATTATATTCTATCAGATTTTTTTCTGTTGAGGACTAAGGATAATTTGTTCTACATTATCTTAATCATAAATTCTTTACTGGGCTAGTTGAGCTCACAATTTTCCTTTTGATTCTATTGTTCTTCTCAGGAGGCAAAAATGTAACTGGGACTAGTTGGGGAATGGAGTAATGGTCTAAGATGGTTATTATAGTAGTTCTCCCTATTTTGTAAAATACTGTGACAATAATTGTAATGATTACTTTATTTGAGTTTGGATATTGTCTACAAGACAATATTTGTATTAAACCGTCTACCATGTGTTGTCGATTTTGCACGATGCAGATAAATAAAGTTTGTATTTAGATTCTGTACCATGTATTTGACGATTCAAAATGAGTTTCAAAATGAGTTGTGCAAACCTATTTTGGGACGTCACAATATATATAATTTTGAAACAGATGGGATGTTATGTAATCGAACTTTCTTGATCTTGAGGAAAAACTTCTCAAAAATTGAGCTTACTTCTGGAATCAATTGCTATAAGATTGCAATAGTGAAGTTCAATTTAATATACAAAAACGACTTTTACACAAAATCACAAATGTAACGATTTATTTATCAGTTTATGCACGTTCAAAACCGTGTGCATGCTTAACATATGCATTTATTGGAATCCTTATTTTAAATAATTTATAAGAACATTTTTCTTGTAAGTTAAAATAAATTATAACGTATTATTAAAAGTATATTGGATAATGTTTTGTCTTGTAAGTTAAATTGAATTATAAAAATATTTAGCATAAGATATATGATATACATATTAATTATACATTTTAATATTCTCATTTTTATAATTTATTTTATTTAACTAATACATTTTATTTTGTTTTGAATGATTTATCTTGTTTATCTTGATGAATAAATAAAAATAATTATTTCAGTTAGTTTTAAAGATGAAAAAAAGACTATTGAAGGATTGATAGAGTTGGAAAGGAAAAATGAAGACCAAGTTCAATGTGCCTTAGATTAGGTTATAAATTATTTTCCCCTATAAATAGGTCTTTTGTTTTAGGAGAAGGTGAATTAGATATTATATATTTTTTGATTTATTAGTTTAGGTTAATTAGGAGGAGTAAGATTAAGTATTTGTTCATTGTATGTCGGTTGAATGATCGTTAATATATGGAGTTTTTTTATTTATTTTTAATCTTCTTCTTCTTTATTTTAGTTAGTCTATTTATTTTCATGTCTAGTTAATTTCTTTAATCTAGAATGAAGATGAAGTTAAATAATTATTCATGATAATATTTTTCATCTCTTATATTATTTTTTTGTTTTTATGTTTAATTGATTTCGCCTTCATGCTTCATTATTGAAATACCTTCGTTTTATATTTCTTATGTGATTTTAAATTAATTAAGAGGTTTTGATGAATTATTATTATTAAAGTATGAGCTTTTCATAATTCATGTTTGTTCGAAGAAGTTTTGATGAGTTATAGTTAATTCTTAAATTTTCAAAGCGTATGATTGTCATTTGTCACGTTAATTGTAAAATTACTATATTAAAGTGAATGGAGATCAAAATCATAGCTAAGTTATAAAAATAGAAGAAATTGAATTACTTGTTATGTTTATTATTTAATGAATTCGAATTTCTAGATTGTTTCCCAATTATAATTTTTCATATTCTAATTAGGTTAATTATAATTAATCGATTCTCCATCTTTATTTTTAGTTCTCACAAATGAATATTAAGGATGTTTTAAAATTAATCTAGTATTTGTAGTTTGATTTGTATTTGTCGCTTTTTCAATTTGATATCGCAGACTTCATAGCAGTTATTACTTTTTATCACATCAATATATAATAACTAATAACTTAATATTAAGTTAAATGACAAAAATACCATTAATTATTATTACCATTTGAAAAGTAGTTACAAGTTAAAGGTGTAATGTTAGGAAACTGATATTTAGAAGAGAATAGAGTAGTTTATTAAAAAGATCAAGGGTAATAATGTCTTTCACTCGATCAAACCTACTTATTTTAAAAATGATTTCTAAGTAAAATTGAAATTAAGATTCTCTCTATTAATTACACTTTAGTCCAATTTCTCCAGTAAATATTTAGCGACACAAATATTAGTAGCACTGTTAAAAAACAATATTTTATCGTTAAATATGTATTAAAAAAAATTAGGTGAAAGATGAAAAAAAATAAAAAAAACAAATTTTAATGTAGAAACTACTTATTATTGTTACCAAACAGAATTATCACTCAACTAAACTCATAAGTTGAATAGATCAACCAATAAGTTCCACAAATTTATAATTATTGATATCTTATAAGTATGATTAATAAAAGAAATAATTGTTTATACAGAGGAGATGTGGGGTAGGGATTAGACATTGACAAGCCATTATTGAAATTATGTCAAATTCACCTCTTAAAAAACCCTCAAAGGGATTTGATTTATAAAACAAAAAGATACACTTGGGCTATGCTTTTTCTTAAAAATATGATAGGTTAGGATAAGATCATTTTGTATTAAATTTAATCTTATTATGAGTTATTTTATCTCATAATTAACCTTTTATTAGTTTTATAGATTATATTTGGTCTAATAGATTATAATCTCAAATAAAATAATAATAAATATTTTATGAGATTAAATAAAAGTTAATTATGAAATGAAATTGTCCGTAATAATATTAAATTAATATAAATAATACCATTCGATAATTAATAATTTTTGTAAATAAACATTGCCCTAATATATCACACATAGATAATATTTTTTAAGATAACATTTTTTTATGATTCCAAAAATTGTCAAGACTTGCTGACTCTATAACGTTCTTGTGACAATCAAAGTGGCAGAAAAATCAAGTCTTTGTTAAAGTTTTGTTTGCATTCCAACCACATCACGAGTGATGTATTTTGAAATACAGGCATCCAAGTCTTTTTTGTTTTAGTTTTACTTCTAGAAAAGGTTTCACTAATTTATTAATGCTTTTGAAAAAATAGATTAATGAGATTTTCATATTTTTTAAATATTTTTAAATTTTATAATTTTAATTATCAAATTTCTATGTTAAAAAAGTCTTCAAAATATTACCACGTTACTCCCTCCGTCCCATAACGCATGACGTTTTAGATGATTTTATTTTTCTGTCGTTTTATATAATTTAAGATAATTAATTACAATCTTTTTAAAATTACCCCTGGTGAAAAAATATTACAGATGAATGAGAGTATGAGATAAGTATGATAATTATGAGAATTTAAGGATATTATAAACAATTAATATTATATTTAATGATATACAATTATTATTTTTATTCTTGTGCACAATTCTAAAACGTTATATACTAAAGAATATCCTCGCTTCTCCTCCAAAGATTATGACGGATGGATTTATCCCAAACTTTTAACTATCTGGATTGATTTATTAAGATTTAAATGGTAAATTCAAAATCATTTGTATTTTGTTATATAGATTATGGGACGAAGAGAATATTTTAAAAATTAAATTTTGTAAGATTTTTTTGATACGGTAATAATATTATAATTTTCGTAGGTTAAATATCAATCGTTCTTTTTTGTGGCCAATTGTCAATTTTGGAGATATACTACTATTCATGAAAGAAAGAGTCTACTATAATTAATGCATTATTTAAACAAGTCTTATTTGGATAGGATAGAAATTCAAAGAGATTGTTGAGGAGCAATGAACGGTGAAGTCGTTTTAATTTCAAATAAATAAAGTAGGCTTGTGGGCCCTACAATAATTAGCCTTTGATTTCTCGATCTAATGTTTTCGGCTTTCAGAATACTAATACTTTCTAGTTTGAATAATACAGCACATGACTTTGGGAGAATGGCATTGTTGAAGGGGCCAACCGGCCAAGTAAAATAAATAAAGCGCTTCCTTTTTCTATTTAGTGGGTAGGCATGGCCATTTCCCCGTCCCAACCGGTCTCTCTCTCAAAAAAATAAATTTTTTAAACTGTTGTTGATTTTTGAACAGAAAAAAAAAAAGAATAAAAAATTTAAATTAGAACAGAAAAAAAATTAAAAAAAAAAATTGGGTTGTTTTTGAGTTTTTAATAGAAAAGAATAGAAAATTTAAAATCGAGGACATAAGTTGTAATTTAAAATTTATTATATTAAAAATTAAGGATAATATGGGAATTATAAATATATTACTTATTCTCATTTCTTTTCCGTCCAAATCAGGCCAATTTTAGACGAAAAACTTTTGCAGAAAAAGTTGCCAAGTTTTTTATCCATTTCTTTTCTTTTCCGTTTATTAAAAAACTCAGAAACATAAGAATTGGAAAGAAAACTTAAATTTTCCGTCCATTTCTTCTTTTTTTTTCTGTCCATTTTTAAACTCAGAAACAGAATGTTAATGTAAAACTGAAAGATTAGAATAGACATTGAAAAATTGGAACAAAACATTGATACGGGTAGTTCTTGTTTTTAAAATGTTTTCCGTCCATTATCAAAGTAGTGTTTTATATTCAAGCCTATATTCACAGTGATAATAGTAACTCACTGATAAATCTCAATATATGTTATTTTGTAGAGATTGATAAAAGGTAAAAAGAAGAAGATCAAAACCGAAACTATGTATATAATATAAAACAACAGTCACAAAATAAATTTTGTAATTTTCACTTGATTTAACACAAACCAATTTATTACAGTTTTTAAACCTTTGGTATTCAGAGTGATTAAACACAAAAGTGTTCCTAAAGCGCCAATGCGACACGAATCCGCACTCGCGTCCTGAGTGCGGGCAGGGGGTGCTTTGCTCCACGTCATTGTGACAAAATCCATGTGAATTAAATTATTCCATTTATATTTATAAAGTGGACTATTAAATAGTTTTATACCTTATCAATGTAAGACTTGAAGGAAATAATTTTTACAAACAATAATGGACATTTTCATATACCCCACTTTGAATACAATTAAAATATAATATATAATTACTACTTGAATCATATATTGTTATTTCTAAATTTCTTTATTATAGACTATCAAATGCATTTGTAATTTTATTTAAATTCAATCAATTAATGGGTTTAAATTAAACTCCAAATTAATTAAAACTCATAAAAGAAAAGATGCATTTAACAAAAACTTCATTCAATCAAAAAGATACGTATAAATGATTTTTTTAATTCTATGGTACAACTCATTTCTATCAATATAAAGATCGATAGTTTAAATAGATTCAGAAAACAGCTACAATGAAGATTGAAGAAAATAACTTATCTCATTCTCACTTAGACCCTCCCCTAAATTAGAATAAATTATTGTACTAAATTAAAGCATTCCAAAAAAAATTAAAAGAACACATAATTTTAAAATGAAATTACAAAGATACGTATATTTTATCCTCCTTTCGTCATCAAAAAAATGAGTAAATTACAATTTGCACATTAAAAATAAAAGGTAGAGAAAACAAAGTTAAAAAAATTCTAAATTTATCTTTAGTGCTCTCACATGAATATATAAAGTAATTAATATTTTTTTTTAACTAATAGATCCTACTAAATGACTTAGTTACCCATCACTCTATGTATTTTATCTCATCTTTTTGTGGACAAAAAAATTTATACATTCAGTCATTCTTTTGAGTACGGAGGGAGTGTGTGTGTGTAAGGAAGTATTCTATAACAGTTACTTTTTATGAATAAAAAATATCATCATTAATGTTCAATACAAGAACCAACGGTTAAGATTAAAACTGAAAAATTTATGTCCGCTACTATAGTAGCAGATGATGGGTGTCGTTCGCTACTAGTAGTAGCGCGGATTCCATTGAAAATAGTATCATCGTCCGCTACTACTAATAGCGGACATGAATTTTTCAGTACTAATCTTGACTGTTGACTTTTATATTAAACGATAAAGATGATGTATGTCTATTTTTGATTTATAACAAATATATGCTATAGATCATTACCTATATATATATATATATATATATATATATATATATATATATATATTTGCATTGTGTTCAAGTTAATAAAATAAATTTTGGAGAAAGAAGTAAAAACTTATAAAGCTAAGAGTGAAGTTTAATAGTACTCATATAAGTCGTTTTAGAAAAATATTTTTGTTACTTAACATAAGTCGTTTGAGAATTTCAAGTAAGCATTAATTGTTTGGTTTCTAATATTACCCTAAGTATTAAATATAACTTTGGTTCTCTCACTATTTTTTGTCTAATAAATAACACTCTATTTTTTCAATACAATTGCAATATAGACAATTCTTATTATATTTAATATTTTACAATCATTTTCTTAATATTTACGCACAACTCTAAAACGATCTATATTAATTACAACCGACCTTGACCAAATTTTATGTAAATCAAATATCTTTTATATATGTTTAATCTTAATTAGTTATTTTTCCTTTAGATAAATTGATATTTGAGGTTACAAAAATATCTCAAGATAAAAGTAGAAATAACCTTTAGGAAATTGATATTTCTATATTATTTTTGATATTTTCACATGAAATGCTCACATATTAATTAATGTGTTGAATTTTTATTGACTAATATGTGCGTTGTACATAGACTTGATAATATAGTTGGTTAACTATTAGGTCAACACATATTAACTAAAACCAAATGGGTTAATTAACTATTTTATTTATTTGAGTTGGATAAGGTTTGGAAACATATTTTTAAAAATATATATATGTCCAAACCGGTTAACCATTTTTTGACCCATATTTTATTTCATATATTGTTGGTTTGTTAATATTCTAACCTTTGTGTTTTGATGATGACTTGTTTATGGAAACTAATTTGTTTACTGTGAAATTTCAGGAAGTTGATAAAAGGGTTATTATCAAAGACTTTGAAAATTTGAGTATTAAGAAAAATATGTAAGGTCATTGCAAATATTCGATTTTTCGATACAAGGCTCTAGGACATTTTATATGTGTGCATTAAAATGATTCAATATTTTGTGCATGCCTAAAATATATTATTTATTGCTAACTATTATTAAGAGAATTGATTTTATTTTGTTAGCATGCATGCGTAAGAGTATTGTCCGAATTAATTGAGTTTTACATGTGTGAAAGAATTTATGTGTTGAAAAATTAAAAGTTGTTGGAGTATGTTGGTAAAGATATGATTTATCTCAAAAGTTGAGTTACATGTATATCTTAGAAATGAAAGATAATCATTATCTTGAATAGTTGGTTCATATCTCTCTCCTATCTTTTAATTCCTTGCTTCAGTTGCTATTTTAGTGACGACAGACTTTATGGAATCATAATTGCTACAGTTTTTGAAAAGTCTAATCCTATTTGACTTGGTCTCTTTCTAGATTATTTTGATAGAGTCCAACACCTATTTCATTTCTTAAGATTATTGGATTTGTTATGTTGGTTTTCAACGGAATATCTTTGGAACGTTGCAATTTTTATTCACAAACGTATATATATTTATGAAGCAACGGTAATATAATTTGGGCTATAAAAGAAATCTGATATCAGTGAAATAGATACAACACTTGAATCAATTATTGCACTTATATACTGGAAAAGTTATTTAATATTTTGGTGCAATTGAAATCATTGTTTGGCTTACTATAATTTTAATTATATTCAGCATATTTTCGTGGGCTATAAATCGGTAATATCCTTCTGTTATTAATTGATCATTGCATACATTAGTTGAGCCTTGCATTGTTAAATTGCTTATTTGCTTTGATCATTAGACCTCTATAATTGTAATCTTATATTGTTAGACTAAGTGTTGTCTAAAGGTTTTTAATCCAAGTGGATTAAGGTTTATTTACAAACAGGTTCAAGGAAACTGAGGTGCTTAAGGGGTGCATTGGTGCACAAGGAGCAAGTGTGCTCAAGTGAATTATTGTAATTCAATTTGATAGAATCTGTTTTGTAACAAGGGTTATTTAAAGAAATAAAAGTGAGTCTCCAATACTAGTTGGTATTGGACGTGGACTAGGCTATTATTATAGAGGGTAATAGCTGAACCACGTAAAAAATCTTGGTGTTACTTTATTGTTTATTTTATTATTTCTCAAGATAGTTAATTTTCTCAAAAATTAAAATATAAACATTTACTTCATCTTGAGATATTGTGTTAACACCAAGTAGTT
This sequence comes from Panax quinquefolius, assembly GCA_020205615.1. Classification (NCBI taxonomy): domain Eukaryota; kingdom Viridiplantae; phylum Streptophyta; class Magnoliopsida; order Apiales; family Araliaceae; genus Panax; species Panax quinquefolius. Next base: position 123,532,164 of record CM035162.1, read on the forward strand.
TTTTTGACTTATAAATTCACCAAGATATTTTTTTAAAACAAAAATTCAATTCGGTAGACTACATTCATTCAGCAAGCTGCATTTTTTCGATACAGTAGGCTATATTCAATAGTTTGAATTTAAAGTTTAAAAATTGGTTATAGTTTGCTCCCACACTTATTCAACCCCCCTTCTAAGTGTGCCTTATTTGAATTTCATTTGGTATCAAAGCGAGGTTCTACTTACTTGGTCTTAAAGGTGACTTGTAGGGAAAGATTCTGACATGGCACAGTTCGGGAACAACAATCAAGAAGGTCAATCAACCAATAGACCTCCCTTGCTGTTTGGAACAGAAAATTACAACTTCTGGAAATTCCGAATGAGGATCTATCTTAAAAGAGATCCTTGGGAATGGTGGGTTGTGGAGAACGGACCAGTTATTCCACGAAGAGATGATGGGACACCAAAGATACTGCTAGAAATGGACTCAACCGAAATCTATATGGTCTCATATGATTCAAAAGCAATGAACACACTTCTCAGCGGCATGGTACATATGACGCCCCCAAAACAGGTATACATCACCCATCTCGAGTCGCCAAATACATGGTACAGAATAAAAATACAATCTTTAATATACAACAGTCATGTACAATACGACAAAACATAAACTGTGAGTTTAAATACAAATATTATCTACTAGAGAGTATACAAACTCAAAAGGAGTCCTTATTATAATTATTATCACACTATTTCACAGAATAGTGAGGACTACTAATGCAAACATCTAGGACCATCACTCTGTTCCCCAACTAGTCCCAGCTACGTTCTCATTTTCTGAAGAGAACAGTAAAAGAAAGGGTGAGCTCAACTAGCCCAGTAAGAAATATTATGACTAAGATAATGCAGAATAAATTATCATTAGCCTTAAACAGTGTTAAACTGATACAATATAACAAATATCAAGTTTAACTGCAGAGGAACAAGCAATCCATTAAAAGAGTCAAGTAGAGAATAAAATCTACTATCTTTTATGATTTAAAAGGTTTTCATCATTTTATCAATTTGAGACTCGACTTAATAAATAATCCACATCATTAAATCATCCACCCTCGCACTACAAAATTCAAGGATATTCTTTAAGATCACGACCAAGAATTATCCATGCTCTACGGCCAAAGATAATCGTATTTTCATCAATCGGTCCCGATCATGCCATAAAACAATTCATCTTTGCACCCTTGGTCAAGAGAATCTATAGCCATAATCATACCAAAAATCGTCCATCAATGCACTACGGCCAACGAGGACTTTTTCCACATCATTTGTAACATTACGGTTATGATTATACCGAATAATCCTCAGTCATAATCATGCCAAGTCCATCTATGCACTACAGTGCCACGATGACTTTCAACATAATATAAACATGAGGATGATGACAATGATATAAGAATTCAATAAAATAAGTTCAAGAATTAATTTATTCAGGAACTAATAACGTCCAAATTGTCAACATGATACTTCTTTGTAGAGTAAAATTCAAGAATGCTTAAAAGAATATTTCTATGAAAAAATACTAGATGAAGTGCAAATATCAAGGATATTCCACTAATTTCATGGAGTATAGAAGTCAAAACTTTAACCAACTGAGTATAATAACGAATGAAATAACAAAAGAAATCATCATGTATGCGGTACTTCGCATAGACAGGTTATTCCAACAGAAAAATAAATAACGAAACCGAGTCGAGGCAAAATTACATTGCAAGCGAGGATGTTCCAATGTAATAATAAATCGAATCGGTTTGACAGAAAACGCATGTGCATGTGATATATTCTAACAAAATAATAATAAAAAGATGTAACCAAAGTCCGCGTAAAAGCATTGCATGTGATATATCCAACAAAATAATAACGAATGGAATAACCGAAGAATTTCACCAAGTATAAGGTAGCCCGCGTATACAGGTTATTCCAATAGAATAATAAATAATGGAATAACAGAAGTTCTCTTCATGAATACAAAAGAAATAATACCCCTTACGAGTACAACAAATAATATCCCTTATATACGAGTACAATAAATAATATCCCTTACGAGTACAATAAATAATATCCCTTACCGTAAAAGAAACTGGATATAAGAGTAGGGAAGTAGCAGAATACTTTTCTTATTTCTCTCTATAATTTTCTCTCTCTAGAGTTTCAGTGAATTCGTAAGAAATAATGAAGGAATGAACTTCTATTTATAGGAGAATTGAAGGGGTACTGTTTGATCCGTGTGCACTGAGTGATGATTTCACGGATGTATTAAGAAGAAACACGGACTGATTTTTCAATGCAACCCACTCAAACCCATCACTTTCATACACTCACACATTACTATTATCATACAAACATCTCCATATAATTCCACTCACTCAATATTATATATATATACATCCAACACACACATGTTATATATATATTTCCTCCTTAATACGTATCCTTCCCCCACCCCATTTTTCAACTTCCACCAATATGTGGTCCCCACCTATCATCATATAACACATTCTCTTACACACACACACACACATTATATATATATATATATATATATATATATATATATATATATATATATAATACACTCCACCTTTTCCACCATCATCCACTAACATTATATATATATATATATATATACACGTCTTATACATATATATATATATATATATATATATATTTACCTCTCCTCGATGTAACTTCTAGACATCGTTAATATTGAAAATAATAATATTAATAACTTTGTCGTCTCAATTATTGATTTAATAATATATAAAATATCGACAATAATTGAATCAAATAACGTGAGATACTATGCAATAATTACTATAACAATAATTGAACAAAACTTAGTGACTTCTCACGTAAGCATCAATAATCAATACCGTGTGCTACTATGCAACCACGCGTATTACTGTACTTTTACTACCGAGTAGTTCAACAGTTTTAACGGTAAAACTTCCGCCGTTATTTTCATAAAATATTTTTGTCGTTTTCTCAATCCGATAATAATTCCGTTGTGGGGTCCACCAATGATTGTACCGTCATACGGATATTCCCCGATAAAAAGAATATTCCCCGACCAATCGAATATTATACAACAACTTGCATACTTTTCAAAATTTATAAATACTATCCATAACTATAACATTATCTCAAATCCACACCATAATATTTAAAAAAATATTTTGAGAAAATTAAATCTTTATTCATAAAATCTGGGGTCTCACAGTACAATCCGAGATAGATAAAGTTTCTTCATGCAACACAGCCAAAGAGATATGTGATACTTTAGTGGTAAGTCATGAAGGCACTTCAAAAGTACGAGAAGTCAAGCTAAGCATGATCATGCATTATTATGAAATGTTCAAGCTCGAAAGAGATGAAACCATCAAATTAGCTCAAGCAAGATTTCTAGTTCTTATAAACTCCTTGAAATTGCTGGACAAGACTATTCCACAAAGTGAGATCAACCGTAAGTTGCTTCGGGCTATGCCCAAAAGGTTTGCTTCTAAAATTACTACTCTTCAAGATTCCTCTACTATATCTACTATGGACACACTAACTCTTTTTGGTGAACTTGAGAAATGTGAACTTCAGTTAAGAAGGTATGATGATGAGGACGAAACTCCTCAAAGAAAAGTTTTAGCTCTTAATGCAGGAAATGAAGACGAACTTGATGATGATTCTGATGAAGAGATAACCATGATGTCAAGGAGACTCAAAGGACTTTTACAAAGGAAGAATAAACGAAAGAATATCTTCAACTCAAATAAAGGCAAAGGAAAGCAATCTGAGGAGACATGCTTTGAATGTGGACGCCCAGGGCACTTCAAGAAGGACTGTTTTCAACTAAAGAATAAAGGAAAAACAGGCTTCAAGGATTATAAGAGAAACAAGGCACTGGTCACTTGAAGTGATGAAGAAGAAGCCGAAGTTGAAGTTGATGCCAAGGATGAGATAGCTCAAGTATGCTTCATAGGAATATAAGGTGAATCAAACGAGGTATCTAATTTTGATTTTAATTCCTTGAAACAAGAAAATGATAAATTAAGAGAAAAGAATACATATTTGAAAGACTTGGTAAATACATTAATGGGTGAAGTAGACTCTTTAATAGATGAAAAGAAATATATTGAAAATGAATCTACATGTAAAGAAGAAAAGGTTTTGATTGCTAAAATTAATTATTTAGATAATTACAACAAAATACTTATCAATAAGGTAAATTTTTTGAATAATGAAATCCAAAAATTGACTAATGAACTGAAAATGAGAGATGTGTGTATTGATGCATTTAGTGATAAATCACCTGTTAAAACTTCTCCTAATGACGAACTTCAAAAAGAAATAACTTCACTAAAATCATTTCTTGCTAAATTCGTTCAAGGTGAAGAAAATTTAAATGGCATATTGGGTAAACAAAGACCTAGTTTTGAAAGACAAAGAATTGGTTATAATTCTATGCATAAAAAGGGTAATATAAAAATGCTAAAGTCAAAATCACGTTTTAGATTAAATTATTGTTCACCCTTCACAACGTGTAAAAATTATGTCATTAAAGGTCATTTGGACATAAACTGCTTTAAGAAAAATAAGATTAAAAGGTATGGGTTAAAAGGATGATTTACTCAAGACTAACATAAAAAGGACCCAAAAGATGTGGGTACCAAAATGATGAATTACTTTTTCTTGACAGGTATGTCTCAAGGCAAGGGTTCCATCTCAAAAATGGATTCTTGATAGTGGATGCTCACGTCACATGACTTGTGACGCCCCCAAAACAGGTATACATCACCCATCTTGAGTCGCCAGATACAAGGTACTGAATACAAATACAACTTAATTATACAACAGTCGTGTAAAATACGACTAAACATATGTTGTGAGTTTTAATACAAATATTATTATCTAGACAATATACAAACTCAATGGGGTCCTCATTACATTTATTATCACACTATTTCACAGAATAGTGAGGACTACTAATGCACCATCTAGGATCATCACTCTGTTCCCCGACTAGTCCCAGCTACGTTCTCATTTCCTAAAGAGAATAGTGAAAGAAAGGGTGAGCTCAACTAGCCCAGTAAGAAATATTATGACTAAGATAATACAGAAAAAATTATCATAGCCTTCAACGGTGTTAAACTGATAAAATATAATAAACATCAAGTTTAACTACAGCGGAACAAGCAATCCATTAGAAGAGTCAAGTAGAGAATAAAATCTACTATCTTCTATGATTTAAAAGGTTTTCATCAACTTTATCATTTGACTCGACTTAATAAATAAAATCGAATCATCCTCGCTCCACGACCAAGGATATTCATGTAATCATCAATGGTCATGACTATACCGAATAATCCCTGGTCATAATCATACCAACAACTGTCCACCAATGAACTACAGTGCCAATGAGGACTTTTACCACATCATTCGTCACATTACGGTAAATGATTATACCGAATAATCCTCGTCATAATCATACCAAGTCCATCTATGCACGTAAGCCAAATATGACTTTCAACATAATATAATCATGAGGATGATGACAATGACATAATAATTCAATAAAACAAGTTCAAGAATAAATTTTAAAGATTTATAAATTAATTTATCTTGAACTTAATAACGCCCAAATTGTCAACATGATATCGCTTTGCAAGAAAATTCAAGAATGCTCGTAAGAATATTTCCATGAAAAGATATCGGATGAAGCGCAAATATCAAGGATATTCCACTAATTTCATGGAGTATAGAAGCCAAAGCTTTAACCAACCGAGTATAATATAATATATGAAATCGCAAATAGATTTTTACCGCGCCGCCTACGCAGAATCCACGATATCTGATCATTTCCATAATTTAATAAGGAATGAATACACAGGATCATTCACCATGCATATGGTAATCCACATAGACATGTTATTCCAACAAAATAATAAAGAATGGAATAACAGAAGGATTCACCATGCGTGCGATATACTGCAAACCGAGTTATTCCCAACAGAATAATAAATAATGGAACCAGTCCCAGATAAACGCACGCATGTGATATTCTCGGCGTAATAATAAATAATGGAACTAGGTCCTACGTAAACATACGCATGTGATATTCCGCGTAATAATAAAGAACGGAATATTAGAAGAATTTCACCATGTATGCGAGATTGCATAAACAAAGTTATTCCAACAGAATAATAAGAATGGAATAACAGAAGAATTTCACCAAGTATAGGGTATCCCGCGTATACAGGTTATTCCAATAGAATAATAAGAATGAAATAACAGAAGAATTTCACCATATATATTTGGTACTTCGCATATACATGTTATTCCTACATAATAATAAAGAATGGAATAACAGAAGTTCTCTTCACGAATAAGAAAGAAAGAATACCACTTACGAGTACAACAAATAATATCCCATACCTTAGAAGAAACTGGATATTGGAGTAGTGAAGTAGCAGAATACTTTTCTTCTTTCTCTCTGTAGTTTCTCTCTCTAGAGTTTCAGTGAATTCGTAAGAAATAATAAAGGAATGAGCTTCTATTTATAGGAGAATGGACTGAATAGTAACTAATTCATGAACGGTCCAGATTAATTTACTTTTAAACAGACGGTCTGTGACGCCCCCAAAATAGGTATACATCACCCATCTTGAGACGCCAGATACATGGTACAAAATTCAAATACAACTTAATAATACAACTGTCGTGTACAATACAACAAAACATAAGCTGTGAGTTTGAATACAAATATTGTCTACTAGAGAGTATACAAACTCAAAAGGAGTCCTCATTACAATTATTATCACACTATTTCACAGAATAGTGAGGACTACTAATGCTATCATCTGGCCCATCACTCCATTCCCCGACTAGTCCCTGCTATGTTCTCATTTCCTGAAGAAAATAATGAAAGTAAAAGGGTGAGCTCAACTAGCCCAGTAGGAAATATTATGACTAAGATAATGCAGAATATATTATCATTAGCCTTCAACAGTGTTAAACTGATACAATATAACAACCATCCAGTTTACTGCAGCGGAACAAGCAATCCATTAAAAGAGTCAAATAGAGAATAAAATCTACTATCTTTTATGATTTAGAAGGTTTTTTCATCACTTTTATCGCTGAGACTCAACTTCATAAATAATCCACATCATCGAATCACCCCTGCATTACGGCCAAGGATATTCTTTAGTATCACGACCACAATTATCCATGCACTACGGGCCAAGAATATTTATGTATTCAATAATGGTCATGATCATGCCAACAACTGTCCATCAATACACTACGGGCCAATGAGGACTTTTACCACATCATTTGTAACGTTACGGTCATGATTACAATGAATAATCCCTAGTCATAATCATACCAAGTCCATCTATGCACTATAGTCCACAGATGACTTTCAACAAAATATAAACATGAGGATGATGACAATGATATAAGAATTCAATAAAAACAAGTTCAAGAATTATTTTATCCAGAACTAATAACGCTCAAATTGTCAACATGATATCGCTTTGTAGAGAGTAAAATTCAAGAATGCTCGTAAGAATATTTCAATGAAAAGATATCGGATGAAGCGCAAATATCAAGGATATTCCACTAATTTCATGGAGTATAAAGTCAAAACTTTAACCAACCGAGTATAATAAGGAATGGAATAACAAAAGAAATCACCAGCGATAGACCGCATGTGCAAAAGTTATTCCAATAGAATAATAAATAACGGAATCAGTCCCGCAGAAACGCATGCATGTGATATATTCCAATGTAATAATAAAGATTTTAATCAGTCCGTACAGAAACGCATGCATGTGATATTCCAATGTAATAATAAAGATTTTAATCAGTCCGTGAGAACGCATTGACGATGTGATATTCCAATGTAATAATAAAGATGGAATCAGTCCGACGTAGAACGCATGCGATGTGATATTCCAATGTAATAATAAAGAGATGAACCAGTCCGGCCAGTAGAGAACGCATGCATGTGATGTTCCAATGTAATGATAAAAAATGGAACAATGTAAGAATTTTACCAAGTATAGGTAGCTCACAGATACTGGGTTATTCCAATGTAATAACAAAGAATGGAATAACCAAGTTCTCTTCATGGATAAGAAAGAAATAATACTCCCTACCTTTAGAAAAACTGGATACTGGAATAGTGAGGTAGCAGACTTCTCTTCTTCTTTCTATAATTTCTCTCTATAATAATCGCTCTAAAGCTTTTGTGAATTGGTGAGTAATGAAGGAAGAATGAGCTTCTATTTATAGAAAAATATAGTTTCGATAATTGCACGTTTTGGGGCTCGAAAAATTTCAGTACAATACCTCCAACTTTTCCTTTATTTTTAATTTAGTCATGGAAGTATTATCAAACTTTCACCACCTCCCCTAATAGTAAATAATGTGATTCAATAGTAAATTATGTGAATCAATAATTCTAGACATGTGAAAATACGAATTACAGTATAGTACCTCCATCTATACCTCCATTTTTAACTTAGTCATGCAAGTATTATCAATCTTGCACCAACTCCCCTAATAGTAACAAAAATGTGAAACAATAGTATACACATGTGAACAAATAGTTATAATCATGTGAAATAACAGCAATCAATTGCTCATTTATCCGGTTAGATACCCGATTGGTCAATATAACCTCCAGACATTAATTATTATCGAAATAATTGTCGATTTTCACTAACACAAATAATTCCAACACAATGAAACAATTTTTATCAAAAATATAAATTTTAAAATTTCGAAGTTTGACTTTTCCCAAAAAAGTCAACTGTTGACTTTTTGATCAAATAGTGAATTCCAAAAAATTTTGTGTTTATAGATAATTTTTACTAATTTCTTCGTTCCGGACTCAAATATCACGTCCACGTCTCCAAATTCAACTCCGAACACAACTTTAATTTTAATAACATTCATCATTAATATTATAACTCACAATATTTATCAACCAAAGTCGCTCCTGTGAAAGAGGGGCTTTCCAATAAGGATTTCTCCCTATCAAGCGCAATTAGGTGACCAAACCTCTCCTTGACAAAACTTCTAGACATTGTAAATATTGAAATTTAATAATATGAATAACTTTGTCGTCTCAATTATATATTTAATAAAATAACATATTATGCAGATGATACTACGACAATAATCGAATCAATAATATGAGAGATATGATGCAGCAATTACTGTAGCAATAATTAAGTATAACTGAGTGACTTCTCACGTAAGCATCAATAATCAATACCGTGTGCTATTATGCAATCACGCCAGACATCGCATTTACTTTTTACTACCGAAGTAGTTCAACAGCTTAACGGTAAAACTTCCGCCGTTATTTTCATAAAGTATTTTTGTCATTTTCTCGAAATTCCGACAATAATTACATTGTGGGTCCACCAATGATTGTGTCGTTGTATTGTATAATATTCCCTGTTAAAATGAATATTCCCCACCAATCGAATATTATATAACAACTCATGCGTACTTTTGCAAAATTTGTAAATATTACCCACAACTATAACATTATATCAAATCCACACCATAATATTCAAAAATATATTTCGAGAAAATTTAATCTTTATTCAAAAAGTTGGGGTCTTACAACCTCCCTTCTTATGAAATTTCGTCCTCGAAATTAGGGTGCGACTGGTATGTCAAGAGGTGAGGATACTTTGATTTCATTTCGATTCTAACTCCCGTGTCATTTCCTCAACATCGTGGTTTCTCTACAAAACTTTGACTTGAGGTATAACCTCGAGCGTAGAATATGTTCCTTCTTATCCAAGATTTGAACAGAACCTCTTCATACGTCAAATCTTCTCGCTATTTCGTCCTCCGGCCTCTAACTCAATAATGTGGTTTGGGTCTTTCACATATTTACGTAACATGGATATGTGAAAAACGTTATGAACACGAGACATACTTGGCGGTAAAGCGAGTCTATAGCCACGCCCTACTCTGATCGAGGATTAAAATGGGCCAGATGAATCAAGGATTGAGCTTTCCTCTCTTTCCAAATCTTGTAACTCCTTTCCATGGAGCAACACGTAACAACACATGATCTCCAATATCGAATTCTACATCCTTTCGATGAAGATCAACATAACTCTTTTGTCGATCTTGTAAGGTTTTTGTACGTTGTCGGATCATTTGAATCTTTTCCGTTGTCATACGTACCAACTCTGGTCCCAACAACGTTGCTTCACCCACCTCATCCCAGCATACTAGAGAACGACACTTTCTTTCATACAACGCCTCGAATGGAGCCATGCCAATACTTGCTTGATAATTGTTGTTGTAGGAAAACTCCACCAATGGTAAGAACTTGTCCCAAATTCCCTTGAAGTCAAGGACACAGAGTCTTAATAGATCTTCAGGAGTTTGAATCTTCCTCTCCGATTGCCTGCCCGTCTGAGGATGATATGCCGAGCTAAATTGTAAATCCGTGCCCATAGCTTTTTGCAAACTAACCCAAAATCTTGAAGTGAATCTTAGGTTTCGATCAGAAACTATGGATACTGGCATACCATGCAATCTTACAACCTCGCTTATGTACATAATGAGCAAGACGTTCAAGTGTATAAGTTTCTCGTATTCGGTAAGAAATGAGCGGACTTGGTCAATCTATCAACAATGACCCAAATCGCATCTATGCCTTGAGAAACTTTGGGAAGACCGTGAATGAAATCCATGGTAATGTGCTCCCACTTCCATTCCGGAATTTCAAGTGGTTGCAATGGACCTTTTGGTACTTGATGCTCCGCTTAACTCGTTGACAAATTAGACACCTTGAGATAAATAGCGCTTATCTCTCTTTCATATTGTCCCACCAAAATGTATGACGAAGATCACGATACATTTTGGTACTCCCAAGATGGATTGCAAATCTGGTGTGTTGTGCGCCCATCATGATTTTATACTTTAAATCGTAGTCGTTAGGAACATAAAGTCCGGAGTTGACTCAAGTATTCCTTCTTCATCGATTCTTGCCTCCCAGCATAAGCACCTTCTTGCACTTTCTTCCTCATACGCATCACCCGGATCCAGAATTCTTGAGTAACTTTAACTTTATCAATTAAAGTGGGTTCTACTCGTATATTCGCCATCATCACATGGGTCCCTGGAGTTTTTAACTCTATCTTCATCCTTTGCAAGTCACACAAAATGGGCTTTTGTGTTCGATAATATCGCACTGTAGTCGCGATATGATCTTCTACTCAATGCGACACCTACCACGCTCGCTTTTCCAAGATGGTATTGATGGTATGATCATAATCTTTCAACAGCCAAGCCAACGTCATTATCGCATGTTGAGTTCCTTTTGAGTGAAGAAATATTTGAGGCTTTTATGATCCGTAAAGATCTCCACTTTCTCTCCATACAAGTAATGCCTCCAAATTTTAAGTGCGAAGACAACAGCTGCCAACTCTAGATCATGAGTAGGATAATTCCTCTCATATTCTTTGAGTAGTCTTGAGGCATAGGCTATGACTTTCCCATGTTGCATGAGAACACATCCTAACCCTTTGCCCGAAGCATCACTGTAGATGACAAATCCCTCCGAGCCAGATGGTATTGTCAGAACAAGTGCTGAAATGAGTCTCCTTTTGAGTTCTTGAAAACTTTTCTCACATTCCTCGCTCCAACCAAACTTTATATCTTTCCGAGTCAGCTGAGTTAATGGAGTAGCGATTCGAGAAAATCCTTCCACGAATCTCTGATAATAACCAGCTAAACCGAGAAAGCTACGTACTTCGGTCACTAATTTGGGTTGCTCCCAGCTTTGAATAGCTTCAATCTTTATCGGGTCAATGGATATTCCATGACTTGATACTACGTGCCCAAGGAATGCTACTTCCTCAAGCCAGAACTTGCATTTCTTTAACTTGCATATAAAGCTTATATTCACGGTTTTGGAGTATCAGCCTCAAGTGTTGCTCACGATCTTCACGGCTTTTGGAATAAATAAGGATGTCATCAATAAAGACGACCATAAAGTGATCCAAATATTTCTTGAATACTCGGTTCATCATATCCATGAAGGCAAAGGGAGCATTAGTCAATCCAAAAGACATGACTAAGAATTCATAATGCCCGCATCGAGTTCTCAAGGCGCCTTTTGAATATCCTCGCTTTTAACCTTCAAATGATGATATCCGTAATCGAAGATCGATCTTTGAAAAAATTGTGCTCCTTGTAAATCGATCAAACAGTCATCAATACGTGGCAATGGGTACCTATTTTGATGGTAACATGATTCAACTCCCGATAATCAATACAAAGTCACATACTCCCATCTTTCTTCTTCACGAATAGAACAGAGCACCCCAAGGAGACGTACTTGGACGACGAATGAAACCAATGTCTAACAATTCCTCGCAATTGGGTTTTTAACTCCCGAAGTTCAATAGAGCCATTCGATATGGGGCTTAGGAAATGGGTTTTGTCTGGGGTTCAAGGTCGATACAAAATTCAACTTCACGCTCTGGGGTAGGCGAAAGTTCTTCAGTGGAATACGTCAGGAAATTTATTAACAATAGAAATATCCTTCAAATCTGACGTATTTTTGTTTAAATCCGTGACATGAGCTAAGAAAGCTTGACATCCGTTTTTCAATAATCAAATAGCTTTATGGCTTGAGATGACCGTTATTGATTTTAATGGGTTGGTTGCTTGAATTCGCATAATAGGTTTATTAGGAATATGAAAGCTAACAACCTTACGAAAACAATCAATTTTAGCATGATGAGTAGTTAACCAATCAATCCCTAGAATCACGTCAAATGCAAGTATTTTTAAGGAGATAAGATCGATAGGTAACGTGCGGTTACCGATTTGAATCAAACAAGACTTATAAACAGTGGATGTAATGAAGGTTTCTCCTAATGGAGTTTCAACAAATAAGTCAAAGTCTAATTTCTCCGGAGTCAAATTTAAACGTTGAGCGCAAGTAGGAGAAATAAAAGAATAGGTAGAACCGGTATCAAATAAGGTATAGACTTCACTAGAGTTTATGATAAGCTTACCTTGATAACCTCGTTCGGGTTCGTTACTTTCTGGAGTTCACAACAAACGCTTTCTCCTTGCACTACTGGCTTTGACTTTTTTTGGGACTACCTTTGGTGCCTCCATCCTAGCTGAATTTATCTTCTATGAACGACAAAATCGAGCTAAGTGACCTTCTTCCACAATTATAACATGCTTTGATTAGATCACGGAGTTTGACCGATGTGTCCTCCCTCGCATTTGAAGCATATGATAGATAAATGGTCGTTGTAAAGACCCCGAAATTTTTTAAATAAAAGGAATTTCCTTTATTTATTATTTTGAAATAGTAAGGGTTGATTTGATTAATGTGGATAGTTAAGGGTTAAATACGCAAATATTTCAAAATAAGCAAGTGGTTATAAAATATTCATTATCGCTTTGTGGAATATTCGTTTGGTCGTGGAATATTCGTATCGCTTCGGGAATATTCGTATTTACGACAATAAACCATGTGTGGGCCCCATAACGGAAAAAGCGATTGATGAAGAAAACGACAAATATAAGTTGTTTTTAAATAACGCGTAGTTGTTACCGCTTATCATCGTTGGAATACCCGGTGGTTAAAACACACTAATACGCGTTGTTGAAAGCAAGAAGACACCAGTTCGATTGCACCAATTATTGATTCTTACGTAAGAAGGCACTACTCAATAATGGTTACAAAGAATTACTGCTCAAAGATTTTATCGAGTTAATAATTGTCATATTGATATTTTATATTGTCATTGTTTCAATAATTGTCATTACACAAAGATTTTTCATTATCGGCAATAATTCATATTATCCTAATAATATTATTAGATAACATTATTGGCAATGTCTAGAAAGTTCTCGCTTAAGGAGAGGTTTGGTCACCTAATTGCCGCCAAGAAGAAGAAAAATTTTATCGAAAGCCCCTCTTCCTGAACCGCCTCACAAATATTGTGATTCTCGTAATATTATTTGTGAATAATTAATTATTGATTCATATGATGAGAAAATATTGATTTTATGTGGATATAGATGGAGAAAATTTTAATGTGACAATTGTTAAAAATTGAAATTTTATCTTTTTCTCGATAAAATAATTCATTTAAATATATTATTATATTTTAATAATATAATAATGGTGATATTTTTACAACGAATGTGGGATATATGAGTATACGAGGAGGAAGAGTATTTTTATTACAATAAATGTTTAAAACATGTTAAACATGCTCATGGACCCCATTTATCGATCGAAATTTGATTATAAATGTAAAATCGCCTGCTTGTGGATTTCGGCCAATTTCTATTTGGAATTTGGAAAACTTTCTTCTGCAAAGTTGTAGAGAATTGAATTTCCTATAAAAATCAAGAGATTCAATTTTTCTGATGAAAGGGCTATTTATTATGAATTATTGAAGTTCCTGATTAATTGATTATCATTTTTTGGAGTTTTAAGTAACTTTTGCATGAAAAACGTTTTTGTCACTTATGGGACATGTGTTAGTGGTTGATTTCAGCTGATGGTGTGCGAGGGAAGATGTGGAAAATATATATTATTAATATATTAAATTTTCGCTTTGGTGTTCTAAGCAATTTCCTATAAATAGGTGTGCTTAGGTTAGAATTGAAAATCACACCGTAAACCAAGTTTTCTCTCTCTATATATTATCGAGCGTATTCTTGTGAGTATTTTGAGTATATTTGAGTATTGCTAGATGGTGCAAGTTCAAGTCAAAGACTATATCCCTGTTTCTAGCTAAAGTACTTGATCTTCGAGGTAAGTGGGATATTATTTTTTTTCAAATGATATTATTTCTTCAATATCATTATGTTTGAAATATTGATCCAAGTTTTTATCAAATTTGGAACTTTTCATGCATGTTACTATTCATTTACTATTCATGGGTTACTATTCATGAGTTACTATTCACGAAGTTACTATTCACGAGTTACTATTCACGAGTACTATTCATTCAGCGTGAAGATGTTTTTGTGGAATTTCTATCTTTTGGTGTCTGAGTTACTATTCACGATACTCAAGACTATTCACGATACTCAATCTATTCACCAAAAAAAATAAAATTTCTTCTTTTCGTCTAAAATATCTATTCGGATACTAACTTGATTGTATCCATGTTTTGATCATTCTCAATTTTACACCACTATGATTATTTTTGAGGTATTTTTGACGTGGATAAAATCAAAGTACTAATCCTTAATCCTTAATCCTTGTCATTTTGTTTCAATCGGATTCGCTTTTTTTAAAAAAATATTTTCATCATCCTCGCCTTAAATGATGATATTATGGAATATCTTTGGCCCAGTAGTGTAAAGATGAATGATTTCTTAAGAATATCTTTGGCCAGAGTGCAAAGATGAATGATTTCTCAAGAATATCTTTGGCCCAGAGTGCAAAGATGAATGGTGTGTTTAAATGAATACGACTAATCGATGAATATCTTTGGCCCCGTAGTGCAAAGATGAATATTTGATTCCGTATGTATATCGATTGATGTTACAGGATAAAAGATAGACGATGAACTTTTAAATTCATACATAGAAGATAGTAGTTTGCATTCTCTACTTAACTCTTCTAATGAATTATTATTTCCACATGCGAATATTGATTTAAAATTTGTTGTCTATCAGATTCTATTATATTTTTCCCTCGTTGAAGACTAACGATAATTTGTTGTATATTATCTTAGTCATAATATTCTTTATCGAGCTAGTTGAGCTCACCCTTTTCCTTTTTGTTCCATTTTTCTCGTGAGGCGGCGAGAATATGAAAGTACGAGCCTGGGTATGGAATGAAGGGTTTTAGAGAGGATTGTTTAGTAGTCCTCACCATTTTGTAAAATAATGTATCAATAAATGTGATGAGGATTTATTTGAGTATAGATATTGTCTAGAAGATAATATTTGTATTCAAACTCACAGCTTTACATTGTAATAATAAAGTTGTAGTTGTTTCGCATCACGTATTGACAACTCGTAATGGGTGATGTATACCTATTTTGGGGGCGCCACAACTTGGTATCGAGCTAGGATATGATCTCTCAATGAGATCGGGAATAGAACTAGAGGGGAGAGACGAGTAAATCCTTCGCTAAAGGTGTCCTACCTAAGCTTATTTGTTAGTTGGTCAAGATATAGGATATTATGTGATATATTGATTTCCTTAATTAACCCTTGTTTTATGACAAGATTTGAGAATGTCGAATCGAGAATATTAACAATGGAAATGAGACCGTGGAGATGCTCAGACTCACCAACGAGGAGAACGTGCAACAGTCGGCAATGTTCCTCCCGTGAACAACACCATCGAAAGCGATGATGAACGAGGGATGTTTAGAAGTTTTTTGCAGCTCATGCAAAATCGCATTTAGGGAGACTCGTGTTCAAAATACAGAGAGGAAATGATAGCAATTCTGGTTGTCACAAATGCGCTTCAAAGAGTCAGGGACCACCGTAATTTAAGGGAAAGCCGATCCGATCACGGCGAAACACGGGTCAAACAAATTACCAAGATATTCGATGTCTTGGGATGCACGGAGGAATGAAGGTTCCATTCGCCACCTTTATGTTCCGTGGCGAAGCGTACTCATCGGTGGGAGTCTCAGTGAAGCGCACTCCATCCAAATTTTCAAAGATGTCTTGGAGACATTTCAGAACTATTTAATGACAAATACTTTCCCGAAAGTGTTCGCTATACGAAGGAAGTGGAGTTCATCGATTGGAACAAAACAACACGACGGTCTCTCAAGACGAGGCAAAGTTTGCAGAGTTATCCGTGTTTGCACCTCATTTGGTGGAGAATGAGGAACGATGACGCGGATGTTTCTTAGAGGTTTGAAACCCAAGATACGCCAAGATCTCATTTCTCATAAATTTTCTCTTTATTCGTGATGTTGTAAATGTGGCTCAATTATTAGAGCGAGATAACGAGTACTACCAACCGAGGGACCACAACCAGATCGCACTCGTAGATAAAGCAACAATGTAATAATGATAACCAAATGAGAAAGAAACAGACGGACAAAAATGGTAACCACTCTGTGGTAATCATGGCCATGAAAATAGAAGAAGCGAGTCGAGGAGATTTTAAAAAGAGGAGATTTAACAACCACCATGTGAAGATGACAAAGGTTTAAAAGAATCGGTTCTAAGGGAGGAGAACGACCACCCATTATATGCTACAAATGCGAAAAGAGGGACATATCACCAAACCGCCCACAACAGCTCAAGGTATGCTATAATTGTGGAAAGGAAGGACATATCGCCGAGATCAGACAAGAATAAACCTAGTTCAATGGGGGACTATGACTCAAAAGATCGTCCAAAAAAGTCAAAGTCAACGATTCCGGAAGAGCGCTTTGTTGTGATCGGTCATAATGCGAGAACCCAAACGAGGTGATCACGGTAAGCTATTTATAAATTCTCACGAAAGTTTATACCTTACTTGATACCGGTGGCTACCCATTCATTTATCTCTCCCGCATGTGCTCAACGCTTAAACTTGACCGGAGAAATTAGACTTTGACCTATCTCGTGGAAACTCCGCTAGAGAAACTTTCATCACATCCACCGCTTATAAATCTTGTTTGATTCAAGTTGGCACCATTACCTTACCGTCACCTTATCTCTTTAAAGATACTTGCTTTTGATGTGATTTTAGGGATTGATTGGTTAACTACTCATCATGCCAAAATTGATTGTTTTCGTAAGGTTGTTAGTTTTCATATTCCTAACCAACCCGTTGTATTTAATTCAAGCAACTAAACCATTAAAATCAATCACCGCTATATCTAATCATAAAGCTATTCGCTTATTAAAAAACTGATGTCAAGCTTTCTTAGCCCATGTTATGGATTTGAATAAAGACACGCCAAATTTGAATAATATTCCCGTTGTTATCGACTTTCCCGACGATTTCAAGAACTTCCCTGGCCTACCCCCGTAACGTGAAGTTGAATTCTTTATTGATCTTGAACCCGCACAAAGCCCATTTCTAAAACCCCATATCGAATGGCTCCTATTGAACTTCAGAGTTAAAGGTCCAACTACAGAATTGTTGGACATCTGGTTTCATTGGCCCCAGTACATCTCCTCGGGGTGCTCCTGCTTTATTTGTAAAGAAGAAAGACGGAGTATGCGACTTTGTATCGACTATCTGAATCGAACCATGTCACCATCAAGAATAGGTATCCTCTACCTCGTATTGATGACTTGTTTGACCAAATGCAAGGGGGCACAATTCTTTTCAAAATCGATCTTCGCTCGATATCATCACCAAGATTAGAATCGAGGATATTCCAAAGACCGCCTTCGTAACTCCCTGATGGGAATTATGAATTCTTAGTCATGTCTTTCTTGACTAACTAATGCTCCTCAAGGCTTTCATGGATATGATGAACCGAGTATTCAAGGAATATTTGATCAATTCGTTGTTGTTTTTATTGATGACATCCTCATATATTCCAAAAGTCGTGAAGATCATGAGCACCATTTGAAGTCGGTACTCCAAAGGCTTCGTGAAAACCAACTATATGCCAAATTGAAGAAATGCGAGTTCGCTTGAGGAAGTAGCATTCCTTGGGCACGTGGTGTCAAAACACGGAGTATCCGCTGATCCGGCCAAGATCAAGCAATACAAAGTTGGGAGCAACCAAGCTTTGGCCAAAGCACGTAGCTTTTGGGCTTAGTCGGTTATTATCGGAGAGATTCGTGGAAGGGTTTTCTAATCGCTACTCCATTAACTCAAATAACTCTAAGGATACAAAATTCGCTTGGAGCGAAGAATGCGAGAAAAGTTTCCAAGAGCTTAAGAGGAGACTTATTTCTAAGACTGTTCTAACAATACCATCCGGTTCTGATGGATTTGTTATCTACAAATGATGCTTCGTGCAAAGGGTTAGGATGTGTTCTCATGCAACGGGGAAAGTCATAGCCTATGCCTCGACAACTTAAAGAGTATGAGAGGAATTATCCTACTCATGATCTAGAGTCAAGCAAGCAGCGTAAGCTGCTGCTAAAAATATGGAGGCACTATCTATATGGGGAGAAAGTGGAGATATATTCGCACCATAAAAGCCTTAAATATTTCTTCACTCAAAAAGAACTCAACACGCGGCAATGACGCTGGCTCGAGCTATCGAAAGACTACGACCACACTATTCAATACCATCCCGGTAAAGCGAACGTGGTAGCCGACGCATCGAGTAGAAGATCATATGCGAACGAAAAGGATGATGTCAAGTATACGACAGAGCCAACTTTAATAGAAAAGTTAAGGTCGCTTGCCACCGAATCTTGAAATGATGCGTATGAAGAAGAAAGTACAAGAAGGAGCTATTCCTAAGCGAGAATTGATGAAGAAGGAATACTTCGAGTCCACTCTAGACTTCAGGTTCCTAACGACTGATTTGAAGTACAAGATTATGATGGAGGCACACAATACACCATTTGCAATCCATCCTCGAAGTACTAAAATGTATCGTGATCTTCTACATACATTTTGGTGGAACAATATGAAGAGAGAGATTGCAAAGTTTATCTCAATGTGTTTAACTTGTCAACGTGTAAAGGCGAGCATCTAGTACCTAAGGGTCCGCTGCAACCACTTGAGATTCCTAATGGAAGTGGGAACACATTACCATGGATTTCAAGCATTTGTCTTCCTACTGGTTTCTCAAGGCATCAATGCTATTTGGGTTATTGTTGATAGATTAACCAAGTCTCGCTTCATTTCTTGCCGACACGGAGACTTATTCCTCGAACGCCTTGCTAGTATGTACGTGAATGAGATTGTGAGGTTGCATGGCATGCCCAGATCCATAGTTTCGGATCGTGACCCAAGATTCACTTCAAGATTTTGGGTTAGCTTGCAAAAAGCTATGGGCACGGATTTGCGATTTAGTTCGCATACCATCCCCAAACCGGACGGACAATCGTAGAGGACTATTCAAACTCTTGAAGATCTATTAAGACTCGTGTCCTAGACTTCAAGGGCAGTTGGGATAAGTATTTACCATCGGTGAAATTCTCCTACAACAACAGCTTATCGTGCAAGTATAGGTGTGGCTCCATTCAAGCATTATATGGACGAAAATGTCGCTCTCCAATATGTTGGGATGAGGTGGGTGAAGCAACATTGTTGGGACCCGAAAGTTAAGACGTATGACTCACCGAAAAGATCCAAATGATTCGACAACGATACAAACGGACAAGATCGACAAAAGAGTTATGCGGATCTTCATCGAAAGGACGTGGAATTTAATGTAGGGATCATGTATTGTCATGAAGTTGCTCCATGGAAGGGAGTTACAAGATTTGGGAAGAGAGGAAAGCTCAATCCACGATTTATCGGTCCATTTCAAATTCTCGACCGAGTAGGAAATGTAGCCTATAGACTTGCACAAGCATTCTCCGAGTATGTCTCGTGTTCATAATGTGTTTCATATATCTCATTTCAGAAAATATGTGAAAGACCCAACCACGCTATTGAAGTTAGAACCGACGAGATAGCCAAGACTTAACGATGAGAGGGAGGTACCACAAGATCTTGGATAGAAGGAGCATGTCCTACGCTAAGAAAGGTCATACCACAAGTTAAAGTTTTGTGGAGGAATCATGCTATAGAGGAAATGACCGGGAATTGAAACGAAATGAAAGCGAGGTATCCTCACCTTTTCAAACACTGTGTACGTACGCCAATTTCGAGGACGAAATTTCATAAGGAGGGAGGTCAGAAGACCCCAAATTTTATAAATAAAAAGGAATTTTCTTTATTTATTATTTTGAAATAGTAAGGGTTGATTTGATTAATGTGGATAGTTAAGGGTTAAATACGCAAATATTTCAAAATAAGCAAGTGGTTATAAAATATTCATTATCGCTTGGGAATATTCGTTTTGGTCGTGGAATATTCAGATCGCTTGGGAATATTCGTATTTACGACAAGCAAATGATGTGTGGGCCCCATAACTGAAAAGCGATTGGATGAAGAAAACGACAAAATATAAGTTGTTTTTAAATAACTGCAGAAGTTGTTACCAAGTATACTATTGAATACCCTATGGTTAAAACACACTAATACGCGTTGTTGAAGCAAGATTTTGCGATTGCACCAATTATTGATTCTTACGTAAGAAGGCACTACTCAATAATGGTTACGTGAATTACTCGCTCAAAGATTTTATCGATTTAATAATTGTCATATTGATATTTTATATTGTCATTGTTTCAATAATTGTCATTACACAAGATTTTTTCATTATCGGGCGGCAATAATTCATATTATCCTAATAATATTATTAGATAACATTATTGGCAATGTCTAGAAAGTTCGCTCTAAGGAGAGGTTTGGTCACCTAATTGCGCCAAAAGAAGAAGAAATTTTATCGAAAGCCCCCTTTCCTGAACCGCCTCGTCACAATATTGTGATTCTCAGTAATATTATTTGTGAATAATTAATTATTGATTCATATGATGAGAAAAATATTGATTTTATGTGGATATAGATGGAGAAAAATTTTAATGTGACAATTGTTGAAAATTGAAATTTTATCTTTTTCTCGATAAAATAATTCATTTAAATATATTATTATATTTTAATAATATAATAATGGTGATATTTTACAACGAATGTGGGATATATGAGTATACGAGGAGGAAGAGTATTTTTTTTACAATAAATGTTTAAAACATGTTAAACATGCTCATGGACCTCATTTATCGAATCGAAATTTGATTATAAATAAAAATCGCCCGCTTGTGGATTTCGGCCAATTTCTATTTGGAATTTGGAAAAACTTTCTTCTCGCAAAGTTGTAGAGAATTGAATTTCCTATAAAAACTCTTGAGATTCAATTTTCTCGATGAAAGGGCTATTTATTATGAATTATTGAAGTTCGATTAATTGATTATCATTTTTTGAGTTTTAAGTAACTTTTGCATGAAAAAAACGTTTTTGTTCACTTATGGGACATGTGTTAGTGGTTGATTTCAAATTGATGGTGTAAGAGGAAAGATGTGGAAAATAATATTATTAATATATTAAATTTTCTCGCTTTGGTGTTCTAAGCAATTTCCTATAAATAGGTGCTTAGGTTAGAATTGAAAATCACACCGTAAATCAAGTTTTCTCTCTATATTATCGAGCGTATTCTTGTGAGTATTTTGATATACTTTGAGTATTGCTAGATGGTGCAAGTTCCTTCAAAGACTATATCCTGTATTCTAGCTAGAAGTACCGATCTTTCGAGGTAAGGGATATTTTTTTTTTTGTAATGATATTATTTCTTCAATATCATTATACCAAATGTCGATCCAAGTTTTTATCAAATTTGGAACTTTTTCATGCTCGGGGTTACTATTCATGGGTTACTATTCATGAGTTACTATTCATGAAGTTACTATTCACGAGTTACTATTCACGATTACTATTCACGAGTACTATTCATGAAGCGTGAAGATGTTTTTTGTGGAATTTCTATCTTTTGTGTTTGAGTTACTTATTCACGATACATATTCAAGACTATTCACGATACGATACTATTATTCACCCAAAAATAAAATTTCTTCTTTTCGTCTAAAAATCATCTATTCGATACTAACTTTGATTGTATCCATGTTTTGATCATTCTTGAATTTTACACCACTATGATTATTTTTGAGGTATTTTTGACGTGGATAAAATCAAAGTACTTAATCCTTAATCCTTAATCCTTGTCATTTTGTTTCACCGATTCGCTTTTTTAAAAAAATATTTTCATCATCCTCGCCTTAAATGATGATATTATGGAATATCTTTGGC
This sequence comes from Panax quinquefolius, assembly GCA_020205615.1. Lineage (NCBI taxonomy): Eukaryota > Viridiplantae > Streptophyta > Magnoliopsida > Apiales > Araliaceae > Panax > Panax quinquefolius. The sequence goes on from CM035162.1 coordinate 123,555,064, forward strand.
CAGTAGTAAAAAGATGAATGATTTCTTAAGAATATCTTTGGCCAGAAGTGCAAAGATGAATGATTTTCTGAAAGAATATCTTTGGCCCAGAAGTTAGATGAATGTGTGTTTAAATGAACACGACTAATCGATGAATATCTTTGGCCCAGTAGTGCAAAGATGAATATTTGATTCCGTATGTATATCGATTGATGTTACAGGATAAAAGATAGACGATGAACTTTTAAATTCATACATGTAAGATAGTAGTTTGCATTCTCTACTTAACTCTTCTAATGAATTATTATTTCACCATGCGAATATTGATTTAAAATTTGTTGTCTATCAGATTCTATTATATTTTTCCCTCGTCAAAGACTAACGATAATTTGTTGTATATTATCTTAGTCATAATATTCTTTATCGAGCTAGTTGAGCTCACCCTTTTCCTTTTTGTTCCATTTTTCTCGTGAGGCGAGAATATAATGAGTACGAAGTCTGGGTATGGAATGAAGGTTTTAGAAAGGATTGTTTAGTAGTCCTCACCATTTTTGTAAAATAATGTATCAATAAATGTGATGAGGATTTATTTGAGTATAGATATTGTCTAGAAGATAATATTTGTATTCAAACTCACGCTTTATCGTTGTAATAATAAAGTTGTAGTTGTTTCGTATACCATATATATCTTTGCCGACGCCTTTCCATCATTGTTGAATCTCCTTTTCTTGAAATGTTCATTTTATTGTCTTGGCTATGATTACCAATCAAGTGGTTACCATTTTTAGCATGTTGATTCCCTCCACGCTTGTTGTCACCGCTTCACGATCAAGTACCACCGGGTATTTTCATTCTGCCGGCCGCTTTCTCTCTTGGTTGCGTTGACTCGTTATCGCGCTTCCAACAATCGAGCCCTATTTACAACATCTTTATACAAACACGCTTTATGAGAATAAGATATTGTTGTATCTCGGTTTCAAACCTCTTAAAACATTCGGTCATTCGCCTCATTATCAACCAAATGGGATGCAAACCGATAACTCCGCAAATTTAGCCTCTTATTGCGACACGGCCATATTGTTTTGTTCCAACTTGATAAACTCCACCTCCTTCATGTGATTTAATACTTTCGGAAAGTAATGCTTGTCGGTGAATGACTCTTGGAACTTCTCCCAAGACATCTTGAAAAAAGTGGGTACATTTTACGATTCCCACTAGTAATCTCGCTTCTTCACGCAACATAAAGGTGGCGAAGGGGAACCTTTGTTCTCTGGAGCATCCCAAGACATCAAATATCTTGGTTATCTCATTATCCATGCTCACGCCTTAAGTGGTTTTGGCTCTCAATAAACTCCGGTGGTCCCAGCTCCTTGAACTGCTTTTGGCGGTGACCAGTCCGAGAGTTGTCGATGTTTCCACCGCATTTTGGACAGAGGCCGCTCTCACTTTGATGTTGCATGAATCGCATGAAGCCTCGTAACATTCCATCGCTCATCATTTGGTCAAGTGTTGTTGTTTGCATGAGGATTGTCGCCTTCGATGCACATTTTCCTCGGTTTATTGATCTGTGGAGACTCAACGGTCTCTCCTCATGCTCCATTGATGTTCTCAACATTCTCTGATGTCATTTTCAAATACTGCCACAAAACAAGGGTTAATTGACATGAAACATATTATCCCTACACTCTGACTGACCAATTAAATACCAAATAAACTTAGGTAGGTCATAGTAGCGAAGGAATTCCCCGTCTCTCCCCTCCTAGTTCTAGTCTCACATCTTAGCCAAGGATCATATCCCTAAGCTTTGATACCAACTGTGACGCCCCCAAAATAGCTATACATTACCCATCTTGAGTTGCCAGATACATGGTATAGAATTCACATACAACTTAATAATACAACTGTCATGTACAATACGACAAAACATAAGCTGTGAGTTTGAATACAAATATTGTCTACTAGAGATTATACAAACTCAAAAGGTGTCCTCATTACAATTATTATCACACTATTTCACAGAATAGAGAGGACTACTAATGCTATCATCCGCCCGCTCACTCCATTCCCCGATAGTCTCTACTACGTTCTCATCATTTCAAGAAGAGAACAATGAAAGTAAAAGGGTGAGCTCAACTAGCCCAGTAGGAAATATTATGACTAAGATAATGCAGAATATATTATCGTTAGCCTTCAACAGTGTTAAACTGATACAATATAACAACCATCCAGTTTACTGCAGCGGAACAAGCAATCCATTAAAAGTGTCAAGTAGAGAATAAAATCTACTATCTTTTATGATTTAGAAGGTTTTTTCATCACTTTTATCGCTGAGACTCAACTTAATAAATAATCCACATCATCGAATCACCCATGCACTACGGCCAAGGATATTCTTTAGTATCACGACCACAATTATCCATGCACTACGGGCCAAAAATATTTGTGTATTTAATAATGGTCATGATCATGCCAACAACTGTCCATCAATGCACTAACGGCCAATGAGGACTTTTACCACATCATTTGTAACGTTTCGGTCATGATTACAATCAATAATCCCTCGGTCATAATCATCCCAAGTCCATCTATGCACTATAGGCCACAGATGACTTTCAACAAAATATAAACATGAGGATGATGACAATGATATAAGAATTCAATAAAACAAGTTCAGAAATATTTTATCCAGAACTAATAACGTCCCAAATTGTCAACATGATACTTGCTTTGTAGATTAAAATTCAAGAATGCTCGTAAGAATTTTTCCATGAAAAGATATCGGATGAAGCAAATATCAAGGATATTCCACTAATTTCATGGAGTATAGAAGTCAAAACTTTAACCAACCGATTATAATAAGGAATTAAATAACAAAAGAAATCACCGGGCATGTGATAGGCCCGTATATGCAAGTTATTCCAATGTAATAATAAATAACGAGAATCGGTCCTGTAAAAACGCATGCATGTGATGATATTCCAATGTAAATAATAAAGATTTTCAATCAGTCCCAGATAAAACGCATGCATGTGATATTCCAATAAAATAATAAAGATTTAATCAGTCCGGCGTAGAATGCATGCATGTGATATTCCAATGTAATAATAAAGACGGAATTAGGCCTCGGAGAAGAACGCATGCATGTGATATTCCAATGTAATAATAAAAGAAGCGGAACCAGTCCCGTGAGAATGCATGCATACGTGATGTTCTAACGTAATGATAAAAATGGAAAAACAAGAATTTCACCAAGTATAGGGTAGCTCACAGATATCTGAGTTATTCCAATGTAATAACAAAGAATGGAATAATCAAGTTCTCTTCATGGATAAGAAAGAAATAATACTCCCTACCTTTAGAAAAACGGATACTCGGAATAGTGAGGTAGCAGACTTTCTTCTTCTTTTTCTATAATTTCTCTCTATAATAATCGCTTAAAAAGCTTTTGTGAATTGGTGAGTAATGAAGGAAGAATGAGCTTCTATTTATAGAAAAATATAGTTTCGATAATTGCACGTTTGGGGCTCGAAAAAATTCAAAGACAATACCTCCAACTTTTCCTTTATTTTTAATTTAGTCATGAAAGTATTATCAAACTTGCACCACCTCCCCTAATAGTAAATAATGTGATTCAATAGTAAATTATGTGAATCAATAGTTCTGTACATGTGAAAATACGAATTACAATATAAGACTTCCATCTATACCTCCATTTTAACTTAGTCATGCAAGTATTATCAATATTGCACCAACTCCCCTAATAGTAATAAGAATGTGAAACAATAGTATACACATGTGAACAAATAGTTATAATCATGTAAAATAACAGCAATCAATCGCTCATTTATCCTAAGTTAAATACCATTGGTCAATATAACCTCCAGACATTAATTATTATCGAAATAATTATCGATTTTCACTAACACAAATAATTCCAACACAATGAAACCATTTTTATCAAAATATAAATTTTGAAATTTCGAAGTTTGATTTTTCCCAAAAAAGTCAACTGTTGACTTTTTTGACCAAATAGTGAATTCAAAAATTTTATGTTTATAGACTATTTTACTAATTTCATCGTTCGGGACTCAAATATCACGTCCGCGTCTCCAAATTCAACTCCTAACACAACTTCAATTTTAATAACATTCATCATTAATATTATAACTCACAATATTTATCAACCAATTCGTTCCTGTGAAAGAGGGACTTTCATATAAGGATTTCTCTCTATCATGCCGCAATTAGGTGACCAAACCTCTCCTCGATGTAACTTCTAGACATTGTAAATATTGTAATTTAATAATATGAATAACTTTGTCGTCTCAATTATTAATTTAATAAAATAACATATTATGCGATGATACTACTACACAACAATAATCGAATCAATAATATGAGAGATATGATGCAAAGAATTATCGTAGCAATAATTGAGTATAACCGAGTGACTTCTCACGTAAGCATCAATAATCAATACCGTAGCTACTATGCAACCACGCCAGATTCATCGTACTTTTACTACCGAGTAGTTAAACAGCTTAATGGTAAAACTTCCGTCGTTATTTTCATAAAAAGTATTTTTTGTCGTTTTTCTCAATCCGAATAATAATTCCATTAATGGGGTCCACCAATGATTATCTGTTGTCTAATATTCCTCGTTAAAACGAATATTCCCCACCAATCGAATATTATATAACAACTTGCTTACTTTGGAAAATTTGTAAATATTACCCATAACTATAACATTATATCAAATCCACACCATAATATTCAAAAATATATTTCGAGAAAATTTAATCTTTATTCAAAAAGTTGGGGTCTTACACGGTCCATATTGGTTTACTATTAAAACTTAAAGCAATGGTCCATACTGATTTACTATTAAAATTTTAAACCAGCGATCCATATTGATTTACTATTATAACTTTCCACCAAAGAAATTCATATTGATTTACTTATTATATCTTCAACCAACTGATTCGAAAAATTAGCACATCTCCTCATGGAATAATATTGTACCCAAAAATGATTTTGACCGAAAAGAAATATATCTTACGGGTGAATAGTACCCTGTGAATAGTAACCCGTGAATAGTAACTCGTGAATAGTAACTCGTGAATAGTAACTCATAAATAGTAACTCGTGAATAGTAACTCATGAATAGTAACTCGTGAATAGTACTTCGACACGAAAAGTGGCCCGAATACCCGATTGAACAATATAACCTCCATACATCAATTATTATAGAAACAAATGTTAATTTCCACTAACACAAATAATTCCAACACAATGGAACTATAAAATTTATCTTTAATCAATACGAACTTATTCATCATTAATATTATAATTCACAATATTTAACAACCAGGTCGTTCCCAGGAAAGAGGGGGCTTTCCGATAAGGATTTCTCTTTATTGGCGCGCAATGAGGTAACCAAACCTCTCATTGACAGAACTTCTAGACATTGTCAATATTGTAAATAATAATATGGATAACTTTGTCATCTTAATTATTGATTGAATAATATATTATATAATGCAGATGATACTGTAACAATAATTGAATCAATAATATGAGAGATATGATGCAGTAATTACTGTAGCAATAATTGAGTATAACTGAGTGACTTTTAACATAAGCATCATTAATCAATATCGTGTGCTACTATGCAACCACGCGTATTACTGTACTTTTACTACCGGGTAGTTCAACAGTTTTAACGGTAACACTTTCGCCGTTATTTTTATAAAATAATAATTTTGTCATTTTCTAACTACGATAATACTTCCGTTGTGGGGTCCACCAATGATTGTGCCGTCGTAAAATATTCCCTGTTAAAACGAATATTCCCCGACCAATCGAATATTATATAACCACTTACTTACTTTGCAAAATTTATAAATACTATCCACAACAATAACATTATATCAAATCCACACCATAATATTCAAAAAATTATTTCGAGAAAATTAAATATTTATTCATAAAATCTGGGGTCTCACATGACTGGTGACAAAACAAAGTTCGTGGAGCTAAAAATCAAGAAGAAAAATGGTACAGTTACATTTGGAGATAATCAAACCTGCGAGATAATCGGAAAAGGTAAAATAGGAAATTGTAAGGTAAATATTGATATGAAAGTAATATGCACACAAGCCAATCATGTTTGATGATAAAGCATATACTTTGTAACAATCTTATTCATTTATTAATAAAAAGTATTAATTTATTAAAGGCTTTTTAATTATCAACATGATGCTGTTTTATAATATATGATAAACCCATAGTTTTAAGTAATGCTTTTAGAATAATGATGATGATCATTCTAATGAGATCTAAATTCTTAGAAAGCTTAAAACTAAAATAGTTCCCAATCATTGGATTACTAAATTGGGGATTAGTGAATCCGGATAGATTGGTACATCGTTGCTTTGCTCATTGGATGAGGATGATTGATCTCATGATCATTTGTGTGGAGACACTAAAGCAAGTATGTAGGTGCTTATTAGAGAATAAGTTCATCGAACGTTGGCTCGCTAAGGAATACCTAATGGAGTTTTACTTGCTGTCAATAGGAATTCTCAGTAGTGATAGTAGTACAAGTGATCCTTGGACTTGAGATCATCATAGTATCTCGTATGATGAGTTATACTTTGACTTATTCCTTAAGACCCTTAGGGTATATCAAAGGGTATGCTTGGGTATAATAAGTTGTACATGGAGATAATGTATGATCAATAAAGAATCTACCACTTAATAAAAGAAGAGAAATGTCCTATGTGATTCGATAAAACACAACCCAAGAGTCCTTGGCGGCGCGTAATGAAATTAGAAAGGAGTTTCTAATTTGCATTATTTGAGTTGTGCATTTAAGGATCGAAATACATATAATTAAATAAAATAAGACTTGACATAATTTCATGTCTTATATTTAATTAGGACATTGTATGGTGGAAGGATTGAATTGCATGCAGTAACTATTTACTCAAAGGTTCTTTTATGATTAATGTTGAAATCTATATTATCCGGAAAGTCGTTGATCGCTAGGAGGCTTATCCCTATTGTAGAATAAATATTATTTAAATAAATTAATTGTTTAATTTATTTATTTAAATAAGATTAGAATTGTTCTAATTGATTTATTCACAACCTGGTTTAATATGGAGAACCTAAAGGGTCACACCATAAAAAGGAAGAATAATTATTTAAGAAGTAAATGGCATAATCGTAATAATATATTATGTATATTTAATTTAATCTATGGTGATAGAATAAATTAAATAGCTTAATATTTATTATTTAATATTTTAGAAATATTAAATATAAATTAATAAGAGGAGTCTTATTAATATTATTACAATTATTATTATTTTAATTTCTAAAAGAGTTTAGGAATTAATTTAATATAAGTACTCTCATTTATTCCTAATTGGATTAGGAAGGAAAATTAGTTAAAGGAGTTTAATTAATTATCCCTAATAAGATTAGGGAGCTTAATTAATTAAAAGAATTTAATTAATTAAATAAATCCCAATTCCTTAATTGTTAAGGTGGGTTGCCCACATCTATAAATAAGAGGAGTCTTATTATGGGTGAGGGGTTGTTGACTTTTTTCAACATACTGACATAATTTCAATTGTTGGGAGAGTACACCTTTCTATAGAGATAGAAAAAGCGGGGTTTAGCCAACCACCTTTTTCTTGAATCATTATTATTCCTTGGTGGATCACCTCTGAGGCCAAACATATGGGTGGCTAACGTTGATCAAAGGAAGGAACAAAATCCTATGGATTTAAGTTGAACGCGAAAGGATTTGGAGGTGAACTTGTACACGAGGAAGCTCGATCTTCAAGGGTATGATTTTATTCTTTATCTTTTCGTTTAATTAATAATTGTGCATAAAGGGTGATCCGGGTATATGGTTTGTAAATTTTTTTAAACTCTGATTTTTACACACTTCCGCATTATTTTGCAATTTGATTGCGTTCATGAATTTTACAAACCTAACAGTGGCATCAGAGCCAAACCTTTATGCGAATTATTAATTATTTTAATTTGATATGTATATTGATATGTGTTTAGAACAATTTAATTGGGCATAATTTTATTGTATAAAATTTAATAAAAAAAAAGGTGCCGGAATTTTTTTTGCCATGTGAATCCGGTCATTTTTTTTTGTAAGCTTGGCATGTGATTTTTATGACCACGTGATACTCCCATGCTAACTGACTCACGGAATTCATGCTATGCTTTAATATTGTATATATATATAAAAAAAAAACGTGGAAGCATGTGACTCATTTAAGTATATATATAAATATCCGGTTTGTATATTATATTATATATATATATTGATCACTTTTTGGTTTTTCATGAGAATCAAGAAAGGAGTTTATTTTTTTTTCTCTCTGAAATTGGATTCCATAATTAATTAAAATAAAGGAGTTTATTTTGATTAAGATTTTGATTAAAATAAAATAGTTTATTTTATTCAAAATTGGATAAATTAAAATAAAATAGTTTTATTTTGATTTAAATTTGGATTAAAATAAAGGAGTTTATTTTGATTCAAAAATTAGATTTTATACTAACTAAATTTGCCCATTAAATGATATCAATATATATATTAAATGTTTATTATTCATGAGATGAATGTTATTTATTGATGCATATGGTGATGTGTATGATAATAAATGGGATTGATTATGGACTATTGACCAATCTGATTGGATTTTATTTTAGTTGGATGTATGAATGTATGGGTTTTATTAAATGGGGTCTCACAGATTTCTCGCCTTCTCTAATTTTTCTTAATGTAAATTCTATTCCCCTCCTATATACTTCCCCTTGACTGCTGATCAAGGTTTCTATTTATTTTAAATAGTATTGTAATAGGAATATTAAGAATTAATTTTAGAAAATTAGAGATCAAAGGAGCAAGGAGTGCGTGAAGACCCGTTTGTTATGGAGCCCGGGTTTAAATGTAATAGTTATATTTAAATATTATTTCTTACACCCCTAGGGTTTGACCTTTTGGTTCACTTGGTGGCTCTAGTGAACCAAACTAGAATAAAAGTCCATAATCAATCCGGGTAGAATATAGTATTCTATATGTGCATGCTTATACTATATATATTATATATTATGCAAGCATGCTTCGCATGTTAATTAATATGACGCGTATTTTATATCTATATGTGCATGCGCGCTAAACAAGATGAGACAAATTAATAACAAACCCCTCAATTTTTATATATTAAGTCCTAAGCGTTCAAAGATATTTGGAATATCGAACGTCGCCTTCTAGCATGATAAAATTAATAGAGTATTAAATATTTAATATGAGTTTGTTGTGTCACCACAAGGCAAGTATTAAGTATTTAAGATGTTAATTTATCACATTTGATGCTTATAAAGAAAATTGAACAATATTGTTTTGTTGTGTCACCACAAGGATGATATTTTTCTTTTTTGAATATATGGAGTGCTAGGTCGGACTTAACTTGGATAATTTTGATTCGGATGTGCCACCACTTGATCAAAATAATCTAAGAGACAAAAGAAAAGGAGTTGCATAGTTGATGTAATTGACAAAAGTTGTCAACCTATTTATTTATATATAGTTTGTTGTGTCACCACAACGCTATATACATTTGAAATGGGATCCTTATTCTCACTAGCAAATCTTTAATTAGATTTTGCCGAACTATATAAGTGAGGGTAATATAGTTTGAAGAAAATAGTGGGAGATACCAATTTAAAACAAGACCTAATTTATTTTGGTAATTAATAAAAGAATGTATGTTAAAATGTTGTTAATTACAAATTCATTTACAGAATTTTACAATGTCTAAATTACTATCATCTGCGAAACATATTAGATGCTAAATTAACTGCAATCAATTAAATGGATTGGTTAAGGAATTTGAGAATAGTTCTCATAGTGAAAAAGCTATCTTATGTCCTTAATACGCCTATCCTCGCAATGGTTGCGCAGACAATGCCTCCGAGGAAGAGATTGCTACTTTTAGAAAGTGGCAAGATGATGCACAATTAGCTCAATGCATCATGCTCGCATCCATGAGTAACGAGCTTCAATACGTCGATGAAACTATGGATGCTCTTACTATATTCCTACACATCAAGTAGTTGATGGTGAGGAAAGTAGGACTGAAAGATATCAGATATCTAAAGAGCTCTTCCGATCTAGAATGGCCAATGGCACTATAAGTATGAAAAAAAGTTCTTAACATAATCAATTTGATTGATCAATTAGGACAACTGGTTTTGTCATGGATGGAGAGTTGAGCCAAGATTTGATCTTGCACTCACTCCGGACTCCTTTCACAATTGTTGTGAATTTTCATATAAACAAGCTAGATATCGCCTTTCACCGATTTGCTTAACATATTGAAAATGTTGAGAGTCACTTTCCAACCAAGAAAGATCAAGTCTTACTGGTAGGGGCCAAAGGATCTTCTGAAAAGAAGAACGATTCAAAGAAGGTATATAGAAAGGCAAAATAAAGGATAATAAGAACAAAACTGATACGGATAGAAAAGGAGTTTGCTTCCACTGCAATAAGCCTGGACACTGGAAAGAAACTGCGAGAAGCATCTTGTAGAGGCTAACCAAAGAAGCTTAGTGAAGTTTCGGTTACAATACAGTTTTAGTTCATGATTTAAAATAAATTTTTCTTTAGCTCAAGGTTCTACATGGGTATTGGATACCGACTTTGGTTATCATAAATATAGATTTATGAAGGGACCAAGCAGAAGTAGAAAGTTAAACAAAGATAAGTAATCCTATGTGTGGAAAATGAAGCAAAGGTTGCTGCATTAGCTATAAAAACTTATAGTTTAGCACTGCCTACGGGCAAATCTATTAAGTCAATAAGTTGTTATTCCAATTCTTGTTAGAAACATTATTTCTATTTTATTGTTGGACAATAAAATTTTTGGTATTATAATTAAGAACAATTGTTGTTCTATTTATAATAATAATGTTTTGTATAGAACTGGAATATTACTTAATGGATTTTGTATACTTGACTTACGTGAAAAATATATTTTGCAAATTGAACAAACTAGTATAAGAAAAGGAGATGATCATTCAAAGAGTTGAATGTGTGTATTTGCTGAAATACAAGTGTGAATTATTTGAAAGGTTCAAAGAATTCAGAAGTGAAATAAATTGGCAATATATTAAGATTCTTTGATTAGATCAAGGAATAAATACTTGTGCAATAAGTTTCTAGATCATCTCAAATGGTTTTCTCATAATGGACACATCCTGATACGCAATAATTGATTGATATATCTGAATGAAAAATCGTACCTTGTTGGACATGGTGCGGTCCTTAATGATTTTACCGACATTCCAATATCCTTCGGGATAATGTCCTAGAAATGGTCACGCATATCTCTGAAAATGGTAACCTCAAAATCCATTGAAGACTCCATAAAAGTTATGGACAGGGAGGATTCCTAATCTTAAGTATGTTAAGATAAGGGGTTGTCCAACTTATGTGAAAAGGTTTCAAAGGATAAGCTTGGGACAAGATTTGACATGTACAGATTTGTGGGACATCCTAAAGTAAGTTTAGGGTATATGTTCTATAATTCTACTTAGCAAAAGGTGTTTGTTACGAAACACGTTGCCTTCTAAGATAAAGGTGTTTATCATTAAAAGAGGCTAGTGGGAGGATAATAGATCTTGAAGAGTTCAAGAACCACAAAACACTATAAGTCAAAAAGAAGGGACCTGTAGATAGACCTATTGTACCACAACCGAATCGTAAAATAAATCGGAATAGTACCAAAGATACCTAGGAGGTATGGATTCATCATGGATGATAATGATGAGGTACACATCATAGAAGATGATGATCCAGAGTTACATTCGATGAGGTAAGACTTCTAGTGTGTACAAAAGGGTCAGTGGGAGCGTCATGACATTCCTAATATTATATGTTGATATACTACGGATAAGGAATAACATACTAATGCTATAATCAGTAATGATAAAGTTGTCTAAACATTCCTCCATGAATGGTTTGGGAAGAGTATCTTAATTGGGGATAAAATCTATATAGATAGATACAACAGGATGCTCGACTTAACCCAAGGAACGTATATTCATTTGATGCTCAAGTCGTTTAGCATGGAAAACTCCAAGAGATGTCTCATGTTGATGAGTCATGGAGTGTATCTCTTAATAGTCCCCATAGACTCCAAAGAAGAGAGATCGCATGAGTGACAATCATGTATGCAATGAAATATACTGAGACCGATGTTGATCGGTCATATTCGGAGAAGATCACTGTAAGATAGTGAAAAACATCTTAAAGTTCTTAACCGGCACTAAGGATGTGAGCAAACATGGTGGGTCTAAATTAAAACTAGAGGGCCTTACAGACTCAAGTTTTTCAGACAGACCAAGATGACCGAAAATCCACTTTAAGGTAAAGTGTTACCTTGAACAGTGGTGTAGTGAATCGGAAAGGTTCCAAACAGCAAAGAGTTGCTGGTTTAGTGATAAAGACAAAGTAAATAGCTATAAATGAAGCTACAAGTTGATTGTTTGGATTAAAAGTTCATTACAGAACTAGGAATAGTTCCTAAGTCTCATCTTGGATCTAAACATGTGTTGTGGCACTTTCATTTGATTATTAGAATCATTGAAAGATGGGAAATCACTATAAAGATAGTGGACTCTCATGAACAACATTACATATCCATTAACTAAAGCTTATCCAACAGCAGGATAATCGTCACTTAGAGAAGAAGAGTATAAGATACAATGGCGATTGGCTTTAGTGCAAGTGGGAGATTGAAAGTAATATGCACACAAGCCAATCATGTTTGATGATAAAGCATATACTTTGTAACAATCTTATTCATTTATTAATAAAAAGTATTAATTTATTAAAGGCTTTTTAATTATCAACATGATCTTTGTTTTTATAATATGTGATAAACCCATAGTTTTAAGCAATGCTTTTAGAATAATGATGATGATCATTCTAATGAGATCTAAATTCTTAGAAAGCTTAAAACTAAAATAGTTCTCAATCATTGGATTACTAAATTGGGAATTAGTGAATCCGGATAGATTGGTACATCGTTGCTTGCTCATTGGATGAGGATGATTGATCTCACGATCATTTGTGTGGAGACACTAAAGCAAGTATGTAGGTGCTTATTAGAGAATAAGTTCATTTGAACGTGGCTCGCTAAGGAAATACCTAATGGAGTTTTACTTGCTGTCAATAGGAATTCTTAGTGATAGTAGTAGTCAAGTGATCCTTGGACTTGAGATCATCATAGTATCTTGTGTATGATGAGTTATACTTTGACTTATTCCTTAAGACCCTTAGGGTATATCAAAGGGTATGCTTGGGTATAATAAGTTGTACATGGAGATAATGTATGATCAATAAAGAATCTACCACTTCTAATAAAAGAAGAGAATGTCCTATGTGATTCGATAAATGACAACCCAAGAGTCCTTGGCCATTAAGGCGTAATGAAATTAGAAAGGAGTTTCTAATTTGCATTATTTGGAGTTGTGCATTTAAGGATCGAAATACATATAATTAAATAAAATAAGACTTGACAGTAATTCCATGTCTTATATTTAATTGGGACATTGTATGGTGGAAGGATTGAATTGTACGGTAACTATTTACTCAAAGGTTCTTTTATGATTAATGTTGAAATCTATATTATCTGGAAAGTCGTTGATCGATAGGAGGCTTATCCCTATTGTAGAATAAATATTATTTAAATAAATTAATTGTTTAATTTATTTATTTAAATAAGATTAGAATTGTTCTAATTGATTTATTCACAACCGGTTTAATATGGAGAACCTAAAGGGTCACACCATAAAAGGAAGAATAATTATTTAAGAAGTAAATGGCATAATCGTAATAATATGTTATGTATATTTAATTTAATCTATGGTGATAGAATAAATTAAATAGCTTAATATTTATTATTTAATATTTTAGAAATATTAAATATAAATTAATAAGAGGAGTCTTATTAATATTATTACAATTATTATTATTTTAATTTCTAAAAGAGTTTAGGAATTAATTTAATATAAGTACTCTCATTTATTCCTAATTGGATTAGGAAGGAAAATTAGTTAAAGGAGTTTAATTAATTATCCCTAATAAGATTAGGGAGCTTAATTAATTAAAAGAATTTAATTAATTAAATAAATCCCAATTCCTTAATTGTTAAGGTGGGTTGCCCACATCTATAAATAAGAGGAGTCTTATTATGGGTGAGGGGGTTGTTGACTTTTTCAACATACGACATAATTTCAATTGTTGGGAGAGTACACCCTTTCTATAGAGATAGAAAAACTAGGGTTTAGCCAACCACCTTTTTTCTTAAATCATTATTATTCCTTGGTGGATCACCTCTAGAGGCCAAACATATGGGTGGCTAACGTTGATCAAAGGAAGGAACAAAATCCCGGTGGATTCAAGTTGAACGCGAAAGGATTTGGAGGTGAACTTGTACCTGAGGAAGCTCGATCTTCAAGGGTATGATTTTATTCTTTATCTTTTCGTTTAATTAATAATTGTGCATAAAGGGTGATCCGGTATATGGTTTGTAAATTTTTTAAACTCTCGATTTTTACACACTTAGCATTATTTTGCAATTTGATTGCGTTCATGAATTTTACAAACCCTAACATGATAATGTACACCTTGTTAATGGACTTGAATTTAATCTTATTAGTATCGATTCGATTAATGGATAATGGTCACCAAGTTAGTTTTCATAAAGAAAATGCACTATTTCTCATGGTACTAACAATATTGCTTTCTAGTTGCACAAAGAGAAAGAAATATATATACTATTGATTTTGAAAGCAGGATGAAGATATATGTCTAGCATCTTTACAAGATGAGGCTAATTTGTGGCACAAGAGGATGGGATATGTTCAAATGGATTTAATCAAGAAATTATCCTCAAAGAATCTCGTCAAAGGGTTGTCGAAAAAAATATGAAAAGAAGGGATTTGTGTTCCTTGTCAACTTGGGAAACAAGTAAGAACATCATTTACGACAAAGAACATGGTATCAACCTCTTCTACTTTACAACTACTTCATCTTGATCTATTTGAACCAGAAAGACATCCTAGTATAAATGGTAAGTTTTATGCTTTTGTAATAGTAGATGATTTCTCTAGATATACATGGGTATTATTTGTGACGCCCCAAAAACAGGTATACATCACCCATCTTGAGTCGCCAAATACATGGTACAAAATTCAAATACAACTTAATTATACAGCAGTCGTGTAAAATACGACTAAATATATGCTGTGAGTTTTAATACAAATATTGTCATCTAGACAATATACAAACTCAATGGGGTCCTCATTACATTTATTATCACACTATTTCACAGAATAGTGAGGACTACTAATGCACTATCTAGGACCATCACTCTGTTCCCCGACTAGTCCCTACTACGTTCTCATTTCCTGAAGAGAACAATGAAAGCAAAAGGGTGAGCTCAACTAACCTAGTAAGAAATATTATGACTAAGATAATGCAGAATAATTTATCGTTAGCCTTCAACGGTGTTAAACTGATAAAATATAATAAACATCAAGTTTAACTGCAGCGGAACAAACAATCCATTAGGAGAGTCAAGTAGAGAATAAAATCTACTATCTTCTTTGATTTAAAAGGTTTTTCATTACATTTATCGCTAAGACTCAGCTTAATAAATAATCCACATCATCCCTGCACTACGGCCAAGGATATTCATTAGTATCACGACCACAAATTATCCATGCACTACGGACCAAAGATAATCCTGTTTCCATCAACGGTCCCGATCATACCATAAAACAATTCATCTTTGCACCCTTGACCGAAGAGAATCCATAGCCATAATCATACCAAAAACTGTCCATCAATGCATTACGGGCTAATGAGGACTTTTTCCACATCATTTGTAACATTACGGTCATGATTATACCGAAATAATCCCTGGTCATAATCATACCAAGTCCATCTATGCACTATAGGCCACATATGACTTTCAACATAATATAAACATGAGGATGACGGCAATGACATAATAATTCAATAAAGCAAGTTCAAGAATTAATTTATCCAGGAACCAATAACGTCCAAATTGTCAACATGATACTTCTTTGTAGAGTAAAATTCAAGAATGCTCAGAAGAATATTTCCATAAAAAGATACTGGATGAAGCGAAAATATCAATGATATTCCACTAATTTCATAGAGTATAGAAGTCAAAACTTTAACCAACTGAGTATAATAAAGAATGGAATAACAAAAGAAATCACCAGGCATGCGATAGACCGCACAGACAGGTTATTCCAACAGAATAATAAATAACGGAACTAGGTCATGCGTAAAGCACAGACAGGATGTTCCAACAGAATAATAAATAACGGAACCAGGTCATGCGTAAAGCATAGACATGATATTCCAACAGAATAATAAACAATGGAACCAGGTCATGCGTAATACGCACCGACGGGATATCCATCAGAATAATAAAGAATGGAATAACAGAAGAATTTCACCAAGTATAGGGTAGCCCGCGTATACAGGTTATTCCAACAGAATAATAAAGAATGGAATAGCAGAAGTTCTCTTTATGAATAAGAAAGAAATAATACCCCTTACGAGTACAACAAATAATATCCCTTACCTTTGAAAGAAGAGTACTCCGACTGGTAGGGCGAGGATAAACTTGAAGAAAACTTGTACCACGCTCAAAGATTTCTTAAACTCTAAAGGAATACACTCAAGATTATAGAAGAAGAACTCTTTCTATAGTTTCTCTCTCTAGAGTTTCAGTGAATTCATAAGAAATAATGAAGGAATGAGCTTCTATTTATAGAAGAATGGACTACATAGTAACTAATTCATGAAGCTCATTCCGATTTAAAACAAAATCTTTTAAATAAAATATAATATATTCTATTTATAATCTAATAAAACGAATAACTTTATAAAAGTATTCTATTTAATATAAAAAGATTTTACTATGTAAAACACTATGCAGGCACTATGCAACACTATGCAACACTATGCATAATAAAATATAATATATTCTATTTATAGAATAAATCTATAAAGTATTCAGTTTTATATAAAAAAAAATTACTATGCAAAACACTATGCATAATAGAATATAATATATTCTATTTATAGAATAACTTTATAAAAGTATTCTGCTTTTATATAAAAAAGCTTTTCATTTTATTACATTAATAATACTAATAAAACAAAAAGTGAAAGTGACTTATCACGTAAACACCAATAATCAATCAGGTATATTTACTTATGCAACCACGCGTATTACTGTACTTTTACTACCGAGTAGTTCAACAGTTTTAACGGTAAAACTTCCGTCGTTTTTTTTCATAAAATATTTTTGTCATTTTCTCAATCCGAAAATAATTCTGTTGTGGGGTCCACCAATGATTGTACCGTCGTACGGATATTCCCCGACAAAAAGTATATTCTCCGACCAATCGAATATTATACAACAACTTGAATACTTTTCAAAATTTATAAATACTATCCACAACTATAACACTATCTCAAATCCACACCATAATATTCAAAAAAATATTTCAAGAAAATTAAATCTTTATTCATAAAATCTGGGGTCTCACATTATTTTTGAGAACTAAAGATGAAGCATTTAAGGAATTTGAGAAATTAATCAGAAACTTGGAAACAAAATATAATCTCAAACTTGTAAGGATAAGAAGTGATTATGGTACTTAGTTTCAAAAAGACTTTATAATATTTTGTGATTAAAAGGGAATCGATCATGAATTTTCACTCTAGAGAATGTAAGACCCCAACTTTTTGAATAAAGATTAAATTTTCTCGAAATATATTTTTGAATATTATGGTGTGGATTTGATATAATGTTATAGTTGTGGGTAATATTTACAAATTTTGCAAAGTAAGCAAGTTGTTATATAATATTCGATTGGTCGGGGAATATTCATTTTAACAGGGAATATTCATACAACTAAGACAATCATTGGTGGACCCCCACAATGTAATTATTGTCTGGATTGAGAAAATGACAAAATACTTTATGAAAATAACTATGGAAGTTTTACCATTAACTGTTGAACTACCCAGTAGTAAAAGTACAAGAATACGCCGTGGTCGCAT
The DNA here is from genome assembly GCA_020205615.1 of Panax quinquefolius. Lineage (NCBI taxonomy): Eukaryota > Viridiplantae > Streptophyta > Magnoliopsida > Apiales > Araliaceae > Panax > Panax quinquefolius. The sequence continues at coordinate 123,573,257 of CM035162.1, forward strand.
AAAGAGCACACTCAGATTGATTATTGATGCTTACGTGGAAGTCACTCGATTATACTCAATTATTACAAGAATTGTCGTTTGCATATCTCTCATATTATTGATTCGATTATTGTCAGAGTATCATCCGTGCATATTATGTTATTTTATTAAATCAATAATTGAGACGACAAAGTTATTCATATTATTAAATTACAATATTTACAATATCTAGAAGTTACGCCAAGGAGAGGTTTGGTCACCTAATTGCGCGGCCAATAGAGAGAAATCCTTATTGAAAGCCCCTCTTTCTGGGAACGACACGGTTGATAAATATTGTGAGTTATAATATTAATGATGAATGTTATTAAAATTGAAGTTGTGTTGGAGTTGAATTTGGAGACGCCTTGAACGTGATATTTGAGTCCTAAACGATGAAATTAGTAAAAATAGTCTATAAACATAAAATTTTCCTAATTCACTATTTGGTCAAAAATCAACAGATTGACTTTTTAGGAAAAAATCAAACTTCAAAATTTTAAAATTTATATTTTTGATAAAAATGGTTTCATTGTGTTGGAATTATTTGTGTTAGTGAAAATCGATAATTATTTCGATAATAATTAATGTCCGAGGCTATATTGACTGATCTGATATTTAACCGGATAAATGAGCAATTGATTCTTTGTTATTTTACATGATTATAACTATTTGTTCACATGTGTATACTATTGTTTCACATTCTTGTTACTATTAGGGGAGTTGGTGCAAGATTGATAATACTTGCGTGGTAAGTTACAAATGGAGGTATAGATGGAGGTACTTATCTTGTAATTCAGATTTTCACATGTCTAGAACTATTGATTCACATAATTTACTATTGAATCACATTATTTACTATTAGGGGAGGTGGTGCAAGTTTGATAATACTTCCATGACTAAATTAAAATAAAGGAAAAGTTGGAGGTATTGTCTTTGAAATTTTTCGAGCCCCAAAATGTGCAATTATCGAAACTATATTTTTCTATAAATAAAGCTCATTCTTCCTTCATTACTCACCAATTCACAAAAGCTTTAGAAGCGATTATTATAGAGAGAAATTATAGATAAAGAAGAGAAGTTTGCTACCTCACTATTCCAAAGATCCGCTTTTTTCTAAAGGTAGGGAGTATTATTTCTTTCTTATCCATGAAGAGAACTTGGTTATTCCATTCTTTGTTATTACATTGGAATAACCCATATATGCTACTACCCTATACTTGGTAAAATTCTTTCCATTGTTCCATTCTTTATCATTCATTTGGAACATCCTGTTTGTGCATTCTACGCCGGACCGGTTCCGCTCTTTATTATTCATTGGAATATCCTCATCATGCGTTCTCACGGGACTGATTCCGCCTTTTATTATTCTCGCTTGGAATATCCTGCATGCGTTCTCACGGGACCTAATTCCGCTTTATTATTCTATTGGAATATCCTCATGCATGCGTTTCTTACGCCTGACTGATTCCGCTTTTTATTATTCTTTGTAATATCACATGCATGCGTTTCTGGCGGACTGATTCTCGTTATTTATTATTCATTGGAATAACACTCATGCGCTGCGATCTATCGCATGCTGGTGATTTCTTTTGTTATTTAATTCCTTATTATACTCAATTTGGTTAAAGTTTTGACTTATATACTCCATGAAATTAGTGGAATATCCTTGATATTTGTGCTTCATCCAGTATCTTTTCATGGAAAAATTCTTCTGAGCATTCTTGAATTTTAATCTACAAAGCAGTATCATGTTAACAATTTGGACGTTATTAGTTCCTGGATAAAATAATTCTTGAACTTGTTTTATTAAATTCTTATATCATTGTCATCATCCTCATGTTTATATCATTGACAATGTCTAGAAGTTCTGTCAAGGAGAGGTTTGGTCACCTAATTGCGTGCCAATAAAGAGAAATCCTTATCGGAAAGCCCCTTCTTTCCTGGGAACGACCTGGTTGTTAAATATTGTGAATTATAATATTAATGATGAATAAGTTCGTATTGATTAAAGACAAATTTTATAGTTCCATTGTGTTGGAATTATTTGTGTTAGTGGAAATTAACATTTGTTTCTATAATAATTGATGTCTGGAGGTTATATTGTTTAATCTGGTATTCGGGCCACTTTTCGTGTCGAAGTACTATTCACGAGTTACTATTTATGAGTTACTATTCACGAGTTACTATTCATGAGTTACTATTCACAAGTTACTATTCACGAGTTACTATTCATGGGTTACTATTCACGGGGTACTATTCACCCGTAAGATATATTTCTTTTCGGTCTAAATCATTTTTGGGTGCAATATTATTCCATGAGGAGATGTGCTAATTTTTCAGACCGTTGGTTGAAGATATAATAGTAAATCAATATGGACCGCTGGTGGAAAGTTATAATAGTAAATCAATATGGATCGCTGGTTTAAAATTTTAATAGTAAATCAGTATGGACCATTGCTTTAAGTTTTAATAGTAAACCAATATGGACCGTGTAAGACCCCAACTTTTTGAATAAAGATTAAATTTTCTCGAAATATATTTTTGAATATTATGGTGTGGATTTGATATAATGTTATAGTTATGGGTAATATTTACAAATTTTGCAAAGTAAGAAAGTTGTTATATAATATTCGATTGGTCGGGGAATATTCGTTTTAACAGGGAATATTCGTACAACAGCACAATCATTGGTGGACCCCCACAACGGAATTATTGTCGAATTGAAAAAACGACAAAAATACTTTATGAAAATAACGACGGAAGTATTAAGTATTTAAGATGTTAATTTATCACATTTGATGCTTATAAAGAAAATTGAACAATATTGTTTTGTTGTGTCACCACAAGGATGATATTTTTCTTTTTTGAATATATGGAGTGCTAGGTCGGACTTAACTTGGATAATTTTGATTCGGATGTGCCACCACTTGATCAAAATAATCTAAGAGACAAAAGAAAAGGAGTTGCATAGTTGATGTAATTGACAAAAGTTGTCAACCTATTTATTTATATATAGTTTGTTGTGTCACCACAACGCTATATACATTTGAAATGGGATCCTTATTCTCACTAGCAAATCTTTAATTAGATTTTGCCGAACTATATAAGTGAGGGTAATATAGTTTGAAGAAAATAGTGGGAGATACCAATTTAAAACAAGACCTAATTTATTTTGGTAATTAATAAAAGAATGTATGTTAAAATGTTGTTAATTACAAATTCATTTACAGAATTTTACAATGTCTAAATTACTATCAACAAGCGAAATATATTAGATGCTAAATTAACCGCAATCAATTAAATGGATTGGTTAAGGAATTTGAGAATAGTTCTCATAAATGAAAAGCTATCTTATGTCCTTAATACGCCTATCCTCGCAATGGTTGCGCATAATGCCTCGAGGAAGAGATTGCTACTTTTAGAAAGTGGCAAGATGATGCACAATTGGCTCAATACATCATGCTCGCATCCATGAAAGTAACGAGCTTCAGCGGCGATGAAACTATGGATGCTTTACTATATTCCTACACATCAAGTAGTTGATGGTGAGGAAAGTAGGACCGAAAGATATCGAGATATCTAAAGAGATCTTCCGATCTAGAATGGCCAATGGCACTATAAATATGCACAAAAAAGTTCTTAACATAATCAATTTGATTGATCAATTAGACAACCGGTTTTTGTCATCATGGATGGAGAGTTGAGCCAAGATTTGATCTTGCACTCACTCCCTAACTCCTTTCATAATTGTTGTGAATTTTTCATATAAACAAGCTAGATATCGCCTTCATTTGATTTGCTTAACATATTGAAAAATGTTGAGAGTCACTTTCCAACCAAGAAAGATCAAGTCTTCTTGGTAGGGACCAAAGGATCTTCCGAAAAGAAGAACGATTCAAAGAAGGTATATAGAAAGGCAAAATAAAGGATAATAAGAACAAAAGCGATACGGGATAGCAAAGGAGTTTGCTTCCACCGCAATAAGCCCGACAATTTGGAAAGAAATCTGCGAGAAGCATCTTGTAGAGGCTAACCAAAGAAGCTTAGTGAAGTTTCGGTTACAATACAGTTTTAGTTCATGATTTAAAATAAATTTTTCTTTAAGTCAAGGTTCTACATGGGTATTGGATACCGACTTTGGTTATCATAAATATAGATTTATGAAGGGACCAAGCAGAAGTAGAAAGTTAAACAAAGATAAGTAATCCTATGTGTGGAAAATGAAGCAAAGGTTCACGCATTAGCTATAAAACTTATAGTTTAGCAATCGCCTAGCAAATCTATTAAGTCAATAAGTTGTTATTCCAATTCTTGTTAGAAACATTATTTCTATTTTATTGTTGACAATAAAATTTTGGTATTATAATTAAGAACAATTGTTGTTCTATTTATAATAATAATGTTTTGTATAGAATCGAATATTACTTAATGGATTTTGTATACTTGACTTACGTGAAAAATATATTTTGCAAATTGAACAAACTAGTATAAGAAAAGGAGATGATCATTCAAAGAGTTGAATGTGTATTTGTTTGAAATACAAGTGTGAATTATTTGAAAGGTTCAAAGAATTCAGAAGTGAAATAAATTGGCAATATATTAAGATTCTTTGATTAGATCAAGGAATAAATACTTGTGCAATAAGTTTCTAGATCATCTCAAATGGTTTTCTCATAATGGACACATCCTGATACGCAATAATTGATTGATGTATCTGAATGAAAAATCGTACCTTGTTGGACATGGTGCGGTCCTTAATGATTTTACCGACATTCCAATATCCTTCTGGGATAATGTCCTAGAAATGGCTGCATATCTACGAAAATGGTAACCTCAAAATCCGGCCCCAAGACTCCATAAAAGTTATGGACAGGGAGGATTCCTAATCTTAAGTATGTTAAGATAAGGGGTTGTCCAACTTATGTGAAAAGGTTTCAAAGGATAAGCTTGGGACAAGATTTGACATGTACAGATTTGTGGGACATCCTAAAGTAAGTTTAGGGTATATGTTCTATAATTCTACTTAGCAAAAGGTGTTTGTTACGAAACACGTTGCCTTCTAAGATAAAGGTGTTTATCATTAAAAGAGGCTAGTGGGAGGATAATAGATCTTGAAGAGTTCAAGAACCACAAAACACTATAAGTCAAAAAGAAGGGACTCAGAGATAGACCTATTGTACCTGGCAACCGAATCGTAAATCTGGAATAGTACCAAAGATACCTAGGAGGTATGGATTCATCATGGATGATAATGATGAGGTACACATCATAGAAGATGATGATCCAGAGTTACATTCGATGAGGTAAGACTTCTAGTGTGTACAAAAGGGTCAGTGGGAGCGTCATGACATTCCTAATATTATATGTTGATATACTACGGATAAGGAATAACATACTAATGCTATAATCAGTAATGATAAAGTTGTCTAAACATTCCTCCATGAATGGTTTGGGAAGAGTATCTTAATTGGGGATAAAATCTATATAGATAGATACAACAGGATGCTCGACTTAACCCAAGGAACGTATATTCATTTGATGCTCAAGTCGTTTAGCATGGAAAACTCCAAGAGATGTCTCATGTTGATGAGTCATGGAGTGTATCTCTCTTAATAGTCCCCATAGACTCCAAAGAAGAGAGATCGCATGAGTGACAATCATGTATGCAATGAAATATACGAGACCTGATGTTGATCGGTCATATTCTGGAGAAGATCACTGTAAGATAGTGAAAAACATCTTAAAGTTCTTAACCGGCACTAAGGATGTGAGCAAACATGGTGGGTCTAAATTAAAACTAGAGGGCCTTACAGACTCAAGTTTTTCAGACAGACCAAGATGACCGAAAATCCACTTTAAGGTAAAGTGTTACCTTGAACAGTGGTGTAGTGAATCGGAAAGGTTCCAAACAAAGAAAGAGTCTTTGGTTTAGTGATAAAGACAAAGTAAATAGCTATAAATGAAGCTACAAGTTGATTGTTTGGATTAAAAGTTCATTACAGAACTAGGAATAGTTCCTAAGTCTCATCTTGGATCTAAACATGTGTTGTGGCACTTTCATTTGATTATTAGAATCATTGAAAGATGGGAAATCACTATAAAGATAGTGGACTCTCATGAACAACATTACATATCCATTAACTAAAGCTTATCCAACAGCAGGATAATCGTCACTTAGAGAAGAAGAGTATAAGATACAATGGCGATTGGCTTTAGTGCAAGTGGGAGATTGAAAGTAATATGCACACAAGCCAATCATGTTTGATGATAAAGCATATACTTTGTAACAATCTTATTCATTTATTAATAAAAAGTATTAATTTATTAAAGGCTTTTTAATTATCAACATGATGCTGTTTTATAATATGTGATAAACCCATAGTTTTAAGCAATGCTTTTAGAATAATGATGATGATCATTCTAATGAGATCTAAATTCTTAGAAAGCTTAAAACTAAAATAGTTCTCAATCATTGGATTACTAAATTGGGAATTAGTGAATCCGGATAGATTGGTACATACGTTGCTTGCTCATTGGATGAGGATGATTGATCTCATGATCATTTGTGTGGAGACACTAAAGCAAGTATGTAGGTGCTTATTAGAGAATAAGTTCACTGAACGTGGCTCGCTAAGGAATACCTAATGGAGTTTTACTTGCTTGTCAATAGGAATTCCTGTAGTGATAGTAGTACAAGTGATCCTTGGACTTGAGATCATCATAGTATCTTGTGTATGATGAGTTATACTTTGACTTATTCCTTAAGACCCTTAGGGTATATCAAAGGGTATGCTTGGGTATAATAAGTTGTACATGGAGATAATGTATGATCAATAAAGAATCTACCACTTCTAATAAAAGAAGAGAAATGTCCTATGTGATTCGATAAATGACAACCCAAAGAGTCCTTGGCGGGCGAATGAAATTAGAAAGGAGTTTCTAATTTGCATTATTTGAGTTGTGCATTTAAGGATCGAAATACATATAATTAAATAAAATAAGACTTGACATAATTCCATGTCTTATATTTAATTGGGACATCAGATGGTGGAAGGATTGAATTGTCTTTTAACTATTTACTCAAAGGTTCTTTTATGATTAATGTTGAAATCTATATTATCCGGAAAGTCGCTTGATCGATAGGGAGGCTTATCCTTATTGTAGAATAAATATTATTTAAATAAATTAATTGTTTAATTTATTTATTTAAATAAGATTAGAATTGTTCTAATTGATTTATTCACAACCTGGTTTAATATGGAGAACCTAAAGGGTCACACCATAAAAGGAAGAATAATTATTTAAGAAGTAAATGGCATAATCGTAATAATATATTATGTATATTTAATTTAATCTATGGTGATAGAATAAATTAAATAGCTTAATATTTATTATTTAATATTTTAGAAATATTAAATATAAATTAATAAGAGGAGTCTTATTAATATTATTACAATTATTATTATTTTAATTTCTAAAAGAGTTTAGAATTAATTTAATATAAGTACTCTCATTTATTCCTAATTGGATTAGGAAGGAAAATTAGTTAAAGGAGTTTAATTAATTATCCCTAATAAGATTAGGGAGCTTAATTAATTAAAAGAATTTAATTAATTAAATAAATCCCAATTCCTTAATTGTTAAGGTGGGTTGCCCACATCTATAAATAAGAGGAGTCTTATTATGGGTGAGGGGTTGTTGACTTTTCAACATACGACATAATTTCAATTGTTGGGAGAGTACACCTTTTCTATAGAGATAGAAAAACTAGGGGTTTAATTAACCACCTTTTTCTTAAATCATTATTATTCCTTGGTGGATCACCTCTGAGGCCAAACATATGGGTGGCTAACGTTGATCAAAGGAAGGAACAAAATCCGGTGGATTCAAGTTGAGCGAAAAGGATTTGGAGGTGAACTTGTACCTGAGGAAGCTCGATCTTCAAGGGTATGATTTTATTCTTTATCTTTTCGTTTAATTAATAATTGTGCATAAAGGGTGATCCGGGTATATGGTTTGTAAATTTTTTTAAACTCTGATTTTTACACACTTCCGCATTATTTTGCAATTTGATTGCGTTCATGAATTTTACAAACCTAACATGATAATGTACACCTTGTTAATGGACTTGAATTTAATCTTATTAGTATCAGTCGATTAATGGATAATGGTCACCAAGTTAGTTTTCATAAAGAAAAATGCACTATTTCTCATGGTACTAACAATATTGCTCTAGTTGCACAAAGAGAAAGAAATATATATACTATTGATTTTGAGCAACAGGATGAAGATATATGTCTAGCATCTTTACAAGATGAGGCTAATTTGTGGCACAAGAGGATGGGATATGTTCAAATGGATTTAATCAAGAAATTATCCTCAAAGAATCTCGTCAAAGGGTTGTCGAAAAAAAATATGAAAAGAAGGGAATTTGTGTTCCTTGTCAACTTGGGAAACAAGTAAGAACATCATTTACGACAAAGAACATGGTATCAACCTCTTCTACTTTACAACTACTTCATCTTGATCTATTTGAACCAGAAAGACATCCTAGTATAAATGGTAAGTTTTATGCTTTTGTAATAGTAGATGATTTCTCTAGATATACATGGGTATTATTTGTGACGCCCCAAAAACAGGTATACATCACCCATCTTGAGTCGCCAAATACATGGTACAAAATTCAAATACAACTTAATTATACAAAGAATGTGTAAAAAATACGACTAAATATATCTTTATGAGTTTTAATACAAATATTGTCATCTAGACAATATACAAACTCAATGGGGTCCTCATTACATTTATTATCACACTATTTCACGTAATAGTGAGGACTACTAATGCACCTTCTAGGACCATCACTCTGTTCCCGATTAGTCCCTACTACGTTCTCATTTCCTGAAGAGAACAATGAAAGCAAAAGGGTGAGCTCAACTAACCTAGTAAGAAATATTATGACTAAGATAATGCAGAATAATTTATCGTTAGCCTTCAACGGTGTTAAACTGATAAAATATAATAAACATCAAGTTTAACTGCAGCGGAACAAACAATCCATTAGGAGAGTCAAGTAGAGAATAAAATCTACTATCTTCTTTGATTTAAAAGGTTTTTCATTACATTTATCGCTAAGACTCAGCTTAATAAATAATCCACATCATCCCTGCACTACGGCCAAGGATATTCATTAGTATCACGACCACAAATTATCCATGCACTACGGACCAAAGATAATCCTGTTTCCATCAACGGTCCTGATCATACCATAAAACAATTCATCTTTGCACCCTTGGCCGAAGAGAATCCATAGCCATAATCATACCAAAAACTGTCCATCAATGCATTATGGGCTAATGAGGACTTTTTCCACATCATTTGTAACATTACGGTCATGATTATACCGAAATAATCCCTGGTCATAATCATACCAAGTCCATCTATGCACTATAGGCCACATATGACTTTCAACATAATATAAACATGAGGATGACGGCAATGACATAATAATTCAATAAAGCAAGTTCAAGAATTAATTTATCCAGGAACCAATAACGTCCAAATTGTCAACATGATACTTCTTTGTAGAGTAAAATTCAAGAATGCTCAGAAGAATATTTCCATAAAAAGATACTGGATGAAGCGAAAATATCAATGATATTCCACTAATTTCATAGAGTATAGAAGTCAAAACTTTAACCAACTGAGTATAATAAAGAATGGAATAACAAAAGAAATCACCGTGCGTGCGATAGGCCAGCATGCATGTGTTATTATTCAACGAATAAATAACGGAACTAGGTCATGCGTAAAGCACAGACAGGATGTTCCAACAGAATAATAAATAACGGAACCAGGTCATGCGTAAAGCATAGACATGATATTCCAACAGAATAATAAACAATGGAACCAGGTCATGCGTAATACGCACCGACGGGATATCCATCAGAATAATAAAGAATGGAATAACAGAAGAATTTCACCAAGTATAGGGTAGCCCGCGTATACAGGTTATTCCAACAGAATAATAAAGAATGGAATAGCAGAAGTTCTCTTTATGAATAAGAAAGAAATAATACCCCTTACGAGTACAACAAATAATATCCCTTACCTTTGAAAGAAGAGTACTCCGACTGGTAGGGCGAGGATAAACTTGAAGAAAACTTGTACCACGCTCAAAGATTTCTTAAACTCTAAAGGAATACACTCAAGATTATAGAAGAAGAACTCTTTCTATAGTTTCTCTCTCTAGAGTTTCAGTGAATTCATAAGAAATAATGAAGGAATGAGCTTCTATTTATAGAAGAATGGACTACATAGTAACTAATTCATGAACTGTCCAGATTTAAAACAAAATCTTTTAAATAAAATATAATATATTCTATTTATAATCTAATAAAACGAATAACTTTATAAAAGTATTCTATTTAATATAAAAAGATTTTACTATGTAAAACACTATGCAGCACTTTATGCAACACTATGCAACACTATGCATAATAAAATATAATATATTCTATTTATAGAATAAATCTATAAAGTATTACATTTTATATAAAAAAAAAATTACTATGCAAAACACTATGCATAATAGAATATAATATATTCTATTTATAGAATAACTTTATAAAAGTATTACATTTTTATATAAAAAGCTTTTCATGCTTTATTACATTAATAATACTAATAAAACAAAACTGAAGGAAGACTTATCACGTAAACACCAATAATCAATCTGGTGTGCTACTTATGCAACCACAGTATTCTTCAGTACTTTTACTAAAGGTAGTTCAACAAGTTTAACAATAAAACTTCCGTCGTTTTTTTTCATAAAATATTTTTGTCATTTTCTCAATCCTAAAAATAATTACATTTGTGGGGTCCACTGAATGATTGTATGTAGTCGTTTGGATATTCCCCGACAAAAAGTATATTCTCCGACCAATCGAATATTATACAACAACTTGAATACTTTTCAAAATTTATAAATACTATCCACAACTATAACACTATCTCAAATCCACACCATAATATTCAAAAAAATATTTCAAGAAAATTAAATCTTTATTCATAAAATCTGGGGTCTCACATTATTTTTGAGAACTAAAGATGAAGCATTTAAGGAATTTGAGAAATTAATCAGAAACTTGGAAACAAAATATAATCTCAAACTTGTAAGGATAAGAAGTGATTATGGTACTTAGTTTCAAAAAGACTTTATAATATTTTGTGATTAAAAGGGAATCAGTCATGAATTTTCAGCTCCTAGAATGTAAGACCCCAACTTTTTGAATAAAGATTAAATTTTCTCGAAATATATTTTTGAATATTATGGTGTGGATTTGATATAATGTTATAGTTGTGGGTAATATTTACAAATTTTGCAAAGTAAGCAAGTTGTTATATAATATTCGATTGGTCGGGGAATATTCATTTTAACAGGGAATATTCGTATAAATCAAGACAATCATCAGTGGACCCCCACAATGTAATTATTGTTTGGATTGAGAAAATGACAAAAATACTTTATGAAAATAATCTACGAAGTTTTACCATTAACTGCCGAACTACCCTAGTAAAAAGTACAATGTACGCGTGGTCGTATAGTAGCACACCAGATTGATTATTGATGCTTACGTGGGAAGTCACTTCGCTTATACTCAATTATTGCTACAAAGAATTGTCGCATCATATCTCTCATATTATTGATTCGATTATTGTCGTAGTATCATCTGCATATTATGTTATTTTATTAAATCAATAATTGAGACGACAAAGTTATTCATATTATTAAATTACAATATTTACAATATCTAGAAGTTCTGCCAAGGAGAGGTTTGGTCACCTAATTGCGCGCCAATAGAGAGAAATCCTTATTGGAAAGCCCCCTCTTTCCTGGGAACGACCTGGTTGATAAATATTGTGAGTTATAATATTAATGATGAATGTTATTAAAATTGAAGTTGTGTTCGGAGTTGAATTTGGAGACGCGAACGTGATATTTGAGTCCGAAACGATGAAATTAGTAAAAATAGTCTATAAACATAAAATTTTCCGGAATTCACTATTTGGTCAAAAAGTCAACAGTTGACTTTTTTCGGAAAAATCAAACTTCAAAATTTTAAAATTTATATTTTTGATAAAAATGGTTTCATTGTGTTGGAATTATTTGTGTTAGTGAAAATCGATAATTATTTCGATAATAATTAATGTCCGGAGGTTATATTGACGAACCGGATATTTAACCTAGGATAAATGAGCAATTGATTCTTTGTTATTTTACATGATTATAACTATTTGTTCACATGTGTATACTATTGTTTCACATTCTTGTTACTATTAGGGAGTTGGTGCAAGATTGATAATACTTGCATGACTAAGTTACAAATGGAGGTATAGATGGAGGTCTTATAATTGTAATTCAGATTTTCACATATCTCAGAACTATTGATTCACATAATTTACTATTGAATCACATTATTTACTATTAGGGAGGTGGTGCAAGTTTGATAATACTTCCATGACTAAATTAAAATAAAGGAAAAGTTGGAGGTATTGTCTTTGAAATTTTTCGAGCCCCAAAATGTGCAATTATCGAAACTATATTTTTCTATAAATAAAGCTCATTCTTCCTTCATTACTCACCAATTCACAAAAGCTTTAGGCGATTATTATAGAGAGAAATTATAGATAGAAGAAGAGAAGTCTGCTACCTCACTATTCCAGTATCCAGTTTTTCTAAAGGTAGGGAGTATTATTTCTTTCTTATCCATGAAGAGAACTTCGGTTATTCCATTCTTTGTTATTCTGTTGGAATAACCCATATACGCCAGCACCCTATACTTGGTAAAATTCTTCCATTTGTTCCATTCTTTATCATTACATTGGAACATCCTGTTTAGTGCATTCTACATGGGACCGGTTCCGCCTTTTATTATTCTGTTGGAATATCCTGTGCAATGGCGTTCTCACGGGACTGATTCCGCCTTTTTATTATTCCGGCTGGAATATCCTCATGCATGCGTTCTACTTACTGACCTAATTCGCCTTTATTATTCTATTGGAATATCCTCGTCATGCATGCTTTTACTGGGACTTCGATTCCGCCTTTATTATTCTCGTTGTATATATCACGTGCGTATGCGTTTCTACCTGGGACGATTCTGTTATTTATTATTCATTGAATAACTCGCCATGCGGTCTATCGCATGCCTGGTGATTTCTTTTGTTATTTAATTCCTTATTATACTCAGTTGGTTAAAGTTTTGACTTCTATACTCCATGAAATTAGTGGAATATCCTTGATATTTGTGCTTCATCCAGTATCTTTTCATGGAAAAATTCTTCTGAGCATTCTTGAATTTTAATCTACAAAGCAGTATCATGTTAACAATTTGGACGTTATTAGTTCCTGGATAAAATAATTCTTGAACTTGTTTTATTAAATTCTTATATCATTGTCATCATCCTCATGTTTATATCATTGACAATGTCTAGAAGTTCTGTCAAGGAGAGGTTTGGTCACCTAATTGCGTGCCAATAAAGAGAAATCCTTATCGGAAAGCCCCTTCTTTCCTGGGAACGACCTGGTTGTTAAATATTGTGAATTATAATATTAATGATGAATAAGTTCGTATTGATTAAAGACAAATTTTATAGTTCCATTGTGTTGGAATTATTTGTGTTAGTGGAAATTAACATTTGTTTCTATAATAATTGATGTCTGGAGGTTATATTGTTCAATCTGGTATTCGGGCCACTTTTCGTGTCGAAGTACTATTCACGAGTTACTATTTATGAGTTACTATTCACGAGTTACTATTCATGAGTTACTATTCACAAGTTACTATTCACGAGTTACTATTCATGGGTTACTATTCACGGGGTACTATTCACCCGTAAGATATATTTCTTTTGGTTAAATCATTTTTGGGTGCAATATTATTCCATGAGGAGATGTGCTAATTTTTCGAATCAGTTGGTTGAAGATATAATAGTAAATCAATATGGACCGCTGGTGGAAAGTTATAATAGTAAATCAATATGGATCGCTGGTTTAAAATTTTAATAGTAAATCAGTATGGACCATTGCTTTAAGTTTTAATAGTAAACCAATATGGACCGTGTAAGACCCCAACTTTTTGAATAAAGATTAAATTTTCTCGAAATATATTTTTGAATATTATGGTGTGGATTTGATATAATGTTATAGTTATGGGTAATATTTACAAATTTTGCAAAGTAAGAAAGTTGTTATATAATATTCGATTGGTCGGGGAATATTCGTTTTAACAGGGAATATTCGTACAACAGCACAATCATTGGTGGACCCCCACAACGGAATTATTGTCGAATTGAAAAAACGACAAAAATACTTTATGAAAATAACGACGGAAGTATTAAGTATTTAAGATGTTAATTTATCACATTTGATGCTTATAAAGAAAATTGAACAATATTGTTTTGTTGTGTCACCACAAGGATGATATTTTCTTTTTGAATATATGGAGTGCTAGGCTCGGACTTAACTTGGATAATTTTGATTGGGATGTGCCACCACTTGATCAAAATAATCTAAGAGACAAAAGAAAAGGAGTTGCATATAGTTGATGTAATTGACAAAAGTTGTCAACCTATTTATTTATATATAGTTTGTTGTGTCACCACAACGCTATATACATTTGAAATGGGATCCTTATTCTCACTAGCAAATCTTTAATTAGATTTTGCCGAACTATATAAGTGAGGGTAATATAGTTTGAAGAAAATAGTGGGAGATACCAATTTAAAACAAGACCTAATTTATTTTGGTAATTAATAAAAGAATGTATGTTAAAATGTTGTTAATTACAAATTCATTTACGAAATTTTACAATGTCTAAATTACTATCAACTACGAAACATATTAGATGCTAAATTAACCGCATCAATTAAATGGATTGGTTAAGGAATTTGAGAATAGTTCTCATAGTGAAAAAGCTATCTTATGTCCTTAATACGCCTATCCCTCGCAATGGTTGCGCATAATGCCTCGAGGAAGAGATTGCTACTTTTAGAAAGTGGCAAGATGATGCATGCTTGCTCTCAATGCATCATGCTCGCATCCATGAGTAACGAGCTTCAAAACGCATGATGAAACTATGGATGCTTCTTACTATATTCCTACACATCAAGTAGTTGATGGTGAGGAAAGTAGGACTGAAAGATATCAGATATCTAAAGAGATCTTCCGATCTAGAATGGCCAATGGCACTATAGTACAGACAAAAAAGTTCTTAACATAATCAATTTGATTGATCAATTAGGACAACTGGTTTTGTCATGGATGGAGAGTTGAGCCAAGATTTGATCTTGCACTCACTCCCGGACTCCTTTCATAATTGTTGTGAATTTTTCATATAAACAAGCTAGATATCGCCTTCTGATTTTTGCTTAACATATTGAAAAATGTTGAGAGTCACTTTCCAACCAAGAAAGATCAAGTCTTACTGGTAGGGACCAAAGGATCTTCTGAAAAGAAGAACGATTCAAAGAAGGTATATAGAAAGGCAAAATAAAGGATAATAAGAACAAAACTGATACGGATAGCAAAGGAGTTTGCTTCCACTGCAATAAGCCTGGACACTGGAAAGAAACTGCGAGAAGCATCTTGTAGAGGCTAACCAAAGAAGCTTAGTGAAGTTTCGGTTACAATACAGTTTTAGTTCATGATTTAAAATAAATTTTTCTTTAAGTCAAGGTTCTACATGGGTATTGGATACCGACTTTGGTTATCATAAATATAGATTTATGAAGGGACCAAGCAGAAGTAGAAAGTTAAACAAAGATAAGTAATCCTATGTGTGGAAAATGAAGCAAAGGTTGCTGCATTAGCTATAAAAACTTATAGTTTAGCACTGCCTACGGGCAAATCTATTAAGTCAATAAGTTGTTATTCCAATTCTTGTTAGAAACATTATTTCTATTTTATTGTTGGACAATAAAATTTTTGGTATTATAATTAAGAACAATTGTTGTTCTATTTATAATAATAATGTTTTGTATAGAACTGGAATATTACTTAATGGATTTTGTATACTTGACTTACGTGAAAATATATTTTGCAAATTGAACAAACTAGTATAAGAAAAGGAGATGATCATTCAAAGAGTTGAATGTGTGTATTTGCTGAAATACAAGTGTGAATTATTTGAAAGGTTCAAAGAATTCAGAAGTGAAATAAATTGGCAATATATTAAGATTCTTTGATTAGATCAAGGAATAAATACTTGTGCAATAAGTTTCTAGATCATCTCAAATGGTTTTCTCATAATGGACACATCCCGATACTGTGAATAATTGATTGATGTATCCGAATGAAAAATCGTACCTTGTTGGACATGGTGCGGTCCTTAATGATTTTACCGACATTCCAATATCCTTCCGGGATAATGTCCTAGAAATGGTCGCATATCTCACGAAAATGGTAACCTCAAAATCCTACCCCAAGACTCCATAAAAGTTATGGATGTGGAGGATTCCTAATCTTAAGTATGTTAAGATAAGGGGTTGTCCAACTTATGTGAAAAGGTTTCAAAGGATAAGCTTGGGACAAGATTTGACATGTACAGATTTGTGGGACATCCTAAAGTAAGTTTAGGGTATATGTTCTATAATTCTACTTAGCAAAAGGTGTTTGTTACGAAACACGTTGCCTTCTAAGATAAAGGTGTTTATCATTAAAAGAGGCTAGTGGGAGGATAATAGATCTTGAAGAGTTCAAGAACCACAAAACACTATAAGTCAAAAAGAAGGGACCTGTAGATAGACCTATTGTACCACAACCGAATCGTAAATCTGGAATAGTACCAAAGATACCTAGGAGGTATGGATTCATCATGGATGATAATGATGAGGTACACATCATAGAAGATGATGATCCAGAGTTACATTCGATGAGGTAAGACTTCTGAGTGTGTGTACAAAAGGGTCGAAGGAGCGTCCATGACATTCCTAATATTATATGTTGATATACTACGGATAAGGAATAACATACTAATGCTATAATCAGTAATGATAAAGTTGTCTAAACATTCCTCCATGAATGGTTTGGGAAGAGTATCTTAATTGGGGATAAAATCTATATAGATAGATACAACAGGATGCTCGACTTAACCCAAGGAACGTATATTCATTTGATGCTCAAGTCGTTTAGCATGGAAAACTCCAAGAGATGTCTCATGTTGATGAGTCATGGAGTGTATCTCTCTTAATAGTCCCCATAGACTCCAAAGAAGAGAGATCGCATGAGTGGACAATCATGTATGCAATGAAATATACTGAGACCCGATGTTGATCGGTCATATTCTGGAGAAGATCACTGTAAGATAGTGAAAAACATCTTAAAGTTCTTAACCGGCACTAAGGATGTGAGCAAACATGGTGGGTCTAAATTAAAACTAGAGGGCCTTACAGACTCAAGTTTTTCAGACAGACCAAGATGACCGAAAATCCACTTTAAGGTAAAGTGTTACCTTGAACAGTGGTGTAGTGAATCGGAAAGGTTCCAAACAAAGAAAGAGTTCTGGTTTAGTGATAAAGACAAAGTAAATAGCTATAAATGAAGCTACAAGTTGATTGTTTGGATTAAAAGTTCATTACAGAACTAGCAATAGTTCCTAAGTCTCATCTTGGATCTAAACATGTGTTGTGGCACTTTCATTTGATTATTAGAATCATTGAAAGATGGGAAATCACTATAAAGATAGTGGACTCTCATGAACAACATTACATATCCATTAACTAAAGCTTATCCAACAAACAGGATAATCGCCACTTAGAGAAGAAGAGTATAAGATACAATAATGGCGATTGGCTTTAGTGCAAGTGGGAGATTGAAAGTAATATGCACACAAGCCAATCATGTTTGATGATAAAGCATATACTTTGTAACAATCTTATTCATTTATTAATAAAAAGTATTAATTTATTAAAGGCTTTTTAATTATCAACATGATCTTTGTTTTTATAATATGTGATAAACCCATAGTTTTAAGCAATGCTTTTAGAATAATGATGATGATCATTCTAATGAGATCTAAATTCTTAGAAAGCTTAAAACTAAAATAGTTCTCAATCATTGGATTACTAAATTGGGAATTAGTGAATCCGGATAGATTGGTACATACGTTGTTTGCTTCATTGGATGAGGATGATTGATCTCATGATCATTTGTGTGGAGACACTAAAGCAAGTATGTAGGTGCTTATTAGAGAATAAGTTCATTTGAACGTGGCTCGCTAAGGAATACCTAATGGAGTTTTACTTGCTGTCAATAGGAATTCTGTAGTGATAGTAGTCAAGTGATCCTTGGACTTGAGATCATCATAGTATCTTGTGTATGATGAGTTATACTTTGACTTATTCCTTAAGACCCTTAGGGTATATCAAAGGGTATGCTTGGGTATAATAAGTTGTACATGGAGATAATGTATGATCAATAAAGAATCTACCACTTCTAATAAAAGAAGAAATGTCCTATGTGATTCGATAAATGACAACCCAAAGAGTCCTTGGCGGCGAGTAATGAAATTAGAAAGGAGTTTCTAATTTGCATTATTTGGAGTTGTGCATTTAAGGATCGAAATACATATAATTAAATAAAATAAGACTTGACAGTAATTCCATGTCTTATATTTAATTGGGACATTGTATGGTGGAAGGATTGAATTGTACGGTAACTATTTACTCAAAGGTTCTTTTATGATTAATGTTGAAATCTATATTATCTGGAAAGTCGTTGATCGATAGGGAGGCTTATCCCTATTGTAGAATAAATATTATTTAAATAAATTAATTGTTTAATTTATTTATTTAAATAAGATTAGAATTGTTCTAATTGATTTATTCACAACCGGTTTAATATGGAGAACCTAAAGGGTCACACCATAAAAGGAAGAATAATTATTTAAGAAGTAAATGGCATAATCGTAATAATATGTTATGTATATTTAATTTAATCTATGGTGATAGAATAAATTAAATAGCTTAATATTTATTATTTAATATTTTAGAAATATTAAATATAAATTAATAAGAGGAGTCTTATTAATATTATTACAATTATTATTATTTTAATTTCTAAAAGAGTTTAGGAATTAATTTAATATAAGTACTCTCATTTATTCCTAATTGGATTAGGAAGGAAAATTAGTTAAAGGAGTTTAATTAATTATCCCTAATAAGATTAGGGAGCTTAATTAATTAAAAGAATTTAATTAATTAAATAAATCCCAATTCCTTAATTGTTAAGGTGGGTTGCCCACATCTATAAATAAGAGGAGTCTTATTATGGGTGAGGGGGTTGTTGACTTTTTCAACATACGACATAATTTCAATTGTTGGGAGAGTACACCCTTTCTATAGAGATAGAAAAACTAGGGTTTAGCCAACCACCTTTTTTCTTAAATCATTATTATTCCTTGGTGGATCACCTCTAGAGGCCAAACATATGGGTGGCTAACGTTGATCAAAGGAAGGAACAAAATCCCGGTGGATTCAAGTTGAACGCGAAAGGATTTGGAGGTGAACTTGTACCTGAGGAAGCTCGATCTTCAAGGGTATGATTTTATTCTTTATCTTTTCGTTTAATTAATAATTGTGCATAAAGGGTGATCCGGGTATATGGTTTGTAAATTTTTTTAAACTCTGATTTTTACACACTTCCGCATTATTTTGCAATTTGATTGCGTTCATGAATTTTACAAACCTAACATGATAATGTACACCTTGTTAATGGACTTGAATTTAATCTTATTAGTATCAGTCGATTAATGGATAATGGTCACCAAGTTAGTTTTCATAAAGAAAAATGCACTATTTCTCATGGTACTAACAATATTGCTCTAGTTGCACAAAGAGAAAGAAATATATATACTATTGATTTTGAGCAACAGGATGAAGATATATGTCTAGCATCTTTACAAGATGAGGCTAATTTGTGGCACAAGAGGATGGGATATGTTCAAATGGATTTAATCAAGAAATTATCCTCAAAGAATCTCGTCAAAGGGTTGTCGAAAAAAAATATGAAAAGAAGGGAATTTGTGTTCCTTGTCAACTTGGGAAACAAGTAAGAACATCATTTACGACAAAGAACATGGTATCAACCTCTTCTACTTTACAACTACTTCATCTTGATCTATTTGAACCAGAAAGACATCCTAGTATAAATGGTAAGTTTTATGCTTTTGTAATAGTAGATGATTTCTCTAGATATACATGGGTATTATTTGTGACGCCCCAAAAACAGGTATACATCACCCATCTTGAGTCGCCAAATACATGGTACAAAATTCAAATACAACTTAATTATACTGACGATCAATGTAAAATACGACTAAATATATCTTTCAGTGAGTTTTAATACAAATATTGTCATCTAGACAATATACAAACTCAATGGGGTCCTCATTACATTTATTATCACACTATTTCACAGAATAGTGAGGACTACTAATGCACTATCTAGGACCATCACTCTGTTCCCCGACTAGTCCCTACTACGTTCTCATTTCCTGAAGAGAACAATGAAAGCAAAAGGGTGAGCTCAACTAACCTAGTAAGAAATATTATGACTAAGATAATGCAGAATAATTTATCGTTAGCCTTCAACGGTGTTAAACTGATAAAATATAATAAACATCAAGTTTAACTGCAGCGGAACAAACAATCCATTAGGAGAGTCAAGTAGAGAATAAAATCTACTATCTTCTTTGATTTAAAAGGTTTTTCATTACATTTATCGCTAAGACTCAGCTTAATAAATAATCCACATCATCCCCCCACTACAGAGCCAAGGATATTCATTAGTATCACGACCACAAATTATCCATGCACTACGGACCAAAGATAATCCTGTTTCCATCAACGGTCCTGATCATACCATAAAACAATTCATCTTTGCACCCTTGGCCGAAGAGAATCCATAGCCATAATCATACCAAAAACTGTCCATCAATGCATTATGGGCTAATGAGGACTTTTTCACATCATTTGTAACATTACGGTCATGATTATCTGAAAATAATCCTCAATTCATAATCATACCAAGTCCATCTATGCACTATAGGCCACATATGACTTTCAACATAATATAAACATGAGGATGACTTGCAATGACATAATAATTCAATAAAGCAAGTTCAAGAATTAATTTATCCAGAACCAATAACGTCCAAATTGTCAACATGATACTTCTTTGTAGAGTAAAATTCAAGAATGCTCGTAAGAATATTTCCATAAAAGATCTTTGGATGAAGCGAAAATATCAATGATATTCCACTAATTTCATAGAGTATAGAAGTCAAAACTTTAACCAACCGAGTATAATAAAGAATGGAATAACAAAAGAAATCACCGGGCATGCGATAGATCATGAGACGAGTTATTCAATGAGAATAATAAATAACGGAACTAGGTAAATGCGTAGAAGCACGCATGGGATGTTCCAACGTAATAATAAATAACGGAACCGAGTCATGCGTAAAGCATAGACATGATATTCCAACAGAATAATAAACAATGGAACTGGTGTCATGCGTAATACGCACCGACGGATATCCATCGAATAATAAAGAATGGAATAATGTAAGAATTTCACCAAGTATAGGGTAGCCCACAGACATCTGAGTTATTCCAACGTAATAATAAAGAATGGAATAGCGTAAGTTCTCTTTATGAATAAGAAAGAAATAATACCCCTTACGAGTACAACAAATAATATCCCTTACCTTTGAAAGAAGAGTACTCCATTTGGTAGAAGCGAGGATAAACTTGAAGAAAACTTGTACCACGCTCAAAGATTTCTTAAACTCTAAAGGAATACACTCAAGATTATAGAAGAAGAACTCTTTCTATAGTTTCTCTCTCTAGAGTTTCAAAGTGAATTCATAAGAAATAATGAAGGAATGAGCTTCTATTTATAGAAGAATGGACTACATAGTAACTAATTCATGAATCATCCGGATTTAAAACAAAATCTTTTAAATAAAATATAATATATTCTATTTATAATCTAATAAAACGAATAACTTTATAAAAGTATTCTATTTAATATAAAAAGATTTTACTATATAAAACACTATCAGTACCTTATCGCAACACTATGCAACACTATATGCATAATAAAATATAATATATTCTATTTATAGAATAAATCTATAAAGTATTACATTTTATATAAAAAAATTACTATACAAAAACACTATGCATAATAGAATATAATATATTCTATTTATAGAATAACTTTATAAAAGTATTACATTTTTATATAAAAAAGCTTTTACATTTTATTACATTAATAATACTAATAAAACAAAAGCGAAAGTGACTTATCACGTAAACACCAATAATCAATCTGGTGTGCTCTTTATGCAACCATTGCCAGATATCTTTGTACTTTACTCTTAAAGGTAGTTCAATGAGTTTTAACGGTAAAACTTCCGTCGTTTTTTTCATAAAATATTTTGTCATTTTCTCATCAAAAAATAATTACATTGTAGGGTCCACGAATGATTTATGCTGCAATGCGGATATTCCCGACAAAAAAGTATATTCTCCAACCAATCGAATATTATACAACAACTTGAATACTTTTCAAAATTTATAAATACTATCCACAACTATAACACTATCTCAAATCCACACCATAATATTCAAAAAAATATTTCAAGAAAATTAAATCTTTATTCATAAAATCTGGGGTCTCACATTATTTTTGAGAACTAAAGATGAAGCATTTAAGGAATTTGAGAAATTAATCAGAAACTTGGAAACAAAATATAATCTCAAACTTGTAAGGATAAGAAGTGATTATGGTACTTAGTTTCAAAAGACTTTATAATATTTTGTGATTAAAAGGGAATCGATCATGAATTTTCACTCCTAGAATGTAAGACCCCAACTTTTTGAATAAAGATTAAATTTTCTCGAAATATATTTTTGAATATTATGGTGTGGATTTGATATAATGTTATAGTTGTGGGTAATATTTACAAATTTTGCAAAAAAGCAAGTTGTTATATAATATTCGATTGGTCGGGAATATTCATTTTAACAGGAATATTCGCATAACGGCACAATCATTGGTGGACCCCCACAATGTAAATTATTGTCGATTGAGAAAATGACAAAATACTTTATGAAAATAACGGCGAAGTTTTACCATTAACTGCTTGAACTACCCTAGTAGTAAAAGTACAAGAATACGCGCGTGGTTGCATAAGTAGCACCCAGATTGATTATTGATGCTTACGTGGAAGTCACTCGATTATACTCAATTATTGCTACACGATAATTGGCCGCATCATATCTCTCATATTATTGATTCGATTATTGTCGTAGTATCATCTGCATATTATGTTATTTTATTAAATCAATAATTGAGACGACAAAGTTATTTATATTATTAAATTACAATATTTACAATATCTAGAAGTTCTGCCAAGGAGAGGTTTGGTCACCTAATTGCGCCACCAATAGAGAGAAATCCTTATTGAAAGCCCCTCTTTCTCGGGAGCACGACACGGTTGATAAATATTGTGAGTTATAATATTAATGATGAATGTTATTAAAATTGAAGTTGTGTTCGGAGTTGAATTTGGAGACGCGAACGTGATATTTGAGTCCGAAACGATGAAATTAGTAAAAATAGTCTATAAACATAAAATTTTCCGGAATTCACTATTTGGTCAAAAAGTCAACAGTTGACTTTTTCGGGAAAAGTCAAACTTCAAAATTTTAAAATTTATATTTTTGATAAAAATGGTTTCATTGTGTTGGAATTATTTGTGTTAGTGAAAATCGATAATTATTTCGATAATAATTAATGTCTGGAGGTTATATTGACCAATCGGATATTTAACCGGATAAATGAGCAATTGATTGCTGTTATTTTACATGATTATAACTATTTGTTCACATGTGTATACTATTGTTTCACATTCTTGTTACTATTAGGGGAGTTGGTGCAAGATTGATAATACTTGCATGACTAAGTTACAAATGGAGGTATAGATGTAGAGTCTTATAACGTAATTCATTTTCACATGTCTAGAACTATTGATTCACATAATTTACTATTGAATCACATTATTTACTATTAGGGGAGGTGGTGCAAGTTTGATAATACTTCCATGACTAAATTAAAAATAAAGGAAAAGTTGGAGGTATTGTACTGAAATTTTTCGAGCCCCAAAATGTGCAATTATCGAAACTATATTTTTCTATAAATAGAAGCTCATTCTTCCTTCATTACTCACCAATTCACAAAAGCTTTAGAGCGATTATTATAGAGAGAAATTATAGATAGAAGAAGAGAAGTCTGCTACCTCACTATTCCAGTATCCAGTTTTTCTAAAGGTAGGGAGTATTATTTCTTTCTTATCCATGAAGAGAACTTCGGTTATTCCATTCTTTGTTATTCTGTTGGAATAACCCATATACGCGGGCTACCCTATACTTGGTAAAATTCTTCTGTTGTTCCATTCTTTATCATTCTGTTGGAACATCCTGTTTGTGCATTCTACGCCGGACCTGGTTCCGTCTTTATTATTCTTCATTGGAATATCCTCATCATATGCGTTCTGTGGGACTGATTCCGCTCTTTATTATTCTGTTGGAATATCCTCATGCATGCGTTCTGCCGGACCTAATTCCGCTTTATTATTCTATTGGAATATCACATGCATGCGTTTTGTACGGACCGATTCCGCTTTTATTATTACATTGTAATATCCTCACATGCAATGCGTTTTACTGTGGGACTGATTCTCGTTATTTATTATTCATTGGAATAACTTTTAGCTTGTCATGCGGTATCGCATGCCTGGTGATTTCTTTTGTTATTTAATTCCTTATTATACTCAGTTGGTTAAAGTTTTGACTTCTATACTCCATGAAATTAGTGGAATATCCTTGATATTTGTGCTTCATCCAGTATCTTTTCATGGAAAAATTCTTCTGAGCATTCTTGAATTTTAATCTACAAAGCAGTATCATGTTAACAATTTGGACGTTATTAGTTCCTGGATAAAATAATTCTTGAACTTGTTTTATTAAATTCTTATATCATTGTCATCATCCTCATGTTTATATCATTGACAATGTCTAGAAGTTCTGTCAAGGAGAGGTTTGGTCACCTAATTGCGTGCCAATAAAGAGAAATCCTTATCGGAAAGCCCCTTCTTTCCTGGGAACGACCTGGTTGTTAAATATTATGAATTATAATATTAATGATGAATAAGTTCGTATTGATTAAAGACAAATTTTATAGTTCCATTGTGTTGGAATTATTTGTGTTAGTGGAAATTAACATTTGTTTCTATAATAATTGATGTCCGGAGGTTATATTGTTCAATCTGGTATTCGGGCCACTTTTAGTGGTCAAGTACTATTCACGAGTTACTATTTATGAGTTACTATTCACGAGTTACTATTCATGAGTTACTATTCACAAGTTACTATTCACGAGTTACTATTCATGGGTTACTATTCACGGGGTACTATTCACCCGTAAGATATATTTCTTTTCGGTCTAAATCATTTTTGGGTGCAATATTATTCCATGAGGAGATGTGCTAATTTTTTGAATAGTTGGTTGAAGATATAATAAGAATCAATATGGACCATTGGGTGGAAAGTTATAATAGTAAATCAATATGGATCGCTGGTTTAAAATTTTAATAGTAAATCAGTATGGACCATTGCTTTAAGTTTTAATAGTAAACCAATATGGACCGTGTAAGACCCCAACTTTTTGAATAAAGATTAAATTTTCTCGAAATATATTTTTGAATATTATGGTGTGGATTTGATATAATGTTATAGTTATGGGTAATATTTACAAATTTTGCAAAGTAAGAAAGTTGTTATATAATATTCGATTGGTTCAGAATATTCGTTTTAACGAGGAATATTCGTGCAATAACAAAGACAATCATTGGTGGACCCCATTAACGGAATTATTGTCGAATTGAAAAACGACAAAAATACTTTATGAAAATAACGGCGGAAGTTTTACTGTTAACTCGTTGAACTACTCGGTAGTAAAAGTACGATGTCTGGCGTGGTTTTATAGTAGCACACGGTATTGATTATTGATGCTTACGTGAGAAGTCACTCGCTTATACTCAATTATTGCTACGATAATTGTTTGCATCATATCTCTCATATTATTGATTCGATTATTGTCATAAGTATCATCAACATAATATGTTATTTTATTAAATCAATAATTGAGACGACAAAGTTATTCATATTATTAAATTGCAATATTTACAATGTCTAGAAGTTACACGAGGAAAGGTTTGGTCACCTAATTGCGCCATGATAGGGAGAAATCCTTATTGGAAAGCCCCCTCTTTCTTGGGAACGACCTGGTTGATAAATATTGTGAGTTATAATATTATTGTTGAATGTTATTAAAATTGAAGTTGTGTTCGGAGTTGAATTTGGAGACGCGGACGTGATATTTGAGTCCTAAATGATGAAATTAGTAAAATAGTCTATAAACACAAAATTTTTGAGAATTCACTATTTGGTCAAAAAGTCAACAGTTGACTTTTTCGGGAAAAGTCAAATTTTGAAATTTCAAAATTTATATTTTTGATAAAAATGGTTTCATTGTGTTGGAATTATTTGTGTTTGTGAAAATCGACTATTATTTCGATAATAATTAATGTCTGGAGGTTATATTGACCAATCGGGTATTTAACCGGATAAATGAGCAATTGATTGCTATTATTTCACATGATTATAACTATTTGTTCACATGTGTATATTATTGTTTCACATTCTTGTTACTATTAGGGGATTTGGTGCAATATTGATAATACTTGCATGACTAGGTTAAAAATGGAGGTATAGATGGAGGTACTATACTATAATTCGTATTTTCACATGTCTAGAACTATTGATTCACATAATTTACTATTGAATCACATTATTTACTATTAGGGGAGGTGGTGCAAGTTTGATAATACTTCCATGACTAAATTAGAAATAAAAGAAAAGTTGGAGGTATTGTACTGAAATTTTTTGAGCCCCAAAACGTGCAATTATCGAAACTATATTTTTCTATAAATAGAAGCTCATTCTTCCTTCATTTCTCACCAATTCACAAAAGCTTTAGAGCAATTATTATAGAGAGAAATTATAGAAAGAAGAAGAAGAAGTCTGCTACCTCACTATTTCAAATTATCCAGTTTTTTAAAGGTAGGGAGTATTATTTCTTTTTAGCTATGAAGAGAACTTACATTATTCCATTCTTTATTATTACATTGGAATAACATGTATATCTTGCTACCCTATACTTGGTGAAATTCTTACATTGTTCCATTCTTTATCATTCATTGGAACATCTTGTGCATGCGTTCTTCACGGGGACACAGTTCCGCTCTTTATTATTACATTGGAATATCACATGCATGCATTTTACGTCTGGACTGATTCCGTCTTTTTATTCTGTTGAAATATCTTGTGCATGCGTTCTCTACCGACTGATCTATCTTTATTATTTTGTTGGAATATCCTCGTGCATGCGTTACTGTGGGACTGATCTCGTCTTTATTATTACATTGGAATATCCTATCTCAAAGGCGTTCTATCTGGGACTGATTAGTCTTTTATTATTCATTGGAATATCCACTGCATGCGTTTTACGCCGGACTGATTCCGTTATTTATTATTCTGTTGGAATAACTTTTGTATGGCCTATCAGTACTGGTGATTTCTTTTGTTATTCCATTCCTTATTATACTCAGTTGGTTAAAGTTTTGACTTCTATACTCCATGAAATTAGTGGAATATCCTTGATATTTGCGCTTCATCCAGTATCTTTTCATGGAAATATTCTTCTGAGCATTCTTGAATTTTACTCTACAAAGCAGTATCATGTTGACAATTTGAACGTTATTAGTTATTGGATAAAATAATTCTTGAACTTATTTTATTGAATTCTTATATCATTGTCATCATCCTCATGTTTATATTTTGTTGAAAGTCATTTGTGGCCTATAGTGCATAGATGGACTTGGTATGATTATGACCAGGGATTATTCGGTGTAATCATGACCGTAATGTTACAAATGATGTGGTAAAAGTCCTCATTGGCCCGTAGTGCATTGATGGACAGTTGTTGGCATGATCATGACCATTATTGAATACACAAATATTCTCGGCCCGTAGTGCATGGATAATTATGGTTGTGATACTAAAGAATATCCTTGGCCGTAGTGCAGGGGTGATTCGATGATGTGGATTTATTTATTAAGCTGAGTCCCACCAATAAAAGTGATGAAAAACCTTTTAAATCATAAAAGATAGTTGATTTTATTCTCTACTTGATTCTTTTAATGGATTATTTGTTCTGCTGTAGTTAAACTTGATGGTTGTTATATTGTATCAGTTTAACACTGTTGAAGGCTAACGATAATATATTCTGCATTATCTTAGTCATAATATTTCCTACTGGGCTAGTTGAGCTCACTCTTTTACTTTCATTGTTACTGCTAGAAATGAGAACGTGGCGAGGGGACTAGCCCAGGGAACGGAGTGATTGGGCCGAGATGATAGCATTAGTAGTCCTCACTATTCGTAAAATAGTGTGATAATAATTGTAATGAGGACTCCTTTTGAGTTTGTATAATCTCTAGTAGACAATATTTGTATTCAAACTTATTGCTTATGTTTTTGTCGTATTGTACGGCATAATTGTATTATTAAGTTGTATTTGTATTACATACCATGTATTTGTGACTTCGGAATAGGTGATGTATACCTATTTTGGGGCGTCCCGATTAATATCAAAGCTTAGGATATGATCCCTGGCTAAGATGTGAGACTTGAACTAGGAGGGGAGAGACGGGGAATTCCTTCGCTATTATGACCTACCTAAGTTTATTTGGTATTTAATTGGTCAGCCAGAGTGTAGGGATAATATATTTCATGTCAATTAACCCTTGTTTTGTGGCAGTATTTGAAAATGGCATCCGAGAATGTTGAGAACATCAATGGAGCACAGGAGACCGTTGAGTCTCCATAGATCAATAACCAGGACAATGTGCTTCAGGAAGGCGACAATCCTCATGCAAACAACAACACTGACTAAATGATGAATAATGGAATGTTTCAAGGCTTCATACAATTCATGCAACATCAGGCGAGAACGGCTCCTGTCCAAAATACAGGTGGAAACACTGGAAACTCTCGGACGATCACCGCCAAACAGTTCAAGGAGCTGGGACCACCGGAGTTTATTGGAGATCCAAACCCACTTAAGGCGGAAGCATGGATAAAGCAGATAACCAAGATATTTGATGTCTTGGGATGCTTCGAGGAACAAAAGGTTCCCTTCGCCACCTTTATGTTGAGTGAAGAGGCAGACATCGTGGGAATCAGTAAAAGCGTACCAAACTTGGCCGCACTCAAGATGTCTTGGGAGAAGTTCCAAGAGTCATTTAACGACAAGTACTTTCCGAAAGTATTACGTCACATGAAGGAGGTGGAGTTTATCAAGTTGGAACAAAACAATATGGCCGTGTTACAAACACGAGGCTAAATTTGCGGAGATATCCGGTTTGCATCCCATTTGGTTGATAATGAGGAAGCGAATGACCGAATGTTTTTAAGAGGTTTGAAGCCGGAGATACGACAATATCTTATTTCTCATAAACCGTGTTTGTATTCGGATGTTGTAAATAGGGCTCGATTATTGGAGCGCGCGATAACGAGTCAACGAACTAAGAGAAAGCAAATGCGAGAATGAAAATACCGATGGTAATTGATCGTGAAGCGGTGACAACAAACGTGGAGGAATCAACATGCGAGAAATAGTAACCACTTGGTGGTAATCATAGCCAAGACAATAAAAATGGACATTTTAAGAAAAAGAGATTCAACAATGATGGAAAGACGTCAAGACCAAAGACCGTTGTTAAGGAAGGAGAACGACCACCTATCATATGCTTCAAATGCGGAGGGAGGGACACATCAGTCAAATCATGAATGTCGTCCAAAGCATGTTATAATTGTGGAAGAAAAGGTCACTTAGCTCGATTTTGTCATTCACCGAAGACAAATTCAGCTAGGATCGAGGCACCAAAGGCCGTCCCAGAAAAGTCAAAGCCGGTAGTCTGAGGGAGAGCGTTTGTTGTGACCTCCCGAAGCAAGGAACCCAAACGAGGTTATCACGGGTAAGCTTATCATAAACTTTAGTGAAGTCTATACCTTATTTGATATCGGTTCTACCCATTCTTTTATTTCTCCTACTTGCGCTCGACGTTTAAATTTAACTCCTGAGAAATTAGACTTTGACTTATCTCATGAAACTCCATTAGGAGAAACCTTCATTACATCCACTGTTTATAAGTCTTGTTTGATTCAAATCGAATCACTTGCGTTACTGTCGATCTTATCTCCTTAAAATACTTGCATTTAACGTGATTCTAGGGATTGATTGGTTAACTACTCATCATGCTAAAATTGATTATTTTCATAAGGTTGTTAGCTTTCATATTCCTAATAAACCTATTATGCGAATTCAAGCAACCAACCCATTAAAATCAATCACGGTCATCTCAAGCCATAAAGTTATTCGTTTATTGAAAAACGGATGTCAAGCTTTCTTAGCTCATGTCACGCAGTTTAAACAAAATACGTCAGACTTGAAGGATATTTCTACTGTTAATATATTTCTGACGTATTCCACGAAGAACTTCATGGCCTACCCCGGGCGTGAAGTTGAATTTTGTATCGACCTTGAACCCGTCTACAAAACCCATTTCCAAAGCCCCATATCGAATGGCTCCTATTGAACTTTAAGAGTTAAAGACACAATTAGCGAGAATTGTTAGACATTGGTTTCATTAGTCTGGTAAATCGCCTCCTTGGGGTGCTCCTGTTCTATTCGTGAAGAAGAAAGATGGGAGTATGCGACTTTGTATTGATTATCGGGAGTTGAATCATGTCACCATCAAAAATAGGTACCCATTGCCACGTATTGATGACCTGTTTGATCAGTTACAAGGAGCACAATTTTTTCAAAGATCGATCTTAGATTACGGATATCATCACCAAGGTTAAAACCGAGGATATTCCAAAGATCGCCTTCGTAACTTCTGATGCAGGCATTATGAATTCTTAGTCATGTCTTTTGGATTGACTAATGCTCCTGCTGCCTTCATGGATATGATGAAAAGAGTATTCAAGGAATATTTGGATCATTTTGTGGTCGTCTTTATTGATGACATCCTCATATATTCCAAAAGCCGTGAAGATCATGAGCAACACTTGAGACTGATACTCCAAAAGCTTCGTGAAAACAAGTTATATGCCAAGTTGAAGAAATACGAGTTCTGGCTCAAGGAAGTTGCATTCCTTGGGCACGTGATATCAAGTCATAGAATATCTGTTGACCCGGCAAAGATTGAAGCTATTCAAAGCTGGGAGTAACCTAAATCAGTGACTGAAGTACGTAGCTTTCTCGGCTTAGCTGGTTATTATCGGAGATTCATAGAAGGGTTTTCTCGAATCGCTACTCCATTAACTCAGCTAACTCGAAAAGATACAAAATTCGATTAGAGCGTGGAATATGAGAAGAGTTTTCAAGAACTCAAGAGGAGACTCATTTCAGCACCTATTCTGACAATACCATCTAGCTCGGAGGGATTTGTCATCTACAATGATGCTTCGGGCAAAGGGTTAGGATGTGTTCTCATGCAACATGGGAAAGTCATAGCCTATGCCTCAAGACAACTCAAAGAATATGAGAGGAATTATCCTACTTATGATCTAGAGTTGGCAGTTGTTGTCTTCGCACTTAAAATTTGGAGTCATTACTTATATGGAGAGAAAGTGGAGATCTTTACGGATCATAAAAGCCTCAAATATTTCTTCACTCAAAAGGAACTCAACATGCGACAACAACGTTGGCTGGAACTGTTGAAAGATTATGATCATACCATCCAATACCATCCTGGAAAAGCGAACGTGGTAGGCGGCGCGTTGAGTAGAAGATCATATCTGAATGCGAGTTCAATATTCACAACACAAAAGCCCATTTTGTGTGACTTGCAAAGGATGGAGATAGAGTTAAAGACTCCAAGGACCCATGTGATGATGGCGAATATACGAGTAGAACCGACTTTAATTGATAAAGTTAAAGTTGCTCAAGTTACAGATCCGGAGCTAATGCGTATGAGGAAGAAAGTGCAAGAAGGTGCTATGCTGGAAACAAGAATCGATGAAGAAGGAATACTTCGAGTCAACTCCAGACTTTGTGTTCCTAACGACCCTGATTTAAAGTATAAAATCATGATGGTGGCGCACAATACACCGTTTGCAATCCATCCCGGGAGTACCAAAATGTATCGTGATCTTTGTCATATATTTTGGTGGAGCAATATGAAGAGAGAGATAGCGTTATTTATCTCAAGGTGTCTAATTTGTCAATGAGTTAAAGCGGAGCATAAAGTACCAAAAGGTCCATTGCAACCACTTGAAATTCCAGAATGGAAGTGGGAGCACATTACCATGGATTTCGTTATCGGTCTTCCCAAAGTTTCTCAAGGCATAGATGCGATTTGGGTCATTGTTGATAGATTGACCAAGTCTGCTCATTTCTTACCGATACGAGAAACTTATACACTTGAACGTCTTGATCATATGTACATAAACGAGGTTGTAAGATTGCATCGTATGCCAGTATCCATAGTTTCTGATCGAGACCCAAGATTCACTTCAAGATTTTGGGTTAGTTTGCAAAAAGCTATGGGCACGAATTTATGATTTAGCTCGGCATATCATCCTCAAACAGACGGGCAGTCGGAGAGGACGATTCAAACTCTTGAAGATCTATTAAAACTCTGTGTCCTTGACTTCAAGGGAAGTTGGGACAAGTTCTTACCATTGGTGGAGTTTTCCTACAATAACAGTTATCAAGCAAGTATTGGCATGGCTCCATTCGAGGCGTTATATGGAAGAAAGTGTCGTTCTCCAGTATGCTGGGAAGAGGTGGGTGAAGCAACGTTGTTGGGACCAGAGTTGGTACGTATGACTACGAAAAAGATTCAAATGATCCGACAATGTATAAAAACCTCACAAAATCGACAAAAGAGTTATGTTGATCTTCATCGAAAGGATGTAGAATTCAATATTGGAGATCATGTGTTGTTACGTATTGCTCCATGGAAAGGAGTTACAAGATTTGGAAAGAGAGGAAAGCTCAATCCTCGATTCATCGGCCCATTTTTAATCCTCGATCGAGTAGGAACTGTGGCCTATAGACTCGCTTTACCGCCAAGTATGTCTCGTGTTTATAACGTTTTTCACATATCCATGTTACATAAATATGTGAGAGACCCGAACCACATTATTGAGTTAGAACCGGACGAAATAGCGGAAGATTTGACGTATGAAGAGGCTCCTGTTCAAATCTTGGATAAGAAGGAACATATTCTACGCTCCAAGGTTATACCTCAAGTCAAAGTTTTGTGGAGAAACCACGATGTTGAGGAAATGACTTGGGAGTTAGAATCTAAAATGAAATCAAAGTATCCTCACCTCTTCGACATACCAGGTATGCACCCTAATTTCGAGGATGAAATTTCATAAGAAGGGGAGGTTGTAAGACCCCAACTTTTTGAATAAAGATTAAATTTTCTCGAAATATATTTTTGAATATTATGGTGTGGATTTGATATAATGTTATAGTTGTGGGTAATATTTACAAATTTTGCAAAGTACGCAAGTTGTTATATAATATTCGATTGGTCGGAGAATATTCGTTTTAACATGGAATATTCCTACAACGGCACAATCATTAGTGGACCCCCCACAACGGAATTATTGTCGGATTGAGAAAACGACAAAAATACTTTATGAAAATAACGGCGGAAGTTTTATCGTTAATCGCTGAACTACCCTTAGTAGTAAAAAAGCGATAATAATAAGCGTGATTGCATAGTAGCACACGGTATTGATTAATGATGCTTATGTGAGAAGTCACTCAGTTATACTCAATTATTGCTACAGTAATTGCTGCATCATATCTCTCATATTATTGATTCGATTATTGTCGTAGTATCATCTGCATAATGTGTTATTTTATTAAATCAATAATTGAGACGACAAAGTTATTCATATTATTAAATTACAATATTTACAATGTCTAGAAGTTCTGTCAAGGAGAGGTTTGGTCACCTAATTGCGCGCTAATAGAGAGAAATCCTTATATAAAAGCCCTCTCTTTCCTGGGAACGACCTGGTTGATAAATATTGTGAGTTATAATATTAATGATGAATGTTATTAAAATTGAAGTTGTGTTCGGAGTTGAATTTGGAGACGCGGACGTGATATTTGAGTCCGGAACGATGAAATTAGTAAAAATAGTCTATAAACATAAAATTTTCCGGAATTCACTATTTAGTCAAAAAGTCAACAGTTGACTTTTTCGGGAAAAGTCAAACTTTGAAATTTCAAAATTTATATTTTTGATAAAAATGGTTTCATTGTGTTGGAATTATTTGTGTT
The DNA here is from genome assembly GCA_020205615.1 of Panax quinquefolius. Classification (NCBI taxonomy): domain Eukaryota; kingdom Viridiplantae; phylum Streptophyta; class Magnoliopsida; order Apiales; family Araliaceae; genus Panax; species Panax quinquefolius. The sequence continues at coordinate 123,607,842 of CM035162.1, forward strand.
AGTGAAAATCGACAATTATTTCGATAATAATTAATGTCTGGAGGTTATATTGACCAATCGAATTATCTAACTTAGGATAAATGAGCAATTGATTGCTGTTATTTCACATGATTATAACTATTTGTTCACATGTGTATACTATTGTTTCACATTCTTGTTACTATTAGGGGAGTTGGTGCAAGATTGATAATACTTGCAGAACTGAGTTAAAAATGGAGGTATAGATGGAGGTACTATACTATAATTCGTATTTTCACATGTCTAGAACTATTGATTCACATAATTTACTATTGAATCACATTATTTACTATTAGGGGAGGTGGTGAAAGTTTGATAATACTTCCATAACTAAATTAAAATAAAGGAAAAGTTGGAGGTATTGTCTTTCAAATTTTTCGAGCCCCAAAACGTCTGATTATCGAAACTATATTTTTCTATAAATAAAGCTCATTCTTCCTTCATTACTCACCAATTCACAAAAGCTTTAGAGCAATTATTATAGAGAGAAATTATAGAAAGAAGAAGAAAGTCTGCTACCTCACTATTCCAAATCCGGTTTTTTCTAAAGGTAGGGAGTATTATTTCTTTCTTATCTATGAAGAGAACTTACATTATTCCATTCTTTATTATTCTCATTGGAATAACCTTTATCGTGGGCTACCCTATACTTGGTAAAATTCTTACATTGTTTCATTCTTTATCATTCTGTTGGAACATCACATGCATGCGTTTCTACGTTGGGACTGGTTAAAATCTTTTTATTATTACATTGGAATATCACAATTTATCGTTTTACGTCGGACTGATTCCGTCTTTATTATTACATTGGATATCACATGCATGCATTCTACGTTGGACTGATTCCGTCTTTTTATTATTCTCATTGGAATATCCTCACATGCATGCGTTTCTGGGGACTGATTCCGTCTTTATTATTACATTGTTATAATATATCGTATGCATGCGTTTTACGCCGCACCGATTCCGTTATTTATTATTACGTTGGAATATCACATGCATGACGTTCTCACGGGGACTGATTTCGTCTTTATTATTACATTGAATATCACGTCTGCATGCATTTTACTGGCGGACTTGATTCCGTTATTTATTATTACATTGGAATAACACACGCCTGTCTTGATCCTATCGCATACTGATGATTTCTTTTGTTATTCCATTCCTTATTATACTCGGTTGGTTAAAGTTTTGACTTATATACTCCATGAAATTAGTGGAATATCCTTGATATTTGCGCTTCATCCGATATCTTTTCATGGAAATATTCTTCCGAGCATTCTTGAATTTTACTCTACAAAAGCGATGTCATGTTCACAATTTAGGCGTTATTAGTTCTGGATAAAATTATTCTTGAACTTGTTTTATTGAATTCTTATATCATTGTCATCATCCTCATGTTTATATTTTGTTGAAAGTCATACAGGCCTATAGTGCATAGATGGACTTGGTATGATTATGATCAGGGATTATTCGGTGTAATCATAACCGTAATGTTACAAATGATGTGGTAAAAGTCCTCATTGGCCCGTAGTGCATTGATGGACAGTTGTTGGCATGATCATTGTGAGACCCCAGATTTTATCAATAAAGATTTAAATTTTGTTGAAATAATTTTTTAATATTATGGTGTGAATTTAAGATAATATTATAGTTGTGGGTAGTATTTATAAATTTTGCAAAGTATGCAAGTGGTTATATTATATTCGATTGGTCGGGAATATTCGGTTTAGCGGGGAATATTAAATACAACTACTCAATCATTGGTGACCCCACAAATGTAATTATTGTCGGATTGAGAGAACGACAAAAATATTTTATTGAAATTACTACGGAAGTTTTACCGTGGTTCTTGTTGAACTACTTTCGGTAGTAAAAATACGATGTCACGTGTGGTTGCATAGTAGCACTAGTATTGATTATTGATGCTTATGTGAGAAGTCACTCGGTTTGATTCCATTATTGTCAATTAATAATATGAATTATTATAAGCGATAATGACGTTTTGTTTTATTCATATTATTAACGTAATAAAATGAAACATCTTTTTATATAAAATAGAATACTTTATTAAAGTTATTCTATAAATAGAATATATTATATTTTATTATGCATAGTGTTGCATAGTATTTTGCATAGTGTTTTGCATAGTATTGCATAGTATTTGCATAGTAAAATGTTTTTATATAAATAGAATATATTATATTTTATTTAAAAGATTTTTCTTTAAATATGGACGGTCAGATTAAAGTAAATCAATCTGGACCGTTCATGGATTAGTTACTATGCATTCCATTTTCCTATAAATAGAAGCTCATTCCTTCATTATTTTCTTACGAATTCATTGAAACTCTGAGAGAGAAATTATAGAGAGAAGCTATAGAGAAAAAAAATTATAGAAAGAAGAAGAGTATTCTACGCTACTTCACTACTTCTATATTCAGGTTCTTTTATGGTAAGGGGTGTTATTCTTTCTTCTTGAAGAGAACTTCATTATTCCATTCACTATTATTACATTGAATAACTTTTGTAAAAGTGGCATACCCTATACATAACTTTGTATACTGCCGACATACCCTATACTTGGTGAAATCCTTATGTTATTCCATTGCTTATTATTACATTGGAATAACTTTTGTAATGCCTGATTTACCCTATACTTGGTGACATTCTTCTATTATTACATTGGAACATCCATGCATGTGTTTTTTTACACCGACTGGTTCTGCTTTTATTATTACATTTGGAACATCCTCATGCGTATGTGTTTTACACCGACCTAGTTCCGCCTTTTATCATTCTGTTGGAATATCCTATCATGTGTTTTACAGGATCCGGTTCCATCTTTATTATTACTGTTGGAACATCCTCATTGGTGTGAATTTCACCCCGACTGGTTTCCGTTATTATTATTATGTTGGAATAACCTTTGCCTATGCGCGTAAGTACCGCATGCATGGTGATTTCTTTTGTTATTCCATTCTTTATTATACCCGGTTGGTTAAAACTTTGACTTCTATACTCCATGAAATTAGTAGAATATCCTTGATATTTGCGTTTCATCCAAAGATCTTTTCATGGAAATATTCTTCCGATCATTCTTGAATTTTACTCTACTAAACGAAAGATCATGTTGACAATTTGGACGTTAATAATTCATGGATTAAATAATTCTTGAACTTGTTTTATTGAATTACTATGTCATTGTCATCATCCTCATGTTATATTATGTTATCTTTGGCTTACGTGCATAGATGAACTTAGTATGATTATGACCGAGGATCATTCGGTATAATCACGACTTGATATAAATGATGTGACAAAAAAGTCCTCGATTGGCACATAATGCGATGATGGATAGTTTTTGGTATGATTATGACCGGGGTGATTCGGTATAGTCATGACCATTGATAATTTGATGAAAATCCTTGGCCGTAGTGCGGGGATGATTAGATGTGGTGGTTTATTTATTAAAGTTTGAGTCTCGGCGATAAAAATTGATGAAAACTTTTTAAAACCTAAAAGATAGTAGACTTTATTCTCTACTTGACTCTTTTAATGGATTGCTTATTCAATTGCAGTTAAACCGGTTGTCTATTGTATTTTATCGGTTTAACATTTGTTGAGGCTAATGATAATTTATTCTCGCATTATCTTAGTCATAATATTTCTTCTTTGGGCTAGTTGAGCTCACCCTTTCTTTCACTTTTCTCTTGTGAAATGAGAACATAAATTTGAGACGAGTCGGGGAGCGGAGTAATGGTCCGAGAGGATAGCATTAGTAGTCCTCACTATTACGTGAAATAGTGTGATAATAGTTGTAATGAGGACTCCTTTTGAGTTTGTATAATATCTAGTAGATAATATTTGTATTCAAACTCACGGTTTATATAAATATTATACCTACACAGATTATATTAGTAAGTTGTATTTGAATTTATGTACCATGTAAGTGGCGACCCAAGATGGGTGGCGATATACCTAATTTTGGGGGTGTCACGGTTGGTATCGAGCTTAGGGATATGATCCTGGCTAAGATGTGAGACAAGAACTAGGAGGGAGAGACGGGAATTCCTTCGCTAGTATGACCTACCTAAGTTTATGTGGTATTTATTTGGTCGATTGAGAGTATAGGGATAATATGTGATATGTTATTTAACCCATGTTTGGTGGCGGTATTTGAAAATGACATCCAAAAATATTGAGATAAGCAATGAAGCACATGAGACCCAGTTGAGTCACTTCAACCAAAAGGTAATGAGCAACAACACGATAATAATCATCTTGGGTGCAATGGTCATCGAACAATGATAACCATCGTGGGGGAAATTATCATGCTAAGAATGGTAACCACTTCGGTGGTAATCATGGCAAAGATAATAGAAGTGGAAATTTCAAGAAGAGAAGGTCATTTAGCTCGATTTTGTCGTATAGTGAAGTCAAGTCCAGCTGGGATAGTGGCACCAAAGGCGGATACGGACAAAACAAAGTCGGTGGTTTCAGGAAGAGCGTTTTTCGTGACTTCTCAAAAAGTGGGTAACCCGAACGAAGTTAGCACAGGTTAGTTAATTATAAATTTCTTGAAGTCTATACCTTATTAGATCTGGGTTCTACCCATTCTTTTATCTCTCTTGTTTGTGTTCAACGTTTAAATTTGACTCGGAGAAATTAGACTTTGATTTATCTATTGAAACTTCGTTGGGAGAAACCTTCGTTACCTCCAATCGCTTATTAATCTTGTTGTTTCAAATAAACACTTTCACGTTACTGTCGATCTTATCTCTTTGAAAATACTTGCCTTTGAGGTAATTTTTTGAAAACGATTGATTAACTACTCATTATTCTTTTTGTAAGGTTGTTAGCATTCATATTCCTAACCAACCTGTTATACAAATTCAAAGTAACCAAACCCTAAAGTTAATCACTGTTATATTAAGCCATAAGTAAAGAGCCCCGATCCTTTCGTTGTTAACTTCCTTGTGTGGAATGCAAAGCTTTACTTTACGTAGGCGACGTCATGAATGAAGATGGCAAGTTGATAGGTATCATTGTGAGGTGCCATCCAGTTAAGGGATAGAAGTCACAGTTGGTATTAATGTGACGTCTTATCCAAGTCTTGGACGAGAGTAATGATTTTGAATGATATTTCTATCATTAATAAATTTCTTGACGTATTCTTGAAGATTTCCTAGTCTACCCTAGAGCGTGAAATCGAATTTTATATTGACCCAGACAAAAACCCATTTCTTCAACCTCAAATATTTCTTCAACTAAAAGGATCATTTTACGAGGATTATGATGAAAGTCATAATAAAAGCATTGGACTAATGAAAATCATGGGTATATGAAGTATTAGTAAGTGTTATGATGAGTTATGTTGGTTATTATGTGAAAACATGAAAGTTTCTTAGAAATCACAAAGAGTTGAAAATCGATTTTTGGTGAAAAGCGTAACATAAAATTCAATAGACCATATCTCCTATTATATTTTGAATTTTTGAATGTGGTCCAGTCCTAGAGTTAGACCTATGAGTTACCTAACTAATCCAAGTGGAATTACTGGAAAAGGTGTTGTAGATTTTTGTGTGGACTGATTTTTAGCAAAGGAGGCCAAAGCTGTAAATTTCGAAAATGCTACTGCCCAGAAACTTTAAGGGACTGTTTCGGCCACTTAAATTATGAGAAAAATTCTGGCCTTTTGGGACATGAAAGTATATGGTATAAAGTACCTCCTGTCCAAAAATGAGCTCATTCGACTTAAAATGAGCAAGTTATGACTATTTCAATATTTAGGTTTTTCCGATTTAAAACGCTATAACCGGAGTTCTATAACTCAGATGACCATGAAATTTAAACTGAAGCTCACGTTAACATGTGTAAGGTCCTGTCAAGATTTGGGAATTTTGGAGTTAACCTTGAGGTAGCTAATTTCTTAAGGAATTAATTAGAAATTGATTTTTAAAAAATAGTAAATGAATTTTAAAAATTCCGAGAAAATATATTTTCATTATGGGACTATATTATGCTAAATCCTAGAAAAAAAATATTTTTGGGACTGATTTGGTATTTTTCATGAAAATAGTTTAATTCTGAACATATGAGTTAAATATGTTATGTGAAGTAACAAAAGTTGAAAATAGGATTTTATGGCTAGAAATCCTATATAGAGTATATGCATATTTTTTTGATGAGGATTTGATAATTGGTGATGATATTTTATGAGTATGGCATTTTTGAATGATTAAATGCATTATATGGTAAAGCGTAAACAATTGAGAAAAATTGTTTATAAATTTAAGAAGTGATTAAAATATTGTTATAATATTAATGTTATTAGATTATGAGATTATTAAGTGATTTATAACATGGGGATATTCTTGAATCTGGATAAATTATATAATAAATGTTTAATATTTATCCTTTATCTCATTTGATTGATTCTTTATATCATTATCCTCATGTTTATATTATGTTGAAAGTCATATGTGGCTTTTGAAGTGCATAGATGGACTTGGTATGATTATGACCACGGATTATTCTAAGATAATCATAACTGTAATTGAAAACACAATTATCTTTGGTAGTAGTGCATGGATAATTTGTGGTCGTGATACTTAATGAATACACAATTATCTTTGGTAGTAGTGCATGGATAATTTGTGGTCGTGATACTTAATGAATACACAATTATCTTTGGACGTAGTGCATGGATAATTTGTGGTCGTGATATTAATGAATACACAATTATCTTTGGTAGTAGTGCATGGATAATTTGTGGTCGTGATATTAATTAATACACAATTATCTTTGGTAGTAGTGCATGGATAATTTGTGGTCGTGATATACTAATGAATACACGATTATCTTTGGTAGTAGTGCATGGATAATTCGTGGTCGTGATACTAATGAATATCCTTGGCACTCAGTAGTGCGGGGATGATTCGATGATATGGATTAATTATTGAAATGAGAGTCTCAAAGAATGAAATATTAATTCATGGATGTGGTAAAAGTCATCTTTGAACGTAGTGCATTGATAGACTTGGTATGATTATGACCACGGATTATTCGGTATAATCATGGTAGTAATTGAAAACACGAATATCCTTAGCTAGTAGTACATGAATAATTCATGGTTGTGATACTTATTAATCGTTGAGTCTCGATATTATTGGTTTTACAGATTATATATCTTTGGCACAGTAGTGCAAAGATGAATTGTTAATAAATATCTTTGGCACAGTAGTGCAAAAGATGAATTGTTAATGAATATCTTTGGGCGGGATTGCAAAGATGAATTTGGCTTTATAGTCAAAGATGAATTGTTAATGAATATCTTTGGTAGGATTGCAAAGATGAACTTAATATTTTCAACGATAAAGGTATTCAAGGTATCCTCACCTCTTTATCATATCGTATCGTACCCTAATTTCGAGGCGAAAATTCCATAAAGAGGGAGATTGTGAGACCCCGATTTTATCAATAAAGATTTAAATTTTGTTGAAATAATTTTTTAATATTATGGTGTGAATTTAAGATAATATTATAGTTGTGGGTAGTATTTATAAATTTTGCAAAGTATGCAAGTGGTTATATTATATTCGATTGGTCGGGGAATATTCGGTTTAGCAGGGAATATTCGTACAACGGCTCAATCATTGGTGGACCCCACAATAGAATTATTGTCGGATTGAGAGAACGACAAAAATATTTTATTGAAATTACTATGGAAGTTTTACCGTGGTTCTTGTTGAACTACTCTCAGTAGTAAAAGTACGATGTCGTGTGGTTGCGTAAGCACCGGTATTGATTATTGATGCTTATATGAGAAGTCACTCAGGTTTGATTCCATTATTGTCGATTAATAATATGAATTATTATAGCGATAATGACGTTTTGTTTTATTCATATTATTAACGTAATAAAATGTAAACATCTTTTATATAAAATAGAATACTTTATTAAAGTTATTCTATAAATAGAATATATTATATTTTATTATGCATAGTGTTGCATAGTGTTTTTGCATAGTGTTTTGCATAGTATTGCATAGTGTTTGCATAGTAAAATGTTTTTATATAAATAGAATATATTATATTTTATTTAAAAGATTTTTCTTTAAATATAGACGATCAGATTAAAGTAAATCAATCTGGACCGTTCATGGATTAATTCTTATGCATTCCATTTTTCTATAAATAGAAGCTCATTCCTTCATTATTTTCTTACGAATTCATTGAAACTCTGAGAGAGAAATTATAGAGATAAGCTATAGAGAAAAAATTATAGAAAGAAGAAGAGTATTACGCTACTTCACTACTTCTATATTCGGTTCTTTTATGGTAAGGGGTGTTATTCTTTCTTCTTGAAGAGAACTTACATTATTCCATTCACTATTATTACATTGGAATAATAACTTAAAAAGTGGCATACCCTATACATAACCTCAGTATCTGTGGCATACCCTATACTTGGTGAAATCCTTATGTTATTCCATTGCTTATTATTACATTTGGAATAACTTTGTATACGCCGGGTTTACCCTATACTTGGTGACATTCTTCTATTATTCTCATTGGAACATCCTCATGCATGTGTTTTTTACAGGACCGGTTACTGCTTTTATTATTACATTGGAACATCCTCGTGCATGTGTTTTTTACAGGACTGGTTTCCGCTCTTTATCATTCTGTTGGAATATCCTATCTCATGTGTTTTACGGATCCGGTTCCATCTTTATTATTCTGTTGGAACATCCTGTCGGTGTGAATTTCACCTGACCTGGTTCCGTTATTATTATTCTGTTGGAATAACCTGTATATGCGAAGTACCGCATGCATGGTGATTTCTTTTGTTATTCCATTCTTTATTATACCCAGTTGGTTAAAACTTTGACTTCTATACTCCATGAAATTAGTAGAATATCCTTGATATTTGCGTTTCATCCAGTATCTTTTCATGGAAATATTCTTCTGATCATTCTTGAATTTTACTCTACGAAACAGTATCATGTTGACAATTTGGACGTTAATAATTCATGGATTAAATAATTCTTGAACTTGTTTTATTGAATTACTATGTCATTGTCATCATCCTCATGTTATATTATGTTATCTTTGGCTTACGTGCATAGATGAACTTAGTATGATTATGACCAGAGATCATTCGGTATAATCATGACTTGATATAAATGATGTGACAAAAGTCCTCAGTGGCCTGTAATGCAGTGATGGATAGTTTTTGGTATGATTATGACCAGGGGTGATTCGGTATAGTCATGACCATTGATAATTTGATGAAAATCCTTGGCCAGTGAATACGAGGATGATTAGATGTGGTGGTTTATTTATTAAAATTTGAGTCTCAAATGATAAAATTGATGAAAACTTTTAAAACCTAAAAGATAGTAGACTTTATTCTCTACTTGACTCTTTTAATGGATTGCTTATTCCACAGCAGCTTAAACTGGTTGTCTATTGTATTTTATCGGTTTAACATCATTGAAGGCTAATGATAATTTATTCTCGCATTATCTTAGTCATAATATTTCTTCTTGGGCTAGTTGAGCTCACCCTTTCTTTCACCATTCTCTTGTGAAATGAGAACATAGCCGGGACGACGAAGATCGGGGAACGGAGTAATGGTCCGGAGGATAGCATTAGTAGTCCTCACTATTACGTGAAATAGTGTGATAATAGTTGTAATGAGGACTCCTTTTGAGTTTGTATAATATCTAGTAGATAATATTTGTATTCAAACTCACGATTTATATGTCGTATTATTGCCACGACAGTTATATTAGTAAGTTGTATTTGAATTTATGTACCATGTAAGTGGCGACCCAAGATGGGTGACGTATACCTAATTTTAGGGGTGTCACAATCATGACCATTATTGAATACACAAATATTCTTGGCCCGTAGTGCATGGATAATTGTGGTCGTGATACTAAAGAATATCCTTGGCCGTAGTGCAGGGGTGATTCGATGATGTGGATTTATTTATTAAGCTGAGTCCCAGCAATAAAAGTGATGAAAAACCTTTTAAATCATAAAAGATAGTAGATTTTATTCTCTACTTGACTCTTTTAATGGATTGCTTGTTCCGCTGTAGTTAAACTTGATGGTTGTTATATTGTATTAGTTTAACACTGTTGAAGGCTAACGATAATATATTCTGCATTATCTTAGTCATAATATTTCCTACTGGGCTAGTTGAGCTCACCTTTTACTTTCATTGTTCTCTTGAAATGAGAGCGTGGCGAGGGACTAGTCGGGGAGCAGTGATGGGCGGATGATAGCATTAGTAGTCCTCTATTACGTGAAATAGTGTGATTATAATTGTAATGAGGACTCCTTTTGAGTTTGTATAATCTCTAGTAGACAATATTTGTATTCAAACTCACAGCTTATGTTTTGTCGTATTGTACACGACAGTTGTATTATTAAGTTGTATTTGTATTCTGTACCATGTATTTGACGACTCAGAATAGGTGATGTATACCTATTTTGGGGGCGTCACATAGAACCCCTCAACAGAATGGAGTTGTAGAAAGAAAAAATAGGACATTACAAGAAACAGCTAGAACTTTATTACAAGAAAGTAAACTTCCTAAAAAGTTTTGGGCCAAAGCTGTAAACACATCTTGTTATGTTTTGAATAGAGTACTTATTCGTACAATTATTTTGAAGACTCCTTATGAATTTTTAAATAATAAGATTCCTAATATAAGTTATTTCAAAGTTTTTGGATCTAAATGCTTTATTCTAAATACTAGTGATAATTTAGGAAAATTTGATGCTAAATCTTATGAAGGAATTTTCATTGGATATTCACAAAATAGTAAAGCATATCGTGTATTTAACATTAACAAGTTGAGTGTTGAAGAATCTGTTCATATTCGATTTAATGAAACTCACAATGATCTTCCAAAAGAAAGAGATGAGGATGCAGGTACTTTGGAGATCTCAGTAAATCCAGCAAACCGGAAGAATCTATTCAGCAAACCAAATGAACAAATCCAGCAAGATGAATTGGAAAAATCACAAGGTGTAGAACAAGATACAACAGAAGAATTTGAAGCAGATTTTCCTCAACAAAAAGAAGTGATACATGATGTACAAATGCCAAAGACTGTGAGATATCTCAAGAACCATCCACCAGAAAACATCATTGGAGACATAAACAAAGGAATCACTACAAGAAGAGGATTGCAAAATTAATGTTCTTTCTCAGCATTTTTATCCCAAGTTGAGCCAAAGAATGCTAAGGAAGCTATCCTAGATGAAAGCTGGCTAGTGGCAATGCAGGAAGAACTTCAGCAATTTGAACGATGCCAAGTCTGGAAACTTATGCCGCCTCCTAAAGATGTTTCTATTATTGGAACAAGGTGGGTATTCAAGAACAAGCTTGATGAGCATGGGACTATCACTCGTAACAAAGCAAGGCTAGTAGCTCAAGGATACAATCAACAAGAAGGGATAGACTATGAAGAAACTTACGCCCCAGTTGCCAGACTAGAGTCCATCCGCATCTTATTAGCATTTGCATGTTACAAGAAGTTCACACTTTATCAAATGGACGTAAAAAGCGCCTTTCTCAATGGATACATCAATGAAGAGGTGTATGTAAAACAGCCTCCTAGATTTAAACATGAGAGGTATCCAAATCATGTCTACAAGCTAAAGAAAGCTCTCTATGGGCTAAAAAAAGCTCCAAGGGCTTGGTACGACATGTTGAGTAAGTATTTGCTTTTAAATGGTTTTATTAGAGGAAAAATTGATTCTACATTATTTATTAAGCATGAAAATAAAGATATTATTATTGTACAAATATATGTAGATGATATAATTTTTGGTGCTACTAATAATTTTCTTTGTGAGTGGTTTTCTAAGTGCATGCACAAGGAGTTTGATATGAGTCTCATGGGAGAACTTAATTACTTTTTGGGACTCCAAATCAAACAAACAAAGAATGGTATGTACATCCATCAAACCAAATATACAAAAGAGCTTCTCAAAAGGTTTGGTTTTGAAGGATCTAATTCAAAGGCTACACCAATGAGCACTTCTATAAAGCTTATGTCTGATGAAAAAGGTATAGATATGGAGGTAAATAAATATCAAGGTATGATTGGATGTTTATTATATTTAACCGCATCTAGACCAGATATTATGTATAGTGTTTGTTTATGTGCACGTTTTCAAGTAAAACCTAAAGAATCTCATTTACAAGCTGTTAAAAGAATTTTTAAATACTTAAGTGGTACAATCAATTTGGGATTATTTTATCCAATCTGCAATCATTTTGTACTAATGGGTTATTCAGATGCTGACTATGCAAAGTGTCAAATTGATAGAAAGAGTACCAGTGGTGCTTGCAAATTTTTAGGTCACAGTCTTGTTACGTGGCATAGTAAAAAGCAAACTTCAGTTGCTTTATCAACCACTGAGGGTGAATATCTAGCTGCAGGGAATTGTTGCTCTCAAATCTTATGGTTAAAACAAACTCTGTGTGACTTTGATATTCTATGTGATAATGTGCCTATATACTGTGATAATTCTAGTGCTATAGATATTTCTAAAAATCCTATGTTACATTCACGTACAAAGCATATAGAAGTTAGACATCATTTTCTAAGGGATAATGTTTCAAAAGGATTAATTAAATTAATTTTTATTCCAACAGAAAAATAGTTGGCTGACATTTTTACTAAACCCTTAAGTGAAGAAAGGTTCTGCATGCTATGAAGAGAACTTGGAATGTGCATGGTATAATATGATCACGTACTAAAATAGTTCATGCATAAAATATATTATATTTACACTATATCTGCATGTTATTATTTTAAATGTGTTCTGTTGATACACATTATCTTTACGTGACCGGAGACCAAGGGAGACGTATCTGGTTTTGGCACAATTTACGATAACTATCATTATGGTTTTTGAAATTTGAAACGACAGGAGCTGAGAAGGGTTTTATGTTCTCAAGGTAGTCTATTCGGCGTCTAACTCTTCCCTATTAAACAACATAGTATGCCTTCTCTTATCTCACACACTCCTACCTTTTCTTCATTGTTTCTCAAACTCTGCAATCTCCACTGAGATAATGAAGATTCGGGACAAACAAGCGTTCATCCGGTATAACAATCACAGAAGGACATCATCCACGATCTCCTTATACCACCCGATCACCGAAGAAGTCCAAACGACAACCTCGCCAGACATCTGTTCATGTGTCATCCGATGATTTTGATGGATCTGATTCAAGTTTTTCCTTCTCAAAGACATCCCCGCAAGCTCTTGGTTCGGAGCCTCCTCCTTCTCAACCAGAATCGCCATCAAATCTGGTAAATCCTTTCTCTCTTACTTTAGATTTGCCAGATAATTGCTTTCGAGGTCAGCGTTTTGAAGCCCGTTTCAAAACTTCTATTGCTACTAAACAGTTTGTTTATGAGAAAATCATGGATCTATTTTATTTCAAAAATTTATCTTTGGAAAAACTTTTCACTTCTAGTGGTATTTCTTCTATGTTATTTCCTCTCACAAGGGCATATCCTCGTTTGGTACAACAATTTTACACAAATTTAGAGTGTAATGGGGATTGTTATACGTCTTTTGTGAAGGGAAAGTCTTTATTTTTCACTGTTGTCGATTTTGGGAGTATTTTTGATATTCCTTCATCTGATCCCTGTCCATTTACTCTTAAGGGTGATGCAAATATACCCTTTCCTCCTCTTGAACAACTTCAAACTGTGATGAACAACTCATCTCTGAAAACTCTGTTTACTCCTAAAACTGTTGATGTCTGTCCACTTGCATGTGTTTTACACAAAATACTTAGGTATAATCTGTTTCCACGAGTAGGTGGTGGATCAGATTTTACTTACCAAGATTTGGTGGTTGTTGCAATGATTTTAACAGGTGTTCGTTTTAATTTTTCTCTTATGATGTTGTCCCACATGATGAGTTGTATTCGTCAAACTAAAAAGTGTCTGCCTTATGGTTTGTTTTTGACAAAAATATTTTAGCATTTTAACATTTGCCTTGATGATGAAATTGTGGTATCTCACAATGAATTCATTGATTCTGCTATTCTCAAACAGTCCCATATCACTTTTGTTGATGGCTTATTTGTTCGTATCATTTCTGATCCTATTTCTATTCCACCAAGTTCTATGTCTTCTGACTTACCATCTGAAACTCCTGCTTCTTCTACTCTTCCAACTTCATCTGTCTCCTCTCCAGAAGTAATTGATATGTTGACTAAAATTCTCAAAAATTAGGAACTTATGAGTTTTGATATTCTTGATGATAAACAAAGGCTTTCGATTTTAGAAAAAGGAAAATTGTCTATTCAGGCAAATGATTTGAATAAATGTTTTTCAAAAAATGAGGATGAATTTATCGATTTACAAGCTGGTTTCGAGTTACATACCATGGCTATGGTTGAATCTCTTCATCGCAAGATCAATAGAAATTCATGTCAACTCAGCCAAGAACTGAAGTTTGTGAGTCATCAGATTGGAGAGTTTGCTGATTTCACGGCTCATCGTATAAATGACGTTGGTAGACAGTTACATTTTGACATAATGATTTCTCATGTTCCTGAGTGGCCTCGCTGTAATTGGATGGCCGAATATGTTGGAGATTTTCTTGATTTACCTCTACCCAATGAAACTTTTATTCCTCGTCCTCCTAGATTTGCTCATGATTTTTCTATGGAAGAAAGGATTCATCGTCTTCTCCATCGTCCCTATTTCACTAACCGTCCTCTGCATGTGCTTCACATTGACGATATTGATATCTGATAGTGGCTTTTTGGTGATGACAAAAGGGAGGCAATGTTGTTGCTGTGAAGACATGATATATTTTTATTTTTGTTACAAACGATTTGGTTGGAACCAATGTGTTTAAATTTTTGTTTTTGATGGGTTGTTTCAAAACAATTATGGCTGGAGCCAGTATTAGATTTTATCATGCTAAAATTTTATGTTTCAGCTAACAAATTTGCAGGATAAATGCCTAAACAAAGGGCATGGTGAAAATTAGTTTGAATCTTCTGAAATGCATGAATTTAGGGGGAGTTATTTTTAATATGCATGTATTCAGGGGGGGTTATAATATTTGGTGTTGTCATCATCAAAAAGGGGGAAAATGTTGGTTTGTTAATATTCTAACCTTTGTGTTTTAATGATGACTAGTTTATGGAAACTAATTTGTTTACCGTGAAATTTCAGGAAGTTGATAAAAGGGTTATTATCAAAGACTTTGAAGATTTGAGTCTTAAGAAAAATATGTAAGGTCATTGCAAATATTCAATTTTTCGATACAAGGCTCTAGGACATTTTATATGTGTGCATTAAAATGATTCAATATTTTGTGCATGCCTAAAATATATTATTTATTGCTAACTATTATTAAGAGAACTGATTTTATTTTGTTAGCATGCATGCGTAAGAGTATTGTCCGAATTAATTGAGTTTTACATGTGTGAAAGAATTTATGTGTTGAAAAATTAAAAGTTGTTGGAGTATGTTGGTAAAGATATGATTTATCTCAAAAGTTGAGTTACATGTATATCTTGGAAATGAAAGATAATCATTATCTTGAATAGTTGGTTCATATCTCTCTCCTATCTTTTAATTCCTTGCTTCAGTTGCTATATTAGTGGCGGCAGACTTTATGGAATCATAATTGCTACAGTTTTTGAAAAGTCTAATCCTTTTTGACTTGGTCTCTTTCTAGATTATTTTGATAGAGTCCAACACCTATTTCACTTCCTAAGATTATTGGATTTGTTATGTTGGTTTTCAACGGAATATCTTTGGAACGTTGCAATTTTTATTCACAAACGTATATATATTTATGAAGCAACGGTAATATAATTTGGGCTATAAAAGAAATCTGATATCAGTGAAATAGATACAACACTTGAATCAATTATTGCACTTATATACTGGAAAAGTTATTTAATATTTTGGTGCAATTGAAATCTGCTGTTGTGCTACTATAATTCTAATTATATTCAGCATATTTTCGTGGGCTATAAATCGATAATATCCTTCTGTTATTAATTGATCATTGCATACATTAGTTGAGCCTTGCATTGTTAAATTGCTTATTTGCTTTGATCATTAGACCTCTATAATTATAATCTTATATTGTTAGACTAAGTGTTGTCTAAAGAAAGGTTTTTTAATCCAAGTGAATTAAGGTTTATTTACAAACAGGTTCAAGGAAGCTTAGGTGCTTAAGGGGTGCATTGGTGCACAAGGAGCAAGTGTGCTCAAGTGAATTATTGTAATTCAATTTGATAGAATCTGTTTTGTAATAAGGGTTATTTAAAGAAATAAAAGTGAGTCTCCAATACTAGTTGGTATTGGGCGTGGACTATCTTTATTATTATAGAGGGTAATAAATTTGACCAATGAAAAAATCTTGGTGTTACTTTATTGCTTATTTTATTATTTCTCAAGGTAGTTAATTTTCTCAAAAATTAAAATATAAACATTTACTTCATCTTGAGATATTGTGTTAACACCAAGTAGTTTATTTGACTTATAAATTCACCAAGATATTTTTTTAAAACAAAAATTCAATTCGGTAGACTACATTCATTCAGCAAGTTGCATTCTTTGATATAGTAGGCTATATTCAATAGTTTGAATTTAAAATTTAAAAATTGGTCACAGTTTGCTCCTACACTTATTCAACCCCCCCCTTCTAAGTGTGTCTTATCTGAATTTCAAATATAAATTAAAAATTCTCTCCACCCTAGATTCAGAAATTTTTGATTCAAAAAAATAATATTAAGTGATTATGTATACACCCCCACCTCACCCCACCCCCACCCCCACCCCACCCCACCCAATCCTCAAAAAAATATTTACTGATTATATATACACCCCCATCCCTCCCTCCCTCCCTCCCCAAAAGTATATTTATTGATTATGCATACACCCCCCTCCACCCCCACCCCCACCCCCACCCCCACCCCCACCCAAACTCAAACCCAAACCCAAACTCAAACCCAAACCCCCAAAAAATATTCAAGTGATTATTATACCCCATCTTAAAAAAAAATTAATATTCGGTGATTATGTATATAAAAAAATACTTAGTGATTATGTATACATGATATATATAATAATTTATTTAATTGGATTATAATAAAGGTAAGCTTGAAATTTAAAATATGAGTCGACCTATATTTTAACCATAATTATATGGTTTTAACCCACACAACCCATATTAAAAATAGTTAACATAATTTTAGTTCTTAAATGGAACCATAACCATATTTTATAAACTAAAATTAATCCATAACCATATTTTATCAGGTCTAACTATACATGTAAAAATATCAAAACATAATGTAAAAATATCAGTTTCCTAACTTTTATTGTCAAAGTGGTAACAAATTTGTAAACTGGGGCGCGCCTACATATATTTGTGAGAAATAGAAAAAGCATAGGGGAAAAAAGGAGATACCTTAGTAGTTGCATCTATATGTTTAAATGATACTTTTTAGGTTTTTCTAAAAAAATTAAATATCTTTTATATATGTTTAATATTAATTAATTATTTTTCCTTTAGATAAATTGATATTTGAGGTTACAAAAATATCTTAAGATAAAAGTAGAAATAACCTTTAGGAAATTGATATTTCTATATTATTTTTTGATATTTTCACATGTAATGCTCACATATTAATTAATGTGTTGAATTTTTATTGACTAATATGTGCAATATACATAGACTTGACAATATAATTGGTTAACTATTATGTCAACCCATATTAACCGGGGCGCCTACATATATTTGTGAGAAATAGAAAAAGCATAGGGAAAAAAAGGAGATACCTTAGTAGTTGCATATATATGCTTAAATGATACTTTTTAGGTTTTTCTACAAAAATTAAACCATAGGAATGCAAAGAGCAAATACAAATTTAGAGTATATAAGTTTTTATAAAATTTGTTTGTTTTATTTCTTTATAGAAAAATAATTCCAAATACAAAATTTATAAATATTAAATATGTATTATGTTCAGCATTTACTGTTCAAAATTATAATAGTTGTTATTTTAATCGTGATAGTACGATAATAAAAATACAACAACAAATTTTTTTAAAAAAATCATTTATGCTACTAGTCTACTACAACTAACAAGCTCAACATCATGGACAAAACACGAATCTTGTTATAAAAATATTAAATTATTAATATTTTTCATGAACATATTTAATTGGTTAGAGTAATTAATTTTAATTTTTAGATTTATATTAAATCTTATTTTAGTATAAATGTAAATTTAAGTTTTTTTTGTAATTTAATTTATAAACTCAATAATAATATTAAAAACAAACAAATTTTTTAATTTATATTAACTTTTCGGGAAAAAATACCTTTCTTTTTGTGGTTTATGTCGTGTTTTAAAGCGATTAAATTAATTTCTTTTAAAAATATTCAATTGACCCACTGTAATTTTTAAAAATGTATAATCAAGTCATTCCGTCCAATTTCTTGGACGGACGTCAAATAATTACACGTGGCATTAAAAAAAAATATCAAAAAATCATTATTTTCTGATGTGACAACACAAAAATAATAATAAAATCATTGATTATGTGACAAAAAATAATTAAAATAATAATAAAATTAAAATAAATATTTTAATTCATTTTTTAATAATTTTTTCATTTCCTATTTTCTTTCTCCTTCAAAATAAATAAATAAGCCTAAAATAAAACAATAAATAAAAATACAATTTTGCCATGATTATATTTGACGGTATAATACCAAATTTTTTTTTAAAATTTTTAGACAAAAAAGAAATAATAAAAATTACAAACATAACTCATTAAAACATTATTTATCCTCATTTTTTTTCTTAATTAATTCAAACTCAAACCCTACTGTTCATCTTCTTCCTCGCCAAAATTGAAACCTGGAATCCGACCCAACACCACCAGTCGCCCATAGAATCCGGCTAGAACAACCCAGAAAGAGCTCTCAAGGAAGGAAACCATTTGCCACATTTTTTACAGATTTAATTTCTTCAAATCACCATGTTTCGAATCCGAAATCCTCCAAGATTTATTAGGGTTGGTTCTCTCTAAGGTCATAACTAGCTTCCCCAACATAATCAGGATCCAATTCAGATGACAATGGAACCTTCATTTTCTTCTTGAAATCCTCTCATATTAATGTACAAATAGAGAGAGATTTAGGTGCCATATTAACGTACCTGGTTAGGATTCGCAGGGTACGTGCACATAGAGTACTTATCATTAACATTAGCGATCCGAATTAGCTTCTCAGACTCGTCGGCATCGCGTTTTCGGATTTCGACGATCGTGTCTTGGCGAATTGCCATCGGCAAAACCGAATAGCCCTCATAGTCTATGTGCTCCCCAATCAAATTCACTCGTCCCGGCGATCGAGCGTGGCGGATTACCGAAGCATTCAATAAACTTGGATTTCACCTTCTCGAATCGAAACTGAGCTTCTTCCAATTATGATCTTCCTCCATAAACTGGGTCCAAATTTGAATAGATAGGAACTGGAAGGTCTTCGTGTCTCGCCATTGTTTTGCTATGAAAAATCTTTCTATAAAACAGAACCAAAAATGATTAGAGAATTCTGGTGATAACATACAATTGATTGTTTTTGGATTTGGGGGAAATATGATATGGATTAACAAATTTTGATTTGGGATAGATCCTTTATAATTATTTTAAAACATAAACGTATTTTTATTTTTATTTTAAAATAAAACATACATATTATAAATATTATAATATTAATTTTTATTAATATTATACATATTTAAGTAAAGAAAAAGAAAAAAATAAAATAAAAATATTTTTATTTTTAAAATTTTATAAGTATTTTAAAACATAAAAGTATTTTTATTTTTATTTTAAAATAAAACATACATATTATAAATATTATAATATTAATTTTTATTAATATTATACATATTATAAATATTTAGGTAAAGAAAAAAAAAGAAAATAAAACATAAAAATATTTTTAAAACCACAGTGGACCAATTGCATTTTTTTAAAGTGCACGTTGTGGCTTAATAAGATTTGGAATTTGGTGGTGGCTTGGCCACGTAGGAAATAATTTGTTTTATTATTTTTTTTCAAAAGCCACGTAGGAAAATTGGTCCAATTTTTTAATGTCTGTTAGTCAAATTGGACGGAATGCCTTGATTATAAATTTTTAAAAACTATAGTGGGTCAATTGAATATTTTTAAAGTATAATGACTAATTACTTAAAATACGACAACCACAATAATATAAAAGTGTTTTTTCACTTAACTTTTCTGTCCTAAGATTTTTTAATATATTTTTTCTGTCAAAAAATCAGAAACATTGGTGTAAGGCAGTGACATAACATGAATCCGGCAACTGAGAATATGGGCTTAGTGAATATGGAGTGCACGTGTTTTGAGATGGTGAAATAGGTCCACTCCTTCCCTTTCTTCTTGAAGGCACTCAAATTGGGTTAAATACATATTTTTTGCTTTACTCGATCCCGATTTACAAATATATTGCTGGACTGAATTTTTTTACGGTCAACTCATTGAACTATAATTTTTTTACAAAAATTAAAATTTCCATTTAAAAATGTTAAAAGTTAACGAAAAGTCTACATGACAATGCTTATGTGTAATATAAGACCCACCGTGAATTTGTTTTTAATAATAATAAAAAAATAACTTTAGTTTAAATTTTGTTGATTTTCAAACTTGAATTTTCCCTTTTTTTTAAATAACAAATAATTAAATTAATAAAATAAATATATTAATTAATAAAAATAATTAAAAATTTTAATTTTAAGTTTGAATTCTCTCTTTTTTAAATAACAAATAATTAGATTAATAGAAAATATTAATTAAATAAATTAATAATAAACTATATTAGTATATAAAAGTTTTTTATTTTATTAAAAAAATTGTGTTTTTTATTTTATTTTATAAAAAAAAAGCTGAGTTTTTTTTTAAAAAACTAAGCTTTTTAAATATTTTTTTAAAAAACTGCGTTTTTTTTTTTTTTTAAAAAATGCATTTTTATTTTATTTTTATATAAAAAACTGCGTTTTTTTTATTTTTTTTAAAAACTGCATTTTTTATTTTATTTTTATAAAAAAAGTGCTTTTTTTATTAAAAAAAACTGTATTTTTTATTTTTTTTAAAAAACTGCGGTTTTATTTATTTTATAAAAAACACTTTTAAAATTTTTTATTAAAATAATTATTTTATTAAAAAAAACTGCTTTTTTTTAATAACAAAAATAATTATTATTATTTTTATTAAAAAAAAAACTAAACAACGTTCTCTCTCATTCTCCGTCACAACAACGCAGTTTGTTTTTTTTTTAATAAAAATAAATATTTCTTAAATTAAATTAAATTAAATTATAAATTTTAAATTTTGTATAATTTTAAAATTAAAATTATAATAAAAATTATTTGGATTTTAGATCTATTCAAACATTTGATGAATTAACTTTTTTTTTTCTCTTTCCTAGTCAAAAAACATATCAGCTTTCTCTTTCCTCTACAATTGACCACTTCAATTTTCTCTCTCCTACATGGCATACATGTGTATTTTCTGTTAAAAGTCAAAGTCATTTAACGGATTTGATAAATATTTGTAGTTCACTGACTCGATTGTAAAAAAATTCAGTTCAATGATGTATTTGAAAATCGACCCCTAGTAGAGTTGAGAAAGTGTATTTAACCCTACTCAAATTACATATTTGGTGTGGTCACGGCGTATATCTGTTGGCGCGTTCACATGTTTCCCCGAAAGTAGTAGGAGCAAATTATGTAAGTATGTAAAATGTGTAAATAGTTTGATCTCAATTCGTATTCGTTCTATTAAAGTTTAAATATGAGCAAGTTTTAAAGTTCGATAAATTATTCGAAACTTCTCAAATTACAATTTTCTATTGATACTCAGATCATATTCGTTCGAAAAGTTCAAACTGATCGACTCGGTAGCTAAACGAACCTCAATCAAACCTTATTTTGTACTCAGATAAATTTTGTGAATCAAATCTGAGCAATTTAATACACAACTCGACTCTGTTCATTTACACCCTTAAAAATACTATGAAAAATCCTCCTATTGTAATATTTTATGGAGTAATTCTACATTTATTTAGACTTTAGAGAATGAAACAAGATTGTTAGTTTTATTTTAAAATAATATTTTGACATCTTAAGGCTTAATTATAAATTTAAAAATCTTCTTAGTCTCGTGATTATGACTAGGACCTATAACGATTAAGTTGATTAAAGCGTAAAATTGTACATTAAGTTTATTATTTTGTGGGTATATGCGTTAATTCATGATACAATTATTAGTGTAAAATTATATTTAAAAAATATAATTAACAGTGTAAAATTAATTTAAACTGTTAATTGTGCCACAAGATAATAATTTACTATACGAAATTACTTGTACTTATATCCAAAATTGGAGGTTCAAAAAATGTAAAAATAATACTTATGAGTGGGAGAATTAATAGTTTCACTTAAAAGAGTGTCCACTGTCAAATTTATTTATAATTAAATTTTAATACTAAAAAGCAGTATCTGATAATATACAATATTTGATAATGTACTTTTAAAATTGTTTATACTTTTTATAATAATTAAATTTAATCAAATATATTATTTAACTATTGCTAATAAATAATATAGCTACGACTCGTTATTAATAAAATACTAGTATTTGTTTAATCAAAATCTACTTATTTTATAAAGTGTCACAATTATGCTACTATTTATGGGAATTATTTCTTTCATTATCAACGGATTTTATTTTTACAGTGTGTTAACGCCAAGATCTTTCTCCACGTCCCGTCACCAAAGACGTCCGATATATCCTTGCATTCAACAACAAGTCAACACCAAAAGCTTGACTTTGACCAAATCGAGGATAGCTCCGGCGTGAGAGTCGATCTGACGATCACAGGTTAACCATGGAGGATAAAAATATCTAGTGTATTGAGAGGGATAAAATATCGCTTAAGTGTTACCTCTAGATTGTGTGTGATCCTTGCTCATATATTCCAAGGTCCTCAGTATGTGATGATTTCTAAGGCCCACAACCTTTAAATGACTAAGCCTTGTCCCATCCTCATTAATGCCATGCGAAATGTCGACCAAAGTTCTATCCCCAATCTACAAATTCCAAGCCAGTGGAGCAATCCTAACAATACTCATCTAGTCATTCTACTTAATCGTCACGTACCTCAATACTTCATGGGCCCAAATAAAGATAATATCCACTAAATGGGTTTTAATGGTACTCGATGAGACCTAATACTTTCAAGACCCACCTCAACACGTACAAAAGTATTATGGCCCAACACAGTGTATTCTGTTGACTATTTATAGAGAAGACACTTGCGTAAAATATTAATGTTCTTTATGAAAATATCAAAAAATAGTCCCTTTAAATATTAGTTAGATGAAATATCAAGGACATAAACGTATATTTAAATTACTATTATTAGAATAAATACATATTCAATGATATTTTTATACTATTTCTGTTTAAAAATTTGAAATACAATTTGACTTTTGAGGTTAAATCACGACATAAATTTTAAAATTAGTACTACTAATAAAATTTTAGAATAAAATAAAGGGTTAAGTTCAGATGACCACCTGGGGTTTGACCGGTTTCCCACTTAACCACATGTGGTACGTAAACCTACATTTAAACTCTCGACCTTTTGAGGTGAAGTGAAAAAGTGCTTTCCGTCTTAACTCTGTTACTTTATTTGGCTAAAGACTTAATTACCCTTCATATATATAATTGAAAATGACAGATGCGAAGGGGGTTTTCTCTCATTTCATTTCAGATCGATTTCTAGGGCTAGAGAACGATCGATCGTAGTGATATCTAGGGCTAGAGAGGCGAGAGAAATAAGGTGTGGGTTTAGTGTGTTCGTGGTGGATCTTCATGATTGACTGGGTTCCCACCTTCGTTTGGTCTGTGATACTTAATTTGGTGCCGATTTAGGTAAATTTCTTCTTGTCTGATAGATATGATATGTTCTTTGTTTTTAATTGTGAGTTGTTTGTTGTATATGCATGCATGTTTGTGGATGAATTAGTTAGTATATTTGGTGCTGGATAAAGTATGCTCACTACTATGGTCCCCTTTTCTTTAATTCTATTTTGTCCCCTGTCTCCGCTCGCCTTTTTCCGCCAATCGACATTGGTCCCTTTTTGTGATACTTGTGTTATAAAGTATTGTATGTTATTCAAACATTTCTCCTTCATTTCTTTAATGCGTAATGTCCATCGATTTGTTTTTCATTATGGTGGGAAGTTTATTAAAGATCCAAAGACATAAGTATGTTGGGGTAGTGAAGAAATAGAGAGACCGTTGGGTTGGATTACCTTTCTTTGCTTAGTATACATGAATACTACTTACTTTTTATGCCCAGCTTCAAATATGAATATTTATTATCTTGTACTGGATATGAAATTTGGGAGGGTGGGGCATTATTGATGCAAAATGACAAAGATGTCATTGATATGATTGATTTCTTAGTTAATCTTTGAGAGTGAGGAGGTGCATATTTATGGACAAGAAATGGAGGGTCCTTAAAAGTTGTTAGCCGTAAGAAAGAAAGATGAACCCATTAGGTATATTTGTGGTTTGACAACCGATAATACGAACCAAAGTGAAAATGAAAATGACTTTGGACTTCAAAGTGAACCAACCGATAACATTAACCAAAGTGGAGTACTGATAAAGGGAAACAAAAGAAGAAGATAAAGGCGACAAAAAAATGCATAAGGAAAAAAGGTAAACAAACTAGAAAGGCTAAAAACAAACAAAACATACAAAGGAAAACAAGAAAAACAAGTCGATAATGATAATGGGGAAGAAGCGGAGAGATCCACCATGGATGGATGAGGATCTAGAGGGCACAGGGATGATGATATATTCAAGAAGGCCCAACAAAAAAAGAGATGAACCAAAGGTGAACATGAATGATGTATTTGTAGAGGATTGGTGGAGTGATGATGATGATGGAGAAGGGAAAGATGCATTAAGGAGGAAGTTTATTCGCCGGATGATGAGGACAATTTAGAAGGGATGGATGTATGGAGTTTAATGAGGCAACCGATATGGGTAAGATAGAATTTGAGATTGGAATGGAATTTGCAAATCATGAAATTTTTAGAGAAGCATTAGTTGAATTTTTCTCATTAAAGGGGTTTGATATAAAGTATATTCAAAATGATGAAAAATAATAATCGCCAAGTGTAAAGTCGAAACTCAAATGGAGGATTCATGCATCACCAAAACAGGTGAACAAACTTTGAAGATAAAATCTTTGGGGGGGACTATACGTGTCTTTGGACAAGATAAGAATCATCTTGTTGACAAGAGATACTTGGCCAAAAATATATGCATGACTTGAGAGATAATCCTAAGTGGGATTTGCGGGCATGGAAAAAGAAGGCACAAAAGAATGTAACTCTACTCTAAGTAAATCATCCCTATATAGAGCAAAAAGAAAGGTTTTAATACATATGCAAGGTGATGTAGGAGAGCAATATAACAGGCTGATGGATTATGTGGAGACAGTCAAACAATTTAACCCTGGAACAGTCTTCAAATTTTGCAGTGAGGGTCTAGTTGACAAGCCCGTTCACTACCGCTTTTTCAGAGGCTATATATGAGGCTTCACGCTTCCCAAACATGGGTTTCTAGTTGGGTGTAGACCTATTATAGGCCTAGATGGGTGTTTTTTAAAGGGGATTTTTGGAGGGCAGCTACTGAGTGCTATAGGAAGAGATGCTAATGACAACATATTTCCCATTGCAGTTGCTATTGTTGAATGTGAATGTAAAGATAGTTGGCAGTGGTTTCTTACTCAGCTTCTAGATGACATAGGTGAAAATGAAACAAGATGTTATGTTTTCATTTCTGATAGGCAGAAGGGGCTAGTAGAGGTGTTCAATACAATGTTACCCAACAATGAACACAGATTTTGATAAAAACATTTGTACAACAACTTTAAAATTAAGTTTAGGGGGAAGCTACTTAGGGATTTGTTCTGGAATGCAACTAGTTGTGGTGACATGTTCTCATTTAAAGCAGCCATGAAGGAGGTGCACAAAGTTGATGCAAAAGCAGCTAAGTGGTTAATGGATGTTGGCCCAAAATTTTGGGCCAGGTCTCATTTTTCCCACCATTGTAAGTGTGATGTAGTAGTGAACAACATGAATGAGTCATGGAATAATTACATCCTGGAGGCAAGGGATAAAGGTATAATAAACATGCTAGAGTGGATAAGAAAGAAATTAATGGTTAGGTTTCAAGTAAAAAGGGAAGACATGAACAAGTATGTGGGGTCACTTGGGCCCAGAATTCAAAAAAAATTGGAAATGATTAAGAAAGTTTGTAGGGATGCACTTCTTTTCAAGTCCGGGCCTGGGAATTTGAAGTAGAAGTTGATAACGAGAATATGGGTTGTGAATTTGAATGATTGGACTTGTGGTTGTAAAATGTGGCGTACTTAGTGGGATTCCATGCGTATACGTCAGGTCTCGCATATGGGCAAATAGGGGGAGCGACCCGGAGGTTTATTGCCATCGATTGCTATATAGCAAGGATGTATACTTGAAAACATACAACTTTATCATAAAGCTCGTGCAAGTCACCATGAATGGGTTCACTCCAATTTTGCTAAGATTCACCTTCACTCTATCATAAGCCCCCGTGGCGCGACAAGGAAACTCGTAAGAAAGGTGCAGATGAACCAAAAACCAACATAAACAAACAAGAAAAGGTGGCACTGTGACATGTGCAAGGTGTTTAACACTAGGGCATAACAGCAGGTCATGTACATTACCTTTTCATCCTAAATCAAGAATGAACAAGGTATATTCTTTATGTTTTTTATACATTCCAACCAGATTTTCAACTCTTATTTATAACGCTTTAACATGTTTTGATTTTCGAGACAAATAACAAGGAGTCAATCGCATCCAACACAATGACATTCCTACAAGACATCCCGCTAAGGTACATTTTAATGGTTGTCAATCAGAACTGCTTTTTGATTATTTATTTGTATTGGACTACTAAACTTGTGCATTCCTTTTCACCAAATCCCATGCCACAAAATTTCCGCACTAAAGGACACCAAGTCAAGGGACCGCTAATACTACAACTACTTCGTAAATACCACACCAACCCAAATCAAGCTCTCAACCTAATCCCACACCAACTTTGTCAACTATGTGAAGTAATCACTGCTTTTAAGCTCACACCCTACGAGAAAAAGAACATAAAGATGGGAGCCATAAAGAGCAAGAAATACAAATCACCAAAAAAGGGGGGGATTGGGGGATTAAGGCTTTAATGTTTGAATGTATAATTTTTGTCGCTTAACTGCTTTTGACAAGTGTGATTGATTGTATACTTTGTCAAATGTAGATAGTTTTTGGACAATGTTTCAATGACAAGTTTTTTGACTATGTTTTATAGTTGGATATTATGTAACAGTACATGGAATGTAACTCTTTAATGTTTGAATGGGTAGTTTTTGGGCATAATTTTTTGTCGCTTAACTGTTTGAATCAACTTTGCAATATTTCACACCTTGTCCAACAATTTATACATTTGACGCTTATACATTCCATTAAACATTGAGCATTGAACATTGAACATTAAACATTAAACATTGAAATTAAACATTGCACATTACCATTAAACATTACATCATAGTTGGTAGGTCTCCTAAACTACCATTAGTTTATACATTCATTTGTTACTAATAAAATACATCATAACTGACATGCAATACAACACAAGTCTAACAACAATTATCATCTTCACATTACTTTCAACAACTATCATCCTACTTGGTATGTTATTCAGCTCACAAGAACACTTGTATTTTGTTCCACTCACCAATGTCCCCATTCTGTCATTGTCTTCATTGGGGCCACTGACTATTCCACTTGAGTTTGTAGTAGAAGGCAAACACCATGCCCAAAACTCACACTCATCGCATACAAAATATAATCTCCCCTTCGATGGTTTGTTCGAGTCAACAATTCTTACACTTGCTTTTTTCCCACATTTACATCGCTTAGGTATGTAGCGCAACTCACCATTCATCCTTCCTACATCATTGCTTGACGAAGACATGACTCCTGATTAACATAAACAACACGAAGAGTAATATCAAATATCAGACCATAAATGTATATATATTACTTCCATGGTTAATTTGCTTTTTGCTATAATCTAATATATAGTTTTCAGTCAAAATAGTTCTTTTAGAACTTTTATCAAACAGTTGATAGGCATAGTTTTAGGTTACTAATTTCATAGCCATTGTTTACAATAACAACCCATAACAGCATCCTTATTACTCCACAGCCATACCTATCTCCTTGAACCTAATTTTCATACATAACAGTAGCATTCGGTTATGACAAGAAGAATAATAGAAGAACTAAAAGGACAAACAAATCCTTCAAGTTCGAGATCGAGCCATTAAATTATGAAAGTCCTTTTCTTAACAAGGATGGAATGAAAAAGGAATGGAAGGGAATTGGAAAACTTACCTTCTTAAAATTGCAAATAATGGTTGGAGCTTAAGAAGTAGCTTTCAATTTCAGATGCGATGGAGCTCAAATAAATTTGAAATGGGAAGACCATAAATGCTTCGATCTGCTCTTTCAAGCCAACAAACAGGAAGAAGAAGAATGGGTATTTAAGACATTTTACCATTGTTCTTGGCCGACATGTTCCCTACTCACGCGCTTTTTAGCGCCCGACATACACTCACAGTTAATTTGGATGAAAAATATAACTTTTTCACTTCACCTCAAAAGGTCGAGAGTTTAAATGTAGGTTTACGTACCACAAGTGGTTAAGTGAGAAACCGGTCAAACCCCAGGTGGTCATCTGAACTTAACCCTAAAATAAATTTTGTAGTTAATAATTTTTGTTATATATTATACAATTATAATAATTATATTAACTAAAATTAAATAAATTCACATTAATTTATACTTTAACATGTCATTATTTGACCTTAAAAATCAAATTATATATCTAATTTTAATTTTGAGACAAAGCAGTAATAATTTAAAAGATATTTTTTTTTGCCAATAATATCTATCTATTAAATATACTAAATTACAGTACATAACACAATTGCATGACATTTGTCATTCCCAAATTGCAACATATGTCCTACCTAATTAATGTGCTCATCCATTACTTCATTTTTTATATTATCGTTACTTAATTATTATCTCCTAAAATCACTACTTTTTAATCTCACATTAATATTTTGATTATATAATTTCATAAATCACTACTAATCTAAATTGTTACGATAATGTTAACTGCTCTAATATTATCGTTACTAATTTAATTATTATCTCCTAAAATCATTATTTTTTAATCCTAAATTAATATTTTGAATTTATAATCCTCTAAATCACTACAAATCTAAATTGTTTTGATAATGTCAACTGCTTACGATATTATCCTTTCTAGTTTAATTATTATCTCCTAAAATCACTAATTTATGATCTATCATTATTGAGCTATTATCATTACTCTCTCATTATTTAACTTAATTTTCTCCCTATAAATACAACATAATATTATATCATTTATAATTATATTACAACATAATATCATACGATTTAAAATATTTAAAATAAAATTAAAATAACAAATAATATCAATCATAACTTACTATGTTGATTTTATAATTCCCAAAATCCACTACTTTTCTCAACATAATTATTATATCCTAAAATCACTATTTTTCTAATATTATACCATTCATAAGTATACCATACATCATATCATACATGTGTGTTATAAAATTATAATACACATATATAACAAAAAATCACTACTATCTAAATTGTGCGAATATTATCATTACTAATTAAATTATATTACAACATAATATTATACCAATTATAACTATATTACAACATAATATTATACCATTTATAATTGTATTACAACATAATATTATGCGATTTAAAATATTTAGAATAAATTTAAAATAACAAATAATATCATTCATAACTTACTATGTCGATTTTATAATCCACTAAATCACAATTTTTTCGATCTAAACGGTTTTATATTATCGTTACTTAATTATTATTTTCTAAAATCACTACTTTTAATTCCACATTAATATTTTGATTTTATAATCTCATAAATCACTACAAATCTAAATTGTTACGATAATGTTAACTGCTCTAATATTATCATTACTAATTTAATTATTATCTCCTAAAATCACTACTTTTAAATCCTAAATTAATATTTTGAATTTACTATCATTACTCTCTGTTATTTAACCTAATTTTTTCTTTATAAATACAACATAATATTATACCATTTATAATTATATTACAACATAATATTATACGATTTAAAACATTTAAAATAAAATTAAAATAACAAATAATATTAATTGTAACTTACTATGTTGATTTTATAATCCCCAATATTCACTACTTTTCTAAACATAATTATTATATCCTAAAATCACTATTTTTTTAATATTATACCATTCATAATTATACCATACATTATATCATACATGTATGGTATAATATTATAATACACGTATATAATAAAATAACAAAACATCCACCTATCTAAACTGTGCGAATATTATCATTACTAACTAAATTATATTACAACATAATATTATACCATTTATAATTATATTACAACATAATATTATACGATTTTAAAATATTTAAAATAAATTTAAAATAACAAATAATATCAATCATAACTTACTATATTGATTTTATAATCCCTAAATCACTACTTTTTTCAATCTAAACAGTTTTTATATTATCATTATTTAATTATTATATCCTAAAATCACTACTTTTTAATCCCACATTAATATTTTAATTTTATAATCCCATAAATCACTACAAATCTATCTTTGTTATGATAGTGTTAATCGCTCTAATATTATCATTACTACTTTAATTATTATATCCTAAAATCACTACTTTTTAATGTAAAATTAATATTTTGAATTTATAATCTCCTAAATCACTACAAATCTAAATTGTTTTAGTAATGTCAACTATTCTAATATTATCCTTTTAAATTTAATTATTATCTTCTAAAATCACTATTTTATGATATTATCATTACTGAGCTATTATCATTATTCTCCATTATTTAACCTAATTTCTCCCTATAAATACATTCCAACTATTATGCAACAACTTATACATTCTGAGTCGTCAAATACATGGTACAAAATTTAAATACAAACTTCATTTATACAATACGACAAAAGCGTAGCTGTGAGTTTTTACATGAATATTGTCTCATAGACAATATTTAAACTCAAATGAATTCCTCATTACATTTATTATCACACTATTTCATAGAATAATGAGGACTACTATAGCCACCATCCTGGACCATCACTCCATTTTTCGACTCGTCTCAGCTATATTCTCATTTCTTGAAGAGAACAATGAAAGCAAAATGGTGAGCTCAACTAGCCCAATAAGAAATATTATGACTAAGATAATGGAGAATAAATTAGTGTTAGCCTTCAACAGTGTTAAACTGGTAGAATACAATAAACAACAAGTTTAACTGCAGCGGAATAATCAATCCATTGGAAGAGTCAAGTAGAGCATGATATCTACTATCTTTTATGATTTAAAAAGTTTATCATCAAATTTATCGCTAAGACTCAGCTTAATAAATAATCCACATCGCTGAATTATCCATGCACTACGAGCCAAGGATATTCATTAGTATCACATCCACGAATTATCCATGCACTACGGGCCAAGGATTTCGTGTTATCACCAATGGTCATGATCATGCCAACAACTGTCCATCAATGTACTACGGGTCAATGATGACTTTTACCACATCATTTTGTAACATTACAGGTCATTATTATACCGAATAATCCTTGGTCATAATCATACCAATCAATAGTCCATATTTGCCCTATGGGCTAAAGATGACTTTCATCACAATATAAGCATGATGATGACTATGATATAAGAATTCAATTAAATGAAAGCAAAGGATAAATTATAAAGATTTATAATTCAATTTATCCAGAATTCAATAATGTCGAAATTGTCAACATGATACTGCTTTGTGAAGTAAAATTCAAGAATAATATTGTATCTAAAATAATTTGGACGGAAAAGGAATCAATTTTTATCATAAATAGTACCCCGGGTGAATAGTACCCGAGTGAATAGCACCCCATAAATAGTACTTCGTGAATAGTACCCCGACATGAAAAGATTAAAAATTATCAATAATGTTCAGAATAATATTTTCGTGAAAAGATACTAGATGAATCACAAATTTCAAGGACATTCTACTAATTTCACGGAGTATAGAAGCAATACTTTAACAAAATGAGTGTAGAATTCGGTGTATGATCCCAACTTTTATGAAAAAAGATAAATTTTCTATAAATATCATTTTTGGAATATTATAGAATGAATTTGATATAATGTTATAGTTGTGGGTAATATTTATAAATTTTGCGAAGTACGCAAGTTATTATATAATATTTGATTGGTTGGGAAATATTCGTTTTAACAGGGAATATTCGTACAACGGCACTGTGACAACCCCAAAACAGGTCCATTCCATCTAACCCATTCTGAGTCGCCAAATACATGATATAGAAAACAACTACAACTTTATTACAATAATTGTCATGAAAAATACAACAACTCATGTGTTGTGAGTTTTGATACAAATATATATATCAACTGTGACTCACATCCCAACCTTGGATAGCACATCACCATGATATTTTGTATGATAGTGGCAAAACACCCTTCCAACGTTGGGTTCGCCTCACCCTAGTTGATTCACCAAATATAACTACTAAATGATGTATACAACACACTTTTCTATGCTGTTTAGGGAGAATCTCCACAGCTAGAGACCACCGTTCTATTCTCCTGTTATCCCCGCTCGACCCAGATACACTCTTATTACCTGAAAGGAATTGTGAAGCAAAAGGGTGAGCACAACAAGCCCAATAAAGAATATCATGACTAAAGATAATTAAATTATCAATAGCCTTCATCATTACTAAATCAGAGATTTAGAACATATGGTAGATGATAAAACTTTTCAACCATAGTTGCAGCGGAACGAGAAATCCATTAGAAGAGTCAAATAGACCATAAAATCTATTATCTTCTCCATGTTAAAAGTCCACCAACAATGTGTTATCCCTGTAACATCAATCAACAATTCCTGTCCACAATCACATGTATAACTCATAATCGTAATTGTAGTTCTAAATTCCTTTTCTCATCCAGGACAAAAATAATTTTCATCACCTGAAACATCAAAGATCATGGTTATACCAAATCACAGTTCATGTTCATAATCATACTAATAAATTCATCTTTGCACTACTACGCCAAAGATATTCATCAACAAGTCATCTTTGCACTACAGGCCAAAGATATTCAACAACAAGTCATCTTTGCATTACGAGCCAAAGATATTCATCAACAAATCATCTTTGCACTACAGGCCAAAGATATTCAACAACAAGTCATCTTTGAATTACGAGCCAAAGATATTATTATCTCAAAGAAATACATAATTATTTCAGAATTTATATAAACCATAATTATAACCATGTTGATCAATTCACCTTTGCACTTAAGCTAAAAATATTCAATTGTAAATTCAATGGTCATGATCATACTAGTCAACGATTCAACTTTGCACTACTTGCCAAAGAGAACCCATAGTCAAAGAGAAATTCTATCACCAGTGTTATAAAAATGTTATATATGATAATAAAAACAATATGATCAACAACCTATTAATTTCAAGTGTAAGATTCATAAATCAACGATAATTTGGTCAGAAAAAGAAACCAACTTTGTCGTGAATAGTACCCGTGAATAGTAACTCGTGAATAGTAACTCATGAATAGTAACTCGTGAATAATAACTTATGAATAGTAACTCATGAATAGTACTCCGTATTCGTACATAGTAACGATATCGTAAATAATGTCATATCGTAAATAGTGCCATATACATTAATAATGTCGATATCGTGAATAATGTCGATATCGTGAATAGTAACCCCAGACTCAAAAGATAGAACTTCCACAATAAAATCCATACCAATATTTCTAAGATAATGATATTGAAAGAATAACATCATTACGAAAAAATATCCCTTCTGATCCCTTAAAATCCCTTACTATCCCTTTCCTCAAAAGAGCAAAGACTTTGGATATCGGATATCGATATGACAAGGAAACTTGCAGCGATGAATAGCAACTCACCAAGTATCTAAATACTCACAAAATACACTTGATAATCTAGAGAAAAAAGAAAAACTATGAATTACGGTGTGATTTTCAATTCTAACTTAGCCCTCTATTTATAGGAAAATGTTAGCACGCAAAGCGAGACTTGACCAACTACCTGATGGCTTTACCTACTACTATTCCACTCACCAAAAATCAGCCATCTTCCCCAACAACCAAAAGTGGGGCCCACCCATTTCTAGAATTTTCCACCAAAATCATTTATAAACCTAATTTCTGAATCAGTCACCTCTTAAAATTCATAACAAATTATACGTTCATTTTTAACGGTTCAAAATTTGTGGACATATACTCAACTTATATATTTATAACATATCCAAAAATCACAACGATCTAACGGTCGGATTAAATATTATAACTCACACAATAAAACTGTAAGAACCCCGATTTGATCTTTTAATACCTCCAATCCGACAAAATACTGATAAAACATCTCAACATTAACTCTTTCATTTATAACCACATAAATAAATCCATTATTTATATCCACATCAAATAAATATTTCCTTATCATATAAATCAATAATTAATTATTTACAAATAATATTACAGAATCACAATAATGACAACCAGCAGCGGTTCGAGGAAAGAGGGCTTTCCGATAAGGATTTCTCTCATCTTGCGCCAGTAATTAGGTGACCAAACCTCTCCTTGATGAACTTTCTAGACATTGCCAATAATGCTATCTAATAATATTATTCAAATAATATGAATTATTGATCCGATAATGGAGATCTTTAAAAGGACAATTATTGAAACAATAATTATATAAAATATCAACGCATCAATTATTGAATCAATAAAATAAAATATTGAACAGTAATTACTGTAACAATTATTGAGTAGTGCCTTCTCATGTAAGAATCAATAATTAAAAAAAATTTTGTGCAATACCGTGTGCTACTGTGCAACAACGCATATTACTTTACTTTACCAACCGGGTATTCCAACAGTGTTAACGGTAACGATTACGCCGTTATTTATAAAAACTCAATTTTGTCGTTTTCTTCATCCGCCGCTTATTACATTATGGGGCCCACAAATAGTTCTTGCGTATTGTATTTAATATTCCCAAGCGGAAAGAATATTCCACGATCAAACGAATATTCCCTGACAAAAATGAATATTTTACAACCACTTGCGTATTTTGAAAAATTTTCACATTTCACCCATAACCAAATCATTATATCAAATTAACACCTTATTATTCACAATAATAAATAGAGAAAATTCGATTTTATTCATTAAAAAGTTGGGGTCTTACAGGCACAATCATTTGGTGGACCCCACAACGGAATTATTGTCGGATTGAGAAAACGACAAAAATACTTTATGAAAAATAAAGACGAAATTTTTACCGTTAACTGTTGAAACACCTGGTGTTAAAAGTACAATAATACGCGTGGTTGCATAGTAGCACACGGTATTGATTATTGATGCTTACGTGAGAAGTCACTCAGTTTTGTTCAATTATTGTTACAGTAATTGCAGCATAGTATCCTTTCCATTCTTCTATAAATAGGATGCTTAGTTAGAATTGAAAATTACACCAGAAGTTCAGAGAATTCTCCTTCTATAATCTTGAACGTATTTCTTTAGAGTTTAAGAAAGCTTTAAGAATAGAAATTAGTGCAAGTTTTCTTCAAGAATATCCTCGCCCTACCAGTCAGAATACTCTTCTTTTTAAGGTAAGGGGTATTATTCTTTCGTATTCGTGAAGAGAGTTATTTTCTTTCAATACTTGTAAGGGCTGTTATTCCATTCTTTATCATTATGTTGGAATAACTTTTATCATGTAAGTACTGCATACATGGTGAAATTCTTACATTATTCCATTCTTTATTATTACATTTGGAACATCCTGCATGCGTGCGTTTACGCATGACTGGTTCCGCCCTATATTATTATGTTGGACATCCTCACATGCATGCGGTTTTACGCATGACACGTTCCGTTCTTTATTATTCTGTTGGAACATCTTATCTGTGCGGATTACGCATGACCTGGTTCCATTCTTTATTATTCTGTTGGAATAACATGTCTGTGCGATCTATCGCATGCATGGTGATTTCTTCTGTTATTCCATTCTTTATTCTTCTGTTGGAATAACCTGTCTATGTGGATTATCACATGCATGGTGAATGATCCTTTGTATTTATTTCTTATTAAATTGTGGAAATGATCTGTCTAAGTGAATTATCGCATGGCGGATGAAAAATTCATTTGCAGTTTCATATATTCTCTTATACTCAGTTGATTAAAGCTTTGACTTCTATACT
Source organism: Panax quinquefolius (assembly GCA_020205615.1). Lineage (NCBI taxonomy): Eukaryota > Viridiplantae > Streptophyta > Magnoliopsida > Apiales > Araliaceae > Panax > Panax quinquefolius. The sequence goes on from CM035162.1 coordinate 123,644,581, forward strand.
CCATGAAATTAGTGGAATATCCTTGATATTTGCGCTTCATCCAGTATCTTTTCATGGACATATTCTTTTGAGCATTCTTGAATTTTACTCCACAAAGCAGTATCATGTTGAAAATTTGGACGTTATTGAGTTCAGGATAAATTAACTTATAAATCTTTAAAATTTATTCTTGAACTTGTTTTATTGAATTGTCATCATCCTCATGTTTATAATATGTTGAAAGTCATCTCATGGCACATAGTGCATAGATGGACTTGGTATGATTATGACCATGGATTATTCGGTATAATCATGACCGTAATGTTACAAATGATGTGGTAAAAATCCTCATTGGCTGTAGTGCCTTGATGGACAGTTGTTGGCATGATCATGACCATTGATGAATACACGCATATCATTGGCCCGTAGTGCATGGATAATTTATGGTCGTGATACTAATGAATATCCTTGGTCGTAGTACAGGGATGATGTGGATTATTTATTAAAAATCGAGTCTCGTGATAAAAAGTAATGAAAACCTTTTAAATCATAGAAGATAGTAGATTTTATTATCTACTTGACTCTTCTAATGGATTGCTTGTTCTACATTGCAGCTTAAACTTGATGTTTATTATATTTTATCGGTTTAACAACACGTTGAAGGCTAACGATAAATTATTCTCGCATTATCTTAGTCATAATATTTCTTCTTGAGCTAGTTGAGCTCACCCTTTCTTTCACTTTATTCTCTTGAGAAATGAGAACGTAGTTGGGACTAGTCGGGAGCGGAGTGATGGTCCGAGATGATAGCATTAGTAGTCCTCACTATTCTGTTAAATAGTGTGACAATAAATGTAATGAGGACTCCATTGAGTTTGGATATTGTCTAGATGATAATATTCTTATTAAAACTCTCAGTTATGTCTTGTCGTATTCTACACGACATTTGTATTATTAAGTTATATTTGAATTTTGTACTATGTATTTGGCGACTAAAGATTGGTGATGTATACCTATTTTGGGGTGTCACATTCGGAATCTGAAACGAAATAATATTACTTACATATTACAGATTATGGAAGAAAATATTATTTCTTACGAATATTAAACAAAAATAATATCTCTTACCTTAAAAGGAGAGTACTTCTGACTGTTATGACGGAGATATTCTTGAAGAAAATTTATACTTTTTTCTACACTCAAAGTTTCCTTAAACTCTAAAGAAATACGCTCAATATTATAGAAGAAGAATTCTCTAATTCTGGTGTGATTTTCAATTCTAAACTAAGCATCCTATTTATAGGAGAATGAAATGATACTATTTAGAAATTTTATTCACGAATTTGCCGCACGAGAGGAAACTCACGAACAGCGAATTCGTAAAACTCACTTGACCGTACATTTCTGATTCCCACCAGTAATATGTCTCTCCTCGCAACATGATGGTGGCAAAGTAAATCTTTTGCTCCTTGGAGCATCCCAAGACATCAAATATCTTGGTGATCTGCTTTATCCACGTCTCTGTCTTAAGTGGTTCTGGTTTTCCCAAAAACTTTGGTGGTCTTAGCTCCTTGAATTGCTTAGCGGTAACCATTCGTGAGTTGTCAGTGTTTCCACCTACATTTTGAACACGAGTCTCTCTCTCATGATGTTGCATAAATTGCAAAAAGCCTCTGAACATCTCATCGTTCATCATTTGGTCGGTTTTGTTGTTTTCCTGAGGATTATTGCCTTCCTGATGTACATTATCCTGGTTATTGATCGTCGATGACTCAACGGTCTCATGTGTTCCATTGCTTATCTCAACATTCTCGGATGTCATTTTCAAACATTGTCACAAAATAAAGGTTAATTGACATGCCACATAATACCCCTATATTCTGATCGACCAATTAAATAACAAATAAGCTTAGGTAGGTTATACTAGCGAATGATTTACCCGTCTCTCCTCTCCTATTTCTATTTACACATCTCAGCCATGGATCATATCCCTAAGCTTTTATACCAACTGGGACGCCCCCAAAAAAGATATACATCACTCATTCTGAGTCGCCAAATACAGGGTACATTTAAGACCCCAACTTTTATGAATAAAGATTAAATTTTTTCTCGAAATATATTTTTGAATATTATGGTGTGGATTTGATATAATGTTATAGTTGTGGGTATTATTTACAAATTTTGCAAAGTAAGCAAGTGGTTATATAATATTTGATTGGTCGAGGAATATTCATTTTAATAGAGAATATTCGTACGACGGCACAATCATTGGTGGACCCCACAACGAAAGTATTGTCGTAGTTTGAAAAAGACAGAATTATCTTTTTATAAAAATAACGGCGAAAGTTTTACCGTTAAACTGTTGAACTACTCGGTGGTAAAAACGAATGATGTCTGGCGTGGTTGCGTAGTAGCACCACGGTATTGATTATTGATGCTTCTGCGAGAAGTCACTCAGTTATACTCAATTATTGCTACAGAAATTGCTGCATAATATCTTTCATATTATTGATTCAATTATTTTCACAGTATCATCTGCATAATATTTTATATTATTAAATCGATAATTGAGACGACAAAGTTATTCATATTATTATTTGCAATATTGACAATGTTTAGAAGTTCTGTTAAGGAGAGGTTTGGTCACCTAATTGCGCATAATAAGGAGAAATCCTTATCGGAAAGCCCCTCTTTCCTAGAACGACACAGTTGTTAAATATTGTGAGTTATAATATTAATAATGAATAAGTTCGTGTTGATTAAAGATGAAATTGATAGCTCCATTGTGTTGAGATTATTAGTGTTAGTAGAAATTGACATCTATTTCGATAATAATGGATGTCTGGAGGTTATATTGATCAATCGGGTAATTATTCGGATAAATGAGTAATTAACTGTTATTAATTCACATGCTTATAACTATGTGTTCACCTGTGTGTACTATTGATTCACATTCATGTACTATTAGGGGAGGTGGTGCAAAATTGATAATACTTGCATGACTAACTTAAAAATGGAGGTATAGATGAAAGTACTATACTGTAATTATTTTTTTCACATGATCGTACTATTAATTCACATGATTGTACTATTGATTCACAAGATGTACTATTAGGGGAGGTGTTGCAAGTTTGATAATACTTGTAGGACTAAATTAAAAATGAAGAAACAGATGAAGGTATTATACTATAACATTTCGAGCCCCAAATCGTGCAATTATCGAAACTATATTTTCCTATAAATAAAAGCCCATTCTTCTTTCATTCTCACAAATTCACTAAGACTCACAAGAGAATTTATAGAGAGAGAATCTTTAGAGAGAAAGTAAAAGAAAAGTATGCTACCTCGCTATCCCAGTATCCAGTCTTCTTCTGAGGTAAGGGATATTATTTTATTCAGTATTCATAGGAATAATATTTTTTTCCATACTCTGTAGTATGTGAGTAATATTATTTCGTCTCGTATTCCTGATTATACCATCATTCGGTTAAAGTATTGCTTCTATATTCCGTGAAATTAGTAGAATATCCTTAAAATTTGCACTTCATCTAGTATCGCTTCACAAGGATATTCTCTGCACATTCTTGTTAAATTTTAAGTTTTTCATGCCGGAGTACTGTCCATGAGTACTATTCATTTATACGGCACTATTCACAAAAGTACTATTCACGGGTACTATTCACAAAGTACTATTCATAAAGTACTATTCACAAAGTATTATTCCCGAAGTACTATTCATGGAGTACTATTCACTCGGGTACTATTCACCCGGAGTACTATTCATAACAAAAATTGATTTTTTTTGGTCCAAATAATTTTTGATACATTATCATTCTTGACTTTTACTCCATAAAGCAGTATCATGCTGACAATTTGGACAATATTGAATTCTGGATAAATTAAATTATAAATCTGTAAAAATTTATCCTTGAACTTATTTTATTGAATTCTTATATCATTTTCATCATCCTCATGTTTATATTATGTTGAAAGTAATCTGTGGCCTGTAGTGCATAGATGGACTTGGTATGATTATGATCAGGGATTATTCGGTATAATCATGACCGTAATGTTACAAATGATGTGATAAAAGTCCTCATTAGCCGTAGTTCATTGATAGGCGGTTGTTGGCATGATCGTGACCATTGATGAATATCTGAATATCCTTGGCACCGTAGTGCATGGATAATTTGTGGTCGATTATACTAAAGAATATCTTTGGTAGTAGTGCGGGGGGTGATTAGTTGATGTGGATTATTTATTAAGTGAGTCTCGGTGATAAAAGTGATGAAAAACCTTTTAAATAATAGAAGATAGTAGATTTTATGCTCTCTACTTGACTCTCAATAGATTGCTTGTTCATTGCAGCTTAAACTTGATGTTTGTTATATTTTATCGATTATAACAACATTTGAAAGGCTAACGATAAATTATTACGCATTATCTTAGTCATAATATTTCTTACTGGGCTAGTTGAGCTCACCCTTTTGTTTTCATTGTTCTCTTCAGGAAATGAGAACGTAGCTGGGACTAGTCGTGGAATGGAGTGATGGTCCAGATGATAGCATTAGTAGTCCTTACTATTCTATGAAATAGTGTGATAATAAATGTATTGAGGACTCCATTTGAGTTGAATACTGTCTAGAAGACAATATTCGTATTAAAACTCTCAGTTTATGTTTTGTCGTATGTTACACAACAATTGTATTATTAAGTTGTATTTGAATTTTATATCATGTATTTGACGACTCAAGATGGGTGATGTATACCCATTTTGGGGGCGTCACAGTACATAATTTAAATACAAACTCCATTTATACACAAGACAAAAGTGTAGATGAGAGTTTTTACATGAATATTGTCTCAAAGAAAATATCCAAACTCAAATGGAGTCCTCGTTACATTTATTAGCACACTATTTCATAGAATAATGAGGACTACTACCACCATCCTGGACCATCACTCTATTCCCCGACTCGTCCCAGCTATATTCTCATTTCCTGAAGAGAACAATGAAAGCAAAAGGGTGAGCTCAACTAGCCCAGTAAGAAATATTATGATTAAGATAATGAACAATAAATTATCGTTAGCCTTCAACAATGTTAAACTAATAAAACACAATAAACAACAAGTTTAACTGCAGGGAAACAAGCAATCCATTAGAAGAGTCAAGTAGAGCACGATATCTACTATCTTCTATGATTTAAAAAGTTTATCATCAATTTTATCGCCGAAACTCAGCTTAATAAATAATTCACATCACTGAATTATCCATGCTCTAAGGGCCAAAGATATTCATTATTATCACATCCACGAATTATCCATGCACTACGGGCAAAGGATATTCGTGTTATCACCAATGGTCATGATTATGTCAACAACTGTCCATCAATGCACTACGGGCCAATGAGGACTTTTACCACATCATTTGTAACATTACAGGTCATGATTATACCGAATAATCCCTGGTCATAATCATACCAATCAATAGTCCATCTATACACTACGGGCCAAAGATGACTTTCATCACAATATAAGCATGAGGATGATCACAATGATATAAAAATTTAATTAAATGAAAGTAAAGGATAAAATTTAAAGATTTATAATTTAATTTATCCATAATTCAATAGTGTCCAAATTGTCAACATGATACTGCTTTATGGAGTAAAATTCAAGAATAATATTGTATAAAAAATAATTTGGACGGAAAAGGAATCAATTTTTATCATGAATATTGCCTCGGGTGAATAGTACCTGAGTGAATAGTACCTCGTGAATAGTATTTTGTGAATAGTACCCCGACATGAAAAGATTAAAAATTATCAAGAATATTCAGAATAATATTTCTGTGAAAAGATACTAGATGAAGCGCAAATTTCAATGATATTCTACTAATTTCATGGAGTATAGAAGCAATACTTTAACAAAATGAGTGTAGAATTTGGAATCTGAAATGAAATAATATTACTTACATACTACAGAGTATGGAAGAAATTATTATTTCTTACGAATATTGAACAAAAATAATATCCATTACCTTAAAAGGAGAGTACTTCTGACTGGTAGGGCGGAGATATTCTTGAAGAAAACTTATACTGTTTTCTACGCTCAAAGCTTACTTAAACTTTAAAGAAATACGCTCAATATTATAGAAGAAGAATTCTCTAATTCTGATGTGATTTTCAATTATAAACTAAGCATTCTATTTATAGAAGAATGGAAGGATACTATTTAAAAATTTTATTCACTGAATTTGAATAGTAGGAAAACTCACAGCAAATGACTAATCGGAATCAAACTTTTTTAAATTTTTTTTAATTTTACTATGCAAGCACTATGCAGACACTATGCAAATACTATGCATAATAAAATATAATATATTCTATTTTTCATAAAAAGCAAAATTTATTATAATATATATATATATATATATATATATATAAAATAAAACTGAGATAACTTTCTCCCAACTATTTTGAAAAAATGGGTAAGTGGGGGTCCAAATAATACGCCAAACTTTACAACAAATACTTCATAAAAATTCCCTCAATATTTTTAACAATATTTATTCATCAATAATATAACTTGCAATCTTAACAACCAGATCATTCCCATGAAATAGAGGGCTTTCCGATAAGAATTTCTCTCTATTGGAGCGCAATTAGGTGACCAAACCCTTTTCCTCGACAGAACTTTCTAGACATTGTTAATAATGCAAATAATAATATTAATAACTTGTCATCTCAATTATTGATTTAATAATATAAAATATTATGACAATAATTGAATCAATAACGTGAGATACTATGCAGCAATTACTGTAACAATAATTGAGTATAACTGAGTGACTTCTCACGTAAGCATCAATAATCAATACCGTGTGCTACTATGCAACCACGTGTATTATTGTACTTTTATCACTGGGTATTTCAACAGTTAACGGTAAAATTTTCGTTGTTATTTTTATAAAAAGATATTTCTGTCGTTTTCTAACTCCGACAATAATTACATTGTGGGGTCCACTGATGATTGTGCCATCGCATTTAATATTCTCTGTTAAAACGAATATTCCCCGACCAATCGAATATTTTATAACAATTTGCTTACTTTGCAAAATTTATAAATATTACCCACAAATATAACATTATAACAAATTCACATCTTAATATTCAAAAATATATTTTGAAAAAAATTAATCTTTATTCATAAAAGTTGGGGTATTACAACAAACAATTCTAAATACTGTTAAAAGTGCAAATGTGTTATATGGAGACCTTCAGATTATTGTAACAGTATTTATGGCTTCTTCATCTATTGCATTATATTATCTGGATTGTGGCTTTCTATGATTTGTTAAGTACTAGTATCCAGTAAATTATTTTCATCATCATTAATACTTTTTTTTTGGCATTATGGTAATACTGTGAGTGCCTCTACAATTTCCAAAAAAGTATAAAAAAACTAATGAGGTAATGTATTCGTTTTTTAACTATAACATTGTGTTATGTATGATACGGTGCTATACTGCTATGTTTTTAGACATAGTATTTGTTTGATATAACGATCCAACATAATTATTATTGCTCGTGCTTTTCAGTTTCTGTAAGACCCTAACTTATTATAAATGAAATTGAATTTCTTTATTTATTATTTTGAAATAGTAAGGGTTGAATTGATTAATGTGGTTAGTTATGGGTAAAATGCGCAAATATTTCAAATAAGCAAGTGGTTATAAAATATTCATTATTGTCGGGGAATATTCGTTTGGTCGTGGACTATTCTTACTGTCGGGGAATATTCGTACGACGGCGCAGCCTTGTGTGGGCCCTATAACAAAAAGCGATTGGATGAAGAAAATGACAAGTATAAGTTGTTTATAAATAATGGTGTAGTTGTTACCATTAATACTGTTGGAATACCCGGTGGTTAAAACACAGTAATACACGTTGTTGCACAGTAGCACACGGTATTGCACCAATTATTGATTCTTACGTAAGAATGCACTACTCAATAATTGTTACAGTAATTACTGTTTAATATTTTATTTTATTGATTCAATAATTACTACGTTGATATTTTATATTATTGTTATTTTAATAATTGTCACTATATAGTATTTCCCATTATCAGATCAATGATTCATATTATTTTAATAATATTACTAGATAACATTATTGGCAATGTCTAGAAAGTTCTGTCTAAGGAGAGGTTTGGTCACCTAATTGTGCGCCAGTAAGGAGAAATTCTTATTGGAAAGCCCCCTCTTTCCTGGGAACGGCCTTGTTGTCATTATTGTGATTCTATAATATTATTTGTGAATAATTAATTATTGATTTATATGATAAAAAAAATATTTATTTATGTGGATTTAAATGGAAGAATTTTTAGAAAAGTGATAATTGTTGAAAATTGATATTTTATCTTTTCTGATAAAATAATTTATTATTATATTATAATAATATAATAATGGTGATATTTTTACAATGAATGTGGGATATATGAATAAATGAAGAGGAAGAATATTTTTTTTATTAAAAATATTTAACACATGTTTTGTGTGTTGGTGGGCCCCATTTTTTGTCTAGAATTTGATTATAGCCTGTAAAATCGTCCGTATGTGGATTTCGGTCAATTTCTGTTTGGAATTTGGAAAAACTTAAACTTACAAAGTTGTAGAGAATTGAATTTCCTATGAAAGAACATAAGATTCGAATTTTTCTGATAAAGGGCTATTTATTATGAATTATTGAAGTTCCGGCATAATTGATTTTTGAAGTTTTAATTATTTTTTTTAATAAAAACCTTTTTTGCAATTGAGTGGGCCCCACATATGTTGTAAACATGCTGAATTCAGAAGTCTAAGTGGGCGTAGGAAAATTTTAATATATATTAATATTTTATTAAATTTTCTACTTTGGTGTTCTAAGCATTTTCCTATAAATAGGGTGCTTAGGTTAGAATTGAAAATCACACTAGAAACTAAAGATTTCTCTCTATATTATCGAAATATTCTTGTGAGTATTTTGATACTTTGAGTGTTGCTATCTGACTGCAAGTTTCTTCACAAGATTATATCTAGTATCCGATCGTAATCTTTGTCTTTTTTAGGTAAGGGATGTTATTTTCTTCGTAAATGATATTATTTCTTCAATATCATTATACCGAAATATTGATATAAATATTATTGTGGAATTTTTACCTTTTTGTATCGGGGTTACTATTCATGTATACGTCACTATTCACGTATACGACACTATTCACGAATACGACACTATTCACCGAAAAAAATTCTCTTCTTTGTCCCAGACATATATTTTGTTACTATCTTTGATTGTATCCATATTTTGATCGTTATGCTTGAGTTTTACTCCACTATGGTATATTATGGGGTGTTTTTGAACATGGATAAACTGTAGTACGAATCCCAAATATTTGTTCTTTTGTCTCATTGGATTCGTTTTCTTTAAAATATTTTTCATCATCCTCAGTCCTAAATGATGATATTACTGAATATCTTTGGCCTGTAGTGCAAAGATGAATGATTTCCTGATGAATATCTTTGGCCCGTAGTGCTAAGCTGTACATGTGTTGAGATGAACATGACCAACAGGTGATACAAATGAATATCTTTGGCCTGTAGTGCAAAGATGAATATTTGATTCAAGATGTATATTGATTGTTATTACATGGATAAAATATTGATGATGAATTTTTAAATCTTAGAAGATAGTAGAATTCATTCTCTACTTGACTCTTCTAATGGATTGCTGTTTCCGCTGCAGTTATTGATCTAAAACTTGTTGTCTATTATATTCTATCAGATGTTTCCCTGTTAAAGACTAATGATAAATTGTTGTATATTATCTTATTCATAATATTCTTTACTGGGCTAGTTGAGCTCACCCTTTTCCTTTTTGTTCTATTGTTCTTCTCAGGAAGCGAGAATGTAGCGGGAAGTAGTCAGGGTGTGGAATGATGGTTCTAGAAAGTGGTTTTAGCAGTCCTCACTATTTTTGTAAAATAGTGTGATAATAATTTTAATGAGGACTCCTTTTGAGTTTGTATACTCTCTATTAGATAGTATTTGTATTTAAACTCACAGTATATGTGTTATCGTATTTTACATGACAATTGTATTAATGAAGTTGTATTCGTTTCTGTACCATATATTTGGCAACTCAGAATGGGTGATGTATACCTATTTTGGGGGTGTCACAGTTGGTATCAGAGCTTAGGGATATGGTCTCTGACGGAGATCGGGGAATAGAACTAGTAGGGGAGAGACGAGTAATCATTCGCTAGTGTGTCATACCTAAGCTTATATGTTTGGTCGGTCATAATATAAGGATATTATGTGGCATGTTAATTTCTTTAATTAACCCTTGTTTTATGGCAATATTTGAGAATGATAGCTGAGAATATTAACAGTGGAGTGAATGAGACCGTGGAGACACCTTTAATCACCACCCAGGGGAACGTGCAACAGGAAGGCAATATTTCTCCTGTAAACAACACTATCGAACAAATGATGAATGATGGGATGTTTAGAAGCTTTTTACAGTTCATGCAAAACCAGACGAGGGAGACTCATGTACAAAATACGGGTGGAAATGATAGCAACGCGCGGCTTGTCACGGCCAAGCAGTTCAAAGAGTTGGGACCACCAGAATTTATTGGAAAGCCGGATCCGATCAAGGCAGAGACGTGGGCTAATCAAATTGCCAAGATATTCGATGTCTTGGGACGCACGGAGGAACAGAAGGTTCCATTCGCCACCTTTATGTTCCGTGGCGAGGCAGACTACTGGTGGGAGTCTGTGAAAGCATTACCACTGCCGCACTTTTCGGCATGTCTTGGGAAACATTTCAGAAACATTTCAACGACAAGTACTTTCCTGAAAGTATTCGCCATATGAAGGAGGTAGAGTTTATTAGACTAGAATAAAACAACATGACGGTGTCCCAATACGAGGCGAAGTTGACAGAGTTATCCAGGTTTGCACCTCATTTGGTAGAGAATGAGGAATGAATGACGAGGATGTTTCTGAGAGATTTAAAACTGGAGATTCGGCAATATCTTATCTCTCATAAATTTTTTTTATATTCAGATGTTGTAAACAGGGCTTAATTATTAGAGTGAGATAATGAGTATGTTCAACCGAGGGACCACAACTAGGGTCATACCGGTGACAGCAGTCATCGGAGCAATAAAAACCAGCGGGGAGGAAAACATTCGGACAAAAGCGGTAACCACTCTGGTGGTAATCGTGGCCATGATAATAGAAGAAGTGAGTCGGGAGGAGATTTCAAGAAGAGAAGATACAACAATGACAACGTGAAGATGTCAGCACCAACATCAACTGTTTCTAAGGGAGGAGAACGACCACCGGTCGTATGCTATAAATGTTGAAAAGAGGGACACATCGTATTAAACCGTCATAACAGTTCAAGGTATGTTATAGTTGTGGAAAGGAAGGACATATCGCTCGAGATTGTACTGTAGTGAAACCAAGTCCAGCGGGGATGGTGACTTAAAAGGCTGTCCTAGAAAAGTCAAAGTCAACGGTTCCTGGAAGAGCGTTTGTCGTGACTGGTCAAAATGCGAAGAACCAAAACGAGGTGATCACGGGTAAGCTAATCATAAATTCTTGCGAAGTTTATACCTTATTAGATACCTGTTCTACCCATTGTTTTATCTCTCCTGCTTGTGCTCAACGTTTGAACTTGACTCCGGAGAAATTAGACCTTAACTTATCTGTTGAGACTTTGTTAGGAGAAACTTTCATTACATCTACTGTTTATAAATCTTGTTTGATTCAAGTTGGAACCATCACATTACCTGCCGATCTTATTTTGTTGAAAATACCTGCATTAAATATGATTTTAGGGATTGATTGGCTAACCACTCATCATGCTAAAATTAATTATTTTCGTAAGGTTGTTATGTAAGACCCCAACTTATTATTAATGAAATTTAATTTTCTCTATTTATTATTTTGAAATAGTAAGGGTTGATTTGATTAATGTGGATAGTTAGGGGTAAAATACGCAAATATTTCAAAATAAGCAAGTGGTTATAAAATATTCATTGTTGTCGGAGAATATTAAATGCTTGTAGGGAATATTAAATGCGATGGCGCGACCATGTGTGGGCCCATAACTGAAAGCGATTGGATGAAGAAAAACGACAAATATAAGTTGTTTAAAAATAATGGCGTGGTTATTCAAGTTATCTTTGTTAAAATACCCGGTGGTTAAAACACACAAGATGCACCGGTATTGCACCAATTATTGATTCTTACGTGAAGAAGGCACTACTCAATAATGGTTACGATAATTACCGCTCAAAGATTTTATTGAGTTAATAATTGTTTGCGTTGATATTTTATATTCTTTGTTGTTTCAATAATTGTCATTACACGGTATTTTTCATTATCGAAGCAATAATTCATATTATCCTAATAATATTATTAGATAACATTATTTGTAATGTCTAGAAAGTTACATCTAAGGAGAGGTTTGGTCACCTAATTTGCGCATGATGAAGAAGAAATTCTTATTGAAAGCCCTCTATCCCTGAACCTGCACGGTTGTCAATAATGTGATTACAATAATATTATTTATGAATAATTAATTATTGATTTATATGATGAGGAAAATATTGATTTTATGAGGATATAGATGGAGAAAATTTTTAATGTGACAATTGTTGAAAATTAATATTTTATCTTTTTCTCGATAAAATAATTCATTTAAATATATTATTTTAATAATATATTAACGATGATATTTTTACAATGAATGTGGGATATATGAGTATATGAGGAGGAAGAGTATTTTGTGGCATTAAATGTTTAACACATGTTTTGTGTGTTGGTGGACACAATTATTGGCCAAAATTTGATTATAGCACAGTAAAATCGCCTGGTTTGTGGATTTCGGTCAATTTCTATTTGGAAGTTGGAAAAACTTTCTTCTGCAAAGTTGTAGAGAATTTAATTTCCTATAAAAACTCATGAGATTCAAATTTTCTGATGAAAGAGCTATTTATTATGAATTATTGAAGTTTCATTCCAAATAATTAATTTTTGGGAGTTTTAGTTAATTATTTTGAGAAAAACGTTTTTTGCAACTAAGTTGGCCTCACATGTAATTCAAATGGGCTGAGATCAGTTGTCTAAGGTGGGCTAAAGAAAATGTGAAAAATATATTAATATTATATTCAATTTTACGCTTTGGTGTTCTAAGCATTTTCCTATAAATAGGTGCTTGGGTTAGAATTGAAAAACACACCGAAAACGAAGTTTCTCTCTATTTCTCTCTCGATATATTGAGCGTATTCTTGTGAGTATACTTTGAGTATTGTTAGATTGCTGAGTTCCTTGACCTTATACCCAGTTATTCCAAATAGAAGTACTAATCTTTCGAGGTAAGGATGTTATTTTCTTCTCGAATGATATTATTTCTTCAATATCATTATCTTTGAAATATTGGTTGGAACTTTTTATCAAATGTGGAACTTTTTCATATCAAAGTTACTATTCACGAGTACTATTCATGAAGCGTGAAGATGTTTTTGTGGAATTTCTATCTTTTGGTGTCCAGATTCTTATTCACGTATACGACACTATTCACGATATCTGACACTATTCACCGAAAAAATAAAATTTCTTCTTTTTGTCCAAAATATCTATTACGGATACTAGCTTTGATTGTATCCATGTTTTGATCATTCTTGAATTTTACACCACTATGATTATTTTTGAGGTATTTTTGAACATGGATAAAACAAAGTACGAATCCTTAATCCTTAATCCTTGTCATTTTGTTTCACCGGATTCGTTTCTTTAAAAAATATTTTCATCATCCTCGGTCTTAAAATGATGATATTATTGAATATCTTTGGCTCATAGTGCAAAGATGAATGATTTCTGAAGAATATCTTTGGTTTGTAGTCAGCAAGATGAGCAGTGTTTAGATGAACATGACCAATCGATGAATATCTTTGGCTGTAGTGCAAAGATGAATATTTGATTCGGATGTATATTGATTGATGTTACGAGGATAAAAGATAGACAATGAACTTTTAAATTCATACATAGAAGATAGTAGTTTGCATTCTCTACTTAACTCTTCTAATGAATTATTATTTTCATTGCGAATATTGATATAAAATTTGTTGTCTATTGTATTCTATTAGATTTTTCCTGTTGAAGACTAACGGTAATTTGTTGTATATTATCTTAGTCATAATATTCTTTCTTGGGCTAGTTGAGCTCACCCTTTTCCTTTTTATTCCATTTTTCTTCTCGGGAGGCGAGAATATAATGAGTACGAGTCGGGTAATGGAATGAAGGTTCTAGAGAGTTGTTTAGTAGTCCTCACCATTTTGTAAAATAATGTATCAATAAATGTGATGAGGATTTATCCGAGTATAGATATTGTCTAGAAGATAATATTTGTATTCAAACTCACAGCTTATTGTTGTAATAATAAAGTTGTAGTTGTTTATGTACCATGTATTGACAACTTCGTAATGGGTGATGTATACCTATTTTAGGGGCGCCACACGGTTGTATGGTATCGAGCTTAGGATATGATCTCTGGCGGAGATCGGGAATAGAACTAGGAGGGAGAGACGAGTAAATCCTTCGCTAGTGTGTCCTACCTAAGCTTATTTTTTAGTTGGTCAAGATATAAGGATATTATGTGATATATTGATTTCCTTAATTAACCCTTGTTTTATGACGATTTGAGAATGTCGAATCGAGAATATTAACAATGGAAAAGAGACCGTGGAGACGCTGTACTCACCAACGAGGAGAACGTGCAACAGTCGGCAATGTTCCTCCCGTGAACAACACCAATTGAGCGGATGATGAACGAGGGATGTTTAGAAACTTTTTGCGCTTCATGCAAAATCGATTTAGGAGACTCGTGTTCAAAATACGGGGAGGAAATGATAGCAATTCACGGGTTGTCACAATGAAGCGCTTCAAAGAGTTGGGACCACTGAATTTAAGGGAAAGCCGATCCGATCATGGCGGAAACATGTGTGGCGCCCCAAAATAGGTATACACAACACCCATTCTCGAAATCGCCAAATACATGGTACAAGAAGCAAACTACAACTTCAATAATACAAATGTCGTGTGAAATACGACAATATATACTGTGAGTTTAAATATAATATTGTCTTCTAGACAATATCCACACGCAAATAAATCCCCATCATAATTATTGATTCATTATTTTACAAAAATTGTGAGGACTACTAAACAACTCTCTCTAGAACCTTCATTCCATACCCCGACTAGTACTCGCTACATTCTCGCCTCCTGAGAAGAAAAATGGAACAACAAGGAAAAGGGTGAGCTCAACTAGCCCAGTAAAGAATATTATGACTAAGATAATATACAACAAATTATCGTTAGTCTTCAACAGGAAAAAATCGATAGAATACAATAGACAACAAGTTTCGGATCAATATTCGCAGAATGAAAATAATAATTCATAAAGAGTTACGTAGAGAATGAAATCTACTATAATCTATGAATTTAATAATCCATCATCAATATTTTATCCTCGTAACATCAATCAATATGCATCCGGAATCAAATATTCATCTTTGCACTACTGTGCCAAAGATATTCATCACTGGTCATGTTCATTTAAACACTGTTCATCTTTTACACTACAAAAAGCCAAAGATATTAATCAATCGGTCATGTTCATCTCAACACTGTTCATCTTTGCACTCAAAGGCCAAAGATATTCTTCGAAATCATTCATCTTTTTCACTACAAAGCCAAAGATATTCCATAATATCATCATTTAAGATCAAGATGATGAAAATATTTTTAAAGAAACGAATCCAAAGAAAAACAAAATGACAAGGATTAAGGATTAAGGATTCGTACTTTGTTTTATCCACGCCCAAAAAAATACCTCAAAAATAATCATAGTGGTGTAAAATTCAAGAATGATCAAAACATGGATACAATCGAGTTAGTATCCGTAATAGATGTTTTGACCGAAAAGAAGAAATTTTATTTTTCTAATAAAGTGAATAGTACCAGATCGTGAATAGTGCCGTATATCGTGAATAGTAACTCACACACAAAAGATAGAAATTCCACAAAAACATCTTCACGCTTCATGAATAGTACTCGTGAATAGTAACTCGTGAATAAAGAACTCATGAATAGTAACTCGTGAATAGTAACTCATGAATAGTAACCCATGAATAGTAACCCCGACATGAAAAAGTTCCAAATTTGATAAAAACTTCAGATCAACATTTCAAAGATAATGATATTGAAAAAATAATATCATTACAAAAAAAAATAATATCCCTTACCTCGAAAGATCAAGATTTCTAGCTAGAATAACTGTATAGTCTTTGAAGGAACTTGCAAACCGCCTAGCAATACTCAAAGTATACTCAAAATACTCACAAGAATACGCCGATAATATAGAGAGAAAAAACTTTCATTTAAATGTGTGATTTTTAATTCTAACCTAAGCACCCTATTTATAGAAATTGCTTAGAACACCAAAGCGAAAAATTTAATAAATTAATAATATAATTATATTATTTTCTACACATGTCTAGAATCTGATTTCAGCCATCAAACACATGCCACCTTCTAGAAAAAATAAGAAAAAAACGTTTTTCTAATTTTAAATATTTTAAACTTCCAAAATCAATTATTTGAGCTTGAACTTCAATAATTCATAATAAATAGCCGTTTCATCAGAAAATTCGAATCTCATGAGTTTTTATAGGAAATTCAATTCTCTACAACTTTGCAGAAGAAAGTTTTCCAAAATTCCAATCAGAAATTGACCGAAATCCACAAACGGGCAATTTTACAGTTATAATCAAATTTCAAATCAATAAATGGGGTCCATTTACATGTTTAACATGTTTTAAACATTTATTGCAACAAAAATACTCTTCCTCCTCATATACTCATATATCCCACATTCGTTGTAAAAATATCACCGCTAATATATTATTAAAATAATATATTTAAATGAATTATTTTATCGTAAAAGATAAAATATTAATTTTCAACAATTGTCATTTTAATAATTTTCTCCATCTATATCCACATAAAATCAATATTTTCCTCATCATATAAATCAATAATTAATTATTCACAAATAATATTACGTAATCACAATATTGACAACCGGTTCCTCCTGAGAGGGGGCTTTCCAATAAGAATTTCTTCTTCTTGGCGCCAATTAGGTGACCAAACCTCTCCTGAGGTAACTTTCTAGACATTGCCAATAATGTTATCTAATAATATTATTCAGATAATATGAATTATTGCTTCGATAATGAAAGATATTGTGTAATGACAATTATTGAAACAATGAAGAATATAAAATATCAACGCAAAGAATTATTAACTCAATAAAATCTTCGAATAATAATTATCAGTAACCATTATTGAGTAGTGCCTTCTTCGTAAGAATCAATAATTGGTGCAATACCGTATACTCTTGTTCAACAACGCGTATTAGTGTGTTTTTAACCAACGGTATTCCAACAATGATAATTCAATTCTACTTTTTTATTTAAAAACAACTCATATTTGTCGTTTTCTTCATCCAATCGCTTTCCGTTATGGGGCCCACACATGGTCACTACCCGTCGCATTTAATATTCCCCACAAGCATTTAATATTCCACGACCAAACGAATATTCCCCGACAATAATGAATATTTTATAACCACTTGCTTATTTTGAAATATTTGCGTATTTAACCCTTAACTATCCACATTAATCAAATCAACCCTTACTATTTCAAAATAATAAATAAAGGAAATTCCTTTTATTTAAAAATTTAGGGGTCTTACAACCTCCCTCCTTATGAAATTTCGTCCTCGAAATTGACGTCGCGTACTGTGTGTTTGAAAAGGTGAGGATACCTCGCTTTCATTTCCGCTTTCCAATTCCCGTGTCATTTCTCTATAGCATGATTCCTCCACAAAACTTTAACTTGTGGTATAACCTTTCATGCGTAGGGACATGCTCCTTCCTATCCAAAATCTTGACAGTACCTCCTCATATCGTTAAGTCTTCTACTATATCTCGTCCTGGTTCTAACTCTATAACGTGGTTCGGTCTTTCACATATTTACTGAAGTACAGATATGTGAAACACATTATGAACACGAGACATTCTCGGAGGTAACGCAAGTCTATAGGCTACATTTCCTACTCGGTCAAGAATTTGAAATGGACGGATAAACCGTGGATTGAGCTTTCCTCTCTTCCCAAATCTTGTAACACCCTTCCATGGAGCAACTCGCAACAATACATGATCCCTTACATTAAATTCCACGTCCTTTCGATGAAGATCTGCATAACTCTTTTGTCGATCTTGTGCCGCTTTATATCGTTGTCGAATCATTAGTCATACGTATTTAACTTTCGGGTCCCAACAATGTTGCTTCACCCACCTCATCCCAACATATTGAGAACGACATTTTGTCCATATAATGCTTCAATAGAACCATGCCTATATTTGTTTAATAACTATTGTTGTATGAGAATTCCACCAATGGCAAGTACTTATCCCAACTTCCTTTGAAATCTAGGACACACGAGTTTTAATATATCTTCAAGAGTTTGAGTAGTCCTTTCGATTGCCCATCTGTTTGAGGATGGTATGCCAAACCAGATCAGTAAATTGCGCCCATAGCTTTTTGCAAGCTAACCCAAAATCATGAAGTGAATCTTGGGTCACGATCTAAAACTATGGATACCGCATGCCATGCAACCTCACAATCTCATTCACGCACATACTAGCAAGACGCTCAAGGAATAAGTCTCCGTGATCGGCAAGAAATGAAATGCGCAGACTTGGTTAATCTATCAACAATAACCCAAATAGCATTGATGCCTTGAGAAACCGTAGGAAGACCCGTAACGAAATCCATAGTAATGTGTTCCCACTTCCATTCCTAATCTCAAGTGGTTGCAACGGACCCTTAGGTACAAGATGCTCCGCCTTTACACGTTGGCAAGTTAAACATATCGAGATAAACTTTGCAATCTCTCTCTCATATTGTTCCACCAAAATGTATGTCAAGATCACGATACATTTTAGTAATTCCGAGATGGATTGCAAATGGCGTATTGTGTGCCTCCATCATAATCTTGTACTTCAAATCGAGTCGTTAGGAACACAAAGTCTAGAGTGGACTCAAGTATTCCTTCTTCATCAATTCTCGCTTACGGAATAGCTCCTTCTTGTACTTTCTTCTTCATACGCATCAGCTCCGAGTCGGTGGCTTGAGCAATCTTAACTTTTTCTATTAAAGTTGGCTCTATGCGTATACTTGACATCATCGCACTTTCGTTCTCAGATATGATCTTCTACTCATCGCGTTAGCTACCACGTTCGCTTTTCTAGGATGGCATGATCAGAACATGTGCTGAAATGAGTCTCCTCTTGAGTTCTTCGAAGCTCTTCCCACATTCCTTGCTCCATTCGAATTTTGTATCTCTACGAGTCAGCTGCGTTAATGGAATAGCGATTCGAGAATATCCTTCAACGAATCTCCGATAATAACCAACTAAGCCTGAAAGCTACGTATTTCGATTCATCGACTTAGGTTGCTCTCAACCGTGACTCATATCCCAATCTTGGATAAGACGTCACAATGACACCTATCGATTTACTATCGCATCGAATATGACGTCCCCTACAGAGAGTTCGGCTTAGGTGAATTCCACAAAGGAAGTCACAAGATAAAGGCTCGGTACCAAATTCTATAGTTGAATTTTTAACTCACGAAGTTCAATAGAGCCATTCGATATGAGATTTTAGAAATGAGTTTTGTCTGGGGTTCAAAGTCGATACAAAATTTAATATCGAACTTTGGGAGTAAGCCAAGAAATTCTTCAGAAATACGTCGGAAAATCAATAACAACAGAATATTATTCAAATCGACGTGTCTTTATTCAAATCCATAACATGGACTAAGAAAACTTGACATCCGTAATAAACGAATGACTTCATGGCTTGATATGAAAATGTTTGACTACAATGGTTTGATTGCTTGAATTCAATAACAAAGTTGCTTAGGAATATGAAAACTAACAACCTTACAAAAGCAATCAATTTGGCATGATGAGTAGTTAACCTTAAAATCACATCAAAAGCAAATATCTCTATAGAAATAAGGTTAACGAGTAATGTGATAGTGCCAACTTGAATCAAGCAAGATTTTTAAATAACGGATGTAATGAAATTTTCTCCTAATGGAGTCTCCACAGATAGGTCAAAGTTTAATTTCTCTCAGAGTCAAGTTCAAACGTTGAGCGCAAAGTAAGAGAGATAAAAGAATGGGTAGAAACCCAGATATCTAGTAAGGTATAAACTTCGCAAGAATTTATAATTAACTAACCCGTACTAACTTCGTTCGGGTTCCTCGCATTTTGACCGCCACACGACAAACGCTCTTCCAAGAACCGTTGACTTTGACTTTTCTCGGGACATCCTTTTGAGTCACCATTCCCATTGGATGGGTTTCGATATCGTCATAACTCGAAATTTATATGTCCTTCTTTTCCACAATTATAGCATACCTTGGAAGGCTTTGAACAGTTTGACCTTATATGTCCCTCCTCCCACATCTCAGTAGCATCTAACGGCGATCGTTCTCTTCCCTAGAATTTGTTGATGGTGCTGATGTTCTTTGCTAAACGCCTTCCGTCATCGTTAAATCTTCTCTTTTAGATTGGACATCTCTTTCCATAATATCAACGCTCGATGCGACTTTTACCCATGCATCACTCATTCTCACTCGTTCGGTTATTTCTTCTTTCACTCAGATTCCACTTTATCATCTTATACTCACGCCAAAGAGTGCTTTTCAAGCATCACGTATCGGGTAACACAAGCTTGAATCGTTGCATCCTTTTGCTCCACGATCGCTGCAATTCTTTAGCTTTGCTCTTCTAACTCATGAATACGATTTTGCAATTCTATATTTCGATCATAAAATACCTCTAATAAACTCTCTTGGTACCTCTTCTTCCTCTTCTTCCTCACTCACGGTTTGTTACCTCTGCGATTATCTCGAGATGCAACTATCAATTCTTCACTCACCACATGGATATCTCTAATTCCTTCTTCTTTGACATCACATTATCCTGTTTGGCGATTAGAGGTGTCTCCACGATCTCATTCACTCCACCATTAATATTCTCATTGACATTCTCAAATCTCATCATAAAACAAGGGTTAATTAAGGAAATCAATATATCACATAATATCCTATATCTTGACCAACTAACAAATAAGCTTAGGTAGGACACACTAGCGAAGGATTTACTCGTCTCTCCCCTCCTAGTTCTATTCCCCGATCTCCGCCAGAGATCATATCCCTAAGCTCTGATACCAACTATGACGCCCCCAAAATAGGTATACACAACACCCATTCTGAGTCGCCAAATACATGGTACAAGAAGCAAACTACAACTTCAATAATACAAATGTCGTGTGAAATACGACAATATATATATAATGAGTTTAAATATAATATTGTCTTCTAGACAATATCCACACGCAAATAAATCCCCATCATAATTATTGATTCATTATTTTACAAAAATGGCGAGGACTACTAAACAACTCTCTCTAGAACCTTCATTCCATACCCCGACTAGTACTCGCTACATTCTCGCCTCCTGAGAAGAAAAATGGAACAACAAGGAAAAGGGTGAGCTCAACTAGCCCAGTAAAGAATATTATGACTAAGATAATATACAACAAATTATCGTTAGTCTTCAACAGGAAAAATCGATAGAATACAATAGACAACAAGTTTCGAGATCAATATTCGCGTGAAAATAATAATTCATAGAAGAGTTACGTAGAGAATGAAATCTACTATAATCTATGAATTTAATAAATCCATCATCAATATTTTATCCTGTAACATCAATCAATATGCATCTGAATCAAATATTCATCTTTTGCACTACTGAGCCAAAGATATTCATCGATTAGTCATGTATTCATTTAAACACTGCTCATCTTTTTTGCACTCTGAGCCAAAGATATTAATCAATCGGTCATGTTCATCTCAACACTGCTCATCTTTTACACTCTGAGGCCAAAGATATTCTTCGAAATCATTCATCTTTGCACTACAAAGCCAAAGATATTCCATAATATCATCATTTAAGGCTCAAGATGATGAAAATATTTTTAAAGAAACGAATCCAATGAAACAAAATGACAAGGATTAAGGATTAAGGATTAGTACTTTGTTTTATCCACGCCCAAAAATACCTCAAAAATAATCATAGTGGTGTAAAATTCAAGAATGATCAAAACATGGATACAATCGAGTTAGTATCCGAATAGATGTTTTGACGAAAAGAAGAAATTTTATTTTTCGATTGAATAGTGCAGTGATACGTGAATAGTGTCAAGTATCACGTGAATAGTCTTAGATACGTGAATAATAACTCACACCAAAAGATAGAAATTCCACAAAAAACATCTTCACGCTTCATGAATAGTACTCGTGAATAGTAACTCGTGAATAAGAACTCATGAATAAGAACTCGTGAATAGTAACTCATGAATAAGAACCCATGAATAGTAACCCCATATGAAAAAAGTTCCAAATTTGATAAAACTTCGATCAACATTTCAAAGATAATGATATTGAAAAATAATATCATTACAAAAAAAAAATAATATCCCTTACCTCGAAAGATCAAGATTTCTAGCTAGAATCTAAGTATATAGTCTTTGAAGGAACTTGCACCGCCTAGCAATACTCAAAGTATACTCAAAATACTCACAAGAATACGCTCGATAATATAGAGAGAGAAAACTTGAGCCGTGTGATTTTCAATTCTAACCTAAGCACCCTATTTATAGAAATTGCTTAGAACACCAAAAGTAGAAAATTTAATAAATTAATAATATAATTATATTATTTTCTACACATGTCTAGAATCTGATTTCAGCCATCAAACACATGCCACCTTCTAGAAAAAAATAAGAAAAACGTTTTTCTAATTTTAAATATTTTAAACTTCCAAAATCAATTATTTGAGCTTTGAACTTCAATAATTCATAATAAATAGCCGTTTCATCAGAAAATTCGAATCTCATGAGTTTTTATAGGAAATTCAATTCTCTACAACTTTGCAGAAGAAAGTTTTTCCAATTCCAATCAAAATTGACCGAAATCCACAAACGGGCAATTTTACAAAAGTTATAATCAAATTTCAAATCAATAAATGGGGTCCAATCGACATGTTTAACATGTTTTAAACATTTATTGCAACAAAAATACTCTTCCTCCTCGTATACTCATATATCCCACATTCGTTGTAAAAATATCACCGCTAATATATTATTAAAATAATATATTTAAATGAATTATTTTATCGTAAAAAAAGATAAAATATTAATTTTCAACAATTGTCATTTTAATAATTTTCTCCATCTATATCCACATAAAATCAATATTTTCCTCATCATATAAATCAATAATTAATTATTCACAAATAATATTACGTAATCACAATATTGACAACCGTGCAATTCCTGCGAAAGAGAGGGCTTTCCAATAAGAATTTCTTCTTCTTGGCGCCGCAATTAGGTGACCAAACCTCTCCTTAGATGTAACTTTCTAGACATTGCCAATAATGTTATCTAATAATATTATTCAGATAATATGAATTATTGCTTCGATAATGAAAGATAACGTAGTAATGACAATTATCAAACAACAAAGAATATAAAATATCAACGCAAAGCAATTATTAACTCAATAAAATATTTGAATAAGAATTATCGTAACCATTATTGAGTAGTGCCTTCACGTAAGAATCAATAATTGGTGCAATACCGTGTCTACTGCTTGAACAACGCGCGTATTAGTGTGTTTTAACCACCGGGTATTCCAACAAGATAATCTGCAAATAACTACGCTATTATTTAAAAACAACTCATATTTGTCGCTTTTCTTCATCCAATCGCTTTCCGTTATGGGGCCCACACAAGGTCAAGCTGTTGCCGTGTCAAATAAATATTCCCAACAAAGATTTAATATTCCACGACCAAACGAATATTCCCAAACAATAATGAATATTTTATAACCACTTGCTTATTTTGAAATATTTGCGTATTTAACCCTTAACTATCCACATTAATCAAATCAACCCTTACTATTTCAAAATAATAAATAAAGGAAATTCCTTTTATTTAAAAATTTGAGGTCTTACAACATGGGTCAAACAAATTACCAAGATATTCGATGTCTTGGGATGCACGGAGAACAATGAAAGGTTCCATTCGCCACCTTTATGTTCCTATGGCGGCAGGCGACTCACCGATGGAGTCTGTAGGCGTACCATCCAAACCGCTTTCAAGATGTCTTGGAAAACGCGTTTGTAAACTATTTAATGACAAATACTTTCCTAAAATGTTCATCATATATGAAGGAAGTGGAGTTCATCGATTAGAGCAAAACAACACGATTGTGTCTTAAATACGAGGCAAAGTTTGCAGAGTTATCCGTGTTCACCTCATTTGGTGGAGAATGAGGAACGTATGACGCGGATGTTTCGAGAGGTTTGAAACCCGTGATACGACAATATCTCATTTCTCATAAATTTTCTCTCTATTCGATGTTGTTAATGGGCTCAATTGTTAGAGCGAGATAACGAGTATGTTCAACCGAGGACCATAACCGAGGATCGTACTGTAGATAGCGAACAATGCGAATAATGATAACCAAATGGAGAAAGAAATGACGGACAAAAAATGGTAACCACTCTGGTGGTAATCATGGCCATGAAAATAGAAACAAGCGAGTCGAGGAGGAGATTTTAAAAGAGGAGATTTAACAACCAATATACGAAGACGACAAAGGTCTTAAGAAAGAATCGGTTCTAAGGGAGGAGAACGACCACCCATTATATGCTATAAATGCGGGAAAGAGGGATATATCACCAAACTATCCACAACAGCCAAGGTATGCTATAATTGTGGAAAGGAAGGACATATCGCCGAGATCAGACGCATAGCGAAACCTAGTTCAATGGGGACGGTGACTCAAAAGATCGTCCCCGAAAAAGTCAAAG
The DNA here is from genome assembly GCA_020205615.1 of Panax quinquefolius. Classification (NCBI taxonomy): domain Eukaryota; kingdom Viridiplantae; phylum Streptophyta; class Magnoliopsida; order Apiales; family Araliaceae; genus Panax; species Panax quinquefolius. Next base: position 123,669,699 of record CM035162.1, read on the forward strand.
TCAACGATTCCGGAAGAGCGTTTGTTGTGGATCGTCAAAATGCGAGGAACCCAAACGAGGTGATCACGGGTAAGCTATTTATAAATTCTTGCTAAGTTTATACCTTACTTGATACCGTGCTACCCATTCATTTATCTCTCCGCTTGTGCTCAACGCTTAAACTTGACTCGGAGAAATTAGACTTTGACCTATCTGTGGAAACTCCGTTAGAGAAACTTTCATCACATCCACCGCTTATAAATCTTGTTTGATTCAAGTTGGCACCATTACCTTACCGTTGACCTTATCTCTTTAAAGATACTTGCTTTTGATGTGATTTTAGGGATTGATTGGTTAACTACTCATCATGCCAAAATTGATTGTTTTCGTAAGGTTGTTAGTTTTCATATTCCTAACCAACCCGCTGTATGCAATTCAAGCAACTAAACCATTAAAATCAATCACCGCTATATCTAATCATAAAGCTATTCGCTTATTGAAAAACGGATGTCAAGCTTTCTTAGCTCATGTTATGGATTTGAATAAAGACACGCCAAATTTGAATAATATTCCTGTTGTTATCGACTTTCCGACGATTTCAAGAACTTCCTTGCCTACCCTAGTTGAATTCTTTATTGATCTTGAACCCGCACAAAGCCCATTTCTAAAACCCCATATCGAATGGCTCTATTGAACTTCAGAGTTAAAGGTCCAACTACGAGAATTGTTGGACATCGGTTTCATTCTGGCCCTAGTACATCTCCTCGGGGTGCTCCTGCTTTATTTGTAAAGAAGAAAGACGGAGTATGCGACTTTGTATTGACTATCTGGAATTGAACCATGTCACCATCAAGAATAGGTATCCTCTACCTCGTATTGATGACTTGTTTGACCAATTGCAAGGCACAATTCTTTTCAAAATCGATCTTCGCTCGATATCATCACCAAGATTAGAATCGAGGATATTCCAAAGACCGCCTTCAAAACTCTAAGATGGGCATTATGAATTCTTAGTCATGTCTTTCGGATTGACTAATGCTCTCCGCGGCTTTCATGGATATGATGAACCGAGTATTCAAGGAATATTTGGATCGATTCGTTGTTGTCTTTATTGATGACATCCTTATATATTCCAAAAGTCGTGAAGATCATGAGCACCATTTAAAGTCGGGTACTCCAAAGGCTTCGTGAAAACAAACTATATGCCAAATTGAAGAAATGCGAGTTCGGCTTGAGGAAGTAGCATTCCTTGGGCACGTGGTGTCGAAACATGGAGTATCTGCTGATCCCACAAGATTGAAGCAATACAAAGTTGGGAGCAACCAAGTTTCGGATGAAGTACGTAGCTTTTTGGGCTTAGTGGTTATTATCGGAGATTCGTGGAAGGGTTTTCTCGAATCGCTACTCCATTAACTCAAATAACTCCGGAAGGATACAAAATTTGTTTGGAGCGCGAAGAATGCGAGAAAAGTTTCCAAGAGCTTAAGAGGAGACTTATTTCGCTTGTTTCTAACAATACCATCCGGTTCGGATGGATTTGTTATCTCACGATGCTTCGTGCAAAGGGTTAGGATGTGTTCTCATGCAACGGGGAAAATCATAGCCTATGCCTCGCGACAACTTAAAGAGTATGAGAGGAATTATCCTACTCATGATCTAGAGTTAGCGTGCAATCGCTTGCTAAAATATATGGAGGAACTATCTATATGGGGAGAAAGTGGAGATATATTCGCACCATAAAAGCCTTAAATATTTCTTCACTCAAAAGAACTCAACATCGCTGGCAATGACGTTGGCTCGAGCTATTGAAAGACTACGACCACACTATTCAATACCATCCTCGAAAAGCGAACGTGGTAGCCGACGCGTTGAGTAGAAGATCATATGCGAGCGAGTGCGATGATGTCAAGTATACGATGTAACCAACTTTAATAGAAAAAGTTAAGGTTGCTTTCCAAGCCAATCGAGGCCGAGTCGATGCGTATGAAGAAGAAAGTACAAGAAGGAGCTATTCCGGAAGCGAGAATTGATGAAGAAGGAATACTTCGAGTCCACTCTAGACTTTGTGTTCCTAATGACTCTGATTTGAAGTACAAGATTATGATGGAGGCACACAATACACCATTTTCAATCCATCCTGGAAGTACTAAAATGTATCGTGATCTTCGACATACATTTTGGTGGAACAATATGAAGAGAGAGATTGCAAAGTTTATCTCAATGTGTTTAACTTGTCAACGTGTAAAGGCGGAGCATCTGGTACCTAAGGGTCCGTTGCAACCACTTGAGATTCCGAAATGGAAGTGGGAACACATTACCATGGATTTCGTTATGGGTCCTCCTACGGTTTCTCAAGGCATCAATGCTATTTAGGTTATTGTTGATAGATTAACCAAGTCTCGCTTTCATTTCTTGCCGATCACGGAGACTTATTCCCTTGAACGCCTTGCTAGTATGTACGTGAATGAGATTGTGAGGTTGCATGGCATGCTCGTATCCATAGTTTTGGATCGTGACCCAAGATTCACTTCAAGATTTTGGGTTAGCTTGCAAAAAGCTATGGGCACGGATCTACGATTGATTTCAAGATACCATCCTCAAACCAGACGGACAATCGAAAAGGACTATTCAAACTCTTGAAGATTTATTAAGACTCGTGTCCTGACTTCAAGGGCGCTTGGGATAAGTATTTACCATCAGGGAATTCTCCTACAACAACAGCTTATCGTGCAAGTATAGGTGTGGCTCCATTTGAAGCATTATATGGGCGAAAGTGTCGCTCTCCAAAGATGTTGGGACGAGGTGGGTGAAGCAACAATGTTGGGACCCGAGTCAGTACGTATTTATCACTACGAAAAAGATCCAAATGATTCGACAACGATACAAACGGCACAAGATCGATAAAAGAGTTATGCGGATCTTCATCTAAAGGACCTGGAATTTAGTGTAGGGGATCATGTATTGTTGCGAAGTTGCTCCATGGAAGGGAGTTACAAGATTTGGGAAGAGAGGAAAGCTCAATCCACGATTTATCGGTCCATTTCAAATTCTTGACCGAGTAGGAAATGTAGCCTATAGACTCGCGTTACCTCAAGAGTATGTCTCGTGTTCATAATGTGTTTCATATATCCGTATTAGTAAATATGTGAAAGACCCAACCACGTTATAGAGTTAGAACCTGAGGACGAGATAGCCAAGACTTAACGTATGAGGAGGTACCACAAGATCTTGGATAGGAAGGAGCATGTCCTACGCCAAGAAAGGACATACCACAAGTTAAAGTTTTGTGGAGGAATCATGCTATAGAGGAAATGACCCGGGAATTGAAACGGAAATGAAAGCGAGGTATCCTCACCTTTTCAAACACTGTGTACGTACGTCAATTTCGAGGACGAAATTTCATAAGGAGGGAGGTTGTAAGACCCCAACTTATTATTAATGAAATTTAATTTTCTCTATTTATTATTTTGAAATAGTAAGGGTTGATTTGATTAATGTGGATAGTTAGGGGTAAAATACGCACATATTTCAAAATAAGCAAGTGGTTATAAAATATTCATTGTTGTTTGGAGAATATTCGCATCTTTGTCGAGGAATATTCGCAATGCGACGCTGTAAATACCAATGTGGGCCCCATAACTGAAAAGCGATTGGATGAAGAAAACGACAAATATAAGTTGTTTAAAAATAACTGGCGTGGTTATTACAAGTAATACTGTTAAAATACCGGTGGTTAAAACACAAGAAGCTTACCAGTATTGCACCAATTATTGATTCTTACGTAAGAGAAGGCACTACTCAATAATGGTTACGTAAATTTATCGCTCAAGATTTTATTGAGTTAATAATTGCAAGCGTTGATATTTTATATTCATTGTTGTTTCAATAATCACATTACACAAGATTTTTCATTATCAAAGCAATAATTCATATTATTTGAATAATATTATTAGATAACATTATTGGCAATGTCTAGAAAGTTCGCCTAAGGAGAGGATTGGTCACCTAATCAAGGCCAAGAGAAGAAGAAATTCTTATTGAAAGCCCTCTATCCCTGAACCCACTCATTGTCAATAATGTGATTCTCAGAATATTATTTATGAATAATTAATTATTGATTTATATGATGAGGAAAATATTGATTTTATGAGGATATAGATGGAGAAAATTTTAATGTGACAATTGTTGAAAATTAATATTTTATCTTTTTCCGATAAAATAATTCATTTAAATATATTATTTTTTAATAATATATTAACGATGATATTTTTATAATGAATGTGGGATATATGAGTATATGAGGAGGAAGAGTATTTTGTAGCATTAAATGTTTAACACATGTTTTGTGTGTTGGTGGACACAATTATCGAATCAGAAATTTGATTATAGTTTGTAAAATCGCCTGCTTGTGGATTTCGGTCAATTTCTATTTGGAAGTTGGAAAAACTTTCTTCTGCAAAGTTGTAGAGAATTTAATTTCCTATAAAAACTCAAGAGATTCAATTTTTCGATGAAAGGGCTATTTATTATGAATTATTGAAGTTCAAGTTCAAATAATTAATTTTTGGGAGTTTTAGTTAATTATTTTGAGAAACACGTTTTTTGCAACTAAGTTGGCCTCACATGTGATTCAAATGGGCTGAGATCAGTTGTCTAGGTGGGCTAAAGAAAATGTGAAAATATATTAATATTATATTCAATTTTCTCTTTGGTGTTCTAAGCATTTTCCTATAAATAGGTGCTTAGGTTAGAATTGAAAACACACCGTAAAACCAAGTTTCTCTCTATTTCTCTCGATATATTGAGCGTATTCTTGTGAGTATACTTTGAGTATTGTTAGACGGTGCAAGTTCCTTCAAAGACTATACCCTAGATTCCAAATTAAGTACTAATCTTTCGAGGTAAGGATGTTATTTTCTCAAATGATATTATTTCTTCAATATCATTATCTTTGAAATATTGGTTGGAACTTTTATCAAATTTGGAACTTTTTCATGTCGGGGTTACTATTCATGAGTTACTATTCACGAGTTACTATTCATGAGTTACTATTCACGAGTTACTATTCACGAGTACTATTCATGAAGCGTGAAGATGTTTTTTATGGAATTTCTATCTTTTGGTGTCGGAGTTACTATTCACGTATACGACACTATTCACGATACTCTGTGACTATTCAATTCAAAAATAAAATTTCTTCTTTTTGTCCAAAATATCTATTCTGGATACTAGCTTTGATTGTATCCATGTTTTGATCATTCTTGAATTTTACACCACTATGATTATTTTTGAGGTATTTTTGAACATGGATAAAACAAAGTACGAATCCTTAATCCTTAATCCTTGTCATTTTGTTTCACCGGATTCGCTTTTTTAAAAAAATATTTTTCATCATCCTCGCCTTAAATGATGATATTATTGAATATCTTTGGCCCAGTAGTGCAAAGATGAATGATTTCTGAAGAATATCTTTGGTCAGAAGGCAAAGATGAATGTGTTTAGATGAACACGACTTAATCGATGAATATCTTTGGCTCAGTAGTGCAAAGATGAATATTTGATTCCGTATGTATATCGATTGATGTTACAGGATAAAAGATAGACAATGAACTTTTAAATTCATACATGTAAGATAGTAGTTTGCATTCTCTACTTAACTCTTCTAATGAATTATTATTTCAATGCTAATATTGATTTAAAATTTGTTGTCTATCAGTATTCTATTAGATTTTTCCCTCGTTGAAGACTAACGGTAATTTGTTGTATATTATCTTAGTCATAATATTCTTTATCGGGCTAGTTGAGCTCACCCTTTTCCTTTTTGTTCCATTTTTCTTCTCGTGAGGCGAGAATATAAATGAAAATACGAGTCTGGGTATGGAATGAAGGTTCTAGAGAGAGTTGTTTAGTAGTCCTCACCATTTTGTAAAATAATGTATCAATAAATGTGATGAGGATTTATCTGAGTATAGATATTGTCTGAAGATAATATTTGTATTCAAACTCACGCTTTTATTGTTGTAATAATAAAGTTGTAGTTGTTTATGTACCATGTATTGACAACTCGTAATGGGTGATGTATACCTATTTTGGGGCGCCACAATTGGTATCGAGCTTAGGGATATGATCTCTGGCGAGATCGGGAATAGAACTAGGAGGGAGAGACGAGTAAATCCTTCGCTAAAGGTGTCCTACCTAAGCTTATTTTTTTAGTTGGTCAAGATATAAGGATATTATGTGATATATTGATTTCTTTAATTAACCCTTGTTTTATGACAAGATTTGAGAATGTCGATCGAGAATATTAACAATGGAAATGAGACCGTGGAGACGCTCAGTACTCACCAACGAGGAGAACGTGCAACAGTCGGGCAATGTTCCTCCCGTGAACAACACCACCGAAAGCAGATGATGAACGAGGGATGTTTAGAAGCTTTTGCGCTTCATGCAAAATCGACGAGGGAGACTCGTGTTCAAAACACGGGAGGAAATGATAGCAATTCACGGGTTGTCACAAACCAAGCAGCTTCAAAGAGTTGGGACCACCGAATTTAAGGAAAGCCGATCCGATCATGGCGGAAACATGGGTCAAACAAATTACCAAGATATTCGATGTCTTGGGATGCACGGAGGAACAGAAGGTTCCATTCGCCACCTTTATGTTCCGTGGCGAAGGCGGACTCATCGGTGGAGAGTCCGTGAAGCGCACCCATCCACCAAGACTCAAAGATGTCTTGGAAAACGCTTGAAAAACTATTTAATGACAAATACTTACCCGAAAGTGTTCGCTCATATGAAGGAAGTGGAGTTCATCGATTAGAGCAAAACAACAACGACGACGGTGTCTCAAAGACGAGGCAAAGTTTGCAGAGTTATCCGTGTTCAGCACCTCATTTGGTGGAGAATGAGGAACGATGACGCGGATGTTTCGAGAGGTTTGAAACCCCAAGATACGACAATATCTCATTTCTCATAAATTTTCTCTCTATTCGGATGTTGTTAATGTGGCTCAATTGTTAGAGCGAGATAACGAGTATGTTCAACCGAGGGACCATAACCGAGGATCGTATCGAGATAGCGAACAATGTAATAATGATAACCAAATGAGAAAAAAGCAGAGACGGACAAAAATGGTAACCACTCGGTGGTAATCATGGCCATGAAAATAGAAACAAGCGAGTCGAGGAGAGATTTAACAACGACCATATGAAGACGACAGTCAGGTTTTAAAGAATCGGTTCTAAGGGAGGAGAACGACCACCCATCATATGCTATAAATGCGGAAAGAGGGACATATCACCAAAACTCGTCCACAACAGCTCAAGGTATGCTATAATTGTGGAAAGGAAGGACATATCGCTTTCGAGATTGTATGCAGAAGCGAAACCTAGTTCAATGGGGACGGTGACTCAAAAGATCATCCCCGAAAAAAGTCAAAGTCAACGATTCCGGAAGAGCGTTTGTTGTGACCGTCAAAAAATGCGAGGAACCCAAACGAGGTGATCACGGGTAAGCTATTTATAAATTCTTGCAAAGTTTATACCTTACTTGATACCGGTGCTACCCATTCATTTATCTCTCCTGCTTGTGCTCAACGCTTAAACTTGACTCGGAGAAATTAGACTTTGACCTATCTGTGGAAACTCCGCTAGAGAAACTTTCATCACATCCAATCGCTTATAAATCTTGTTTGATTCAAGTTGGCACCATTACCTTACCCGCCGACCTTATCTCTTTAAAGATACTTGCTTTTGATGTGATTTTAGGGATTGATTGGTTAACTCCAAAATTGATTGTTTTTGTAAGGTTGTTAGTTTTCATATTCCTAACCAACCTATTGTGCGAATTCAAGCAACTAAACCATTAAAATCAATCACCGCATATCTAATCATAAAGCTATTTGTTTATTGAAAAACGGATGTCAAGCTTTCTTAGCCCATGTTATGGATTTGAATAAAGACACGCCAAATTTGAATAATATTCCTGTTGTTATTGACTTTCCGATGTATTTCAAGAAGAACTTCCCCTGCCTACCCCGTAACGTGAAGTTGAATTCTTTATTGATCTTGAACCCGGTACAAAGCCCATTTCTAAAACCCCATATCGAATGGCTCCTATTGAACTTCGTGAGTTAAAGGTCCAACTACGGAATTGTTGGACATCGGTTTCATTCTGGCCCTAGTACATCTCCTCGGGGTGCTCCTTTTTATTTGTAAAGAAGAAAGACGGGAGTATGCGACTTTGTATTGACTATCGAGAATTGAACCATGTCACCATCAAGAATAGGTATCCTCTACCTCGTATTGATGACTTGTTTGACCAACTTGCAAGGAGCACAATTCTTTTCAAAAATCGATCTTCGCTCGGATATCATCACCAAGATTAGAACCGAGGATATTCCAAAGATCGCCTTCGAACTCTAGATGGGCATTATGAATTCTTAGTCATGTCTTTTGAATTGACTAATGCTCCTACTACTTTCATGGATATGATGAACCGAGTATTCAAGGAATATTTGGATCAGTTCATTGTTGTCTTTATTGATGACATCCTCATCTATTCCAAAAGTCGTGAAGATCATGAGCGCCATTTGAAGCTGGTACTGAAAAGGCTTCGTGATAACAAGATATATGCTAAGCTGAAGAAATGCGAGTTCTGGCTTGAGGAAGTAGCATTCCTTGGGCACATGGTGTCAGAACATGGAGTGTCTGTTGACCCGACGAAGATTGAAGCAATACAAAGTTGGGAGAAACCGAAGTCGTTGACCGAAGTACGTAGCTTTCTGGGCTTATCAAGTTATTATCGAAGATTCGTGGAAGGATTTTCTCGAATCGCTACTCCGTTAACTCAGCTGACTCGTAAAGATACAAATTTCGTATGGAGCGAGGAATGCAAGAAGAGTTTCCAAGAACTCAAGAGGAGACTCATTTCGGCACTTGTTCTGACAATACCGTCTGGTTCGGATGGATTTGTTATTTACAGCGATGCTTCGGGCAAAGGGTTAGGATGTGTTCTCATGCAACATGGGAAAGTCATAGCCTATGCCTCGCGACAACTCAAAGAATATGAGAGAAATTATCCTACTCATGATCTAGAGTCAAGCGTGATCATTTTCGCTAAAGATCTGGAGACACTACATGTATGGGAGAAAGTGGAGATCTATACGCATCATAAAAGCCTCAAATATTTCTTCACCCAAAAGGAACTCAACATGCGGCAACGACGTTGGCTCGAGTTATTGAAAGATTACGACTATACCATCCAATACCATCCTGGAAAAGCAAACGTGGTAGCTGACGCATTGAGTAGAAGATTATATGCAGGTACAAGTGCAATGTTGTTAACACAAAGGCCCATTTTGTATGACTTGCAAAGGATGGAGATAGAGATAAAGGCTCCAAATTCCCACGTGATGATATCAAGCATACGAGTAGAACCGACTTTAATCAATAAAGTTAAAGCTGCTCAAGCTACGGACATAGAGTTGATGCGTATGAAGAAGAAAGTGCAAGAAGGTGCTATTCCAGAAGCAAGAATTGATGAAGAAGGAATACTTCGAGTCAACTCCAGACTTTGTGTTCCTAACGATTCTGACTTGAAGCATAGAATCATGATGGAGGCACACAACACACCGTTTGCAATCCATTCTGGGAGTACCAAATGTATCATGATCTTCGACATACATTTTGGTGGAACAATATGAAGAGAGAGATCGCGAAGTTTATCTCGAGGTGTTTAACTTGTCAACGTGTAAAGGCGGAGCATCAAGTGCCAAAGGGTTCATTGCAACAGCTTGAGATTCAGAAATGGAAGTGGGAACACATTACTATGGATTTCGTTACAGGTCTTCCCAAGGTTTCTCAAGGCATAGATGCGATTTGGGTTATTGTTGATAGATTAACCAAGTCTACTCATTTCTTGCCTATACGGGAGACTTATTCCCTTGAACGTCTTGCTAGTATGTACGTAAATGAGATTGTGAGATTGCATGGCATGCCAGTATCCATAGTTTCGGATCGTGAACCAAGATTCACTTCAAGATTTTGGGTTAGCTTGGAGAAAGCTATGAGCACGGATTTACGATTCAGTTCGGCATACCATCCTCAAACGGACGGACAATCAGAGAGGACTATTCAAACTCTTGAAGATCTATTAAGACTTTGTGTCCTAGATTTCAAAGGGAGTTGGGATAAGTACCTACCATTGGTGGCATTCTCCTACAACAACAGTTATCAGACAAGTATAGGTGTGGCTCCATTCGATGCATTATATGGATGAAAGTGTCGCTCTCCAGTATGTTGGGATGAGGTGGGAGAAGTAACGTTGTTGGGACCAGAGTTGGTACGAATGACTACAGAGAATATCCAAACAATTCGACAACGTATACAAACGGCACAGGATCGACAAAAGAGTTATGCGGATCTTCATCGAAAGGACGTGGAATTTGACATTGGGGATCATGTATTGTTACGTATTGCTCCATGGAAGGGAGTTACAAGATTCGGGAAGAGATGAAAGCTCAATCCACGATTTATTGGTCCATTTCAGATTCTTGACCGAGTAGGAAATGTGGCCTATAGACTCGCGTTACCTCCAAGCATGTCTCGTGTTCATAAAGTTTTTCACATATTTGTGCTTCATAAATACGTGAAGGACCCGAACCACATTATCGAAGTTAGAACCGGGCAGATAGATAGTCAAAGATTTAACGTACGAGGAGGTACCTGTCAAGATCTTGGATAGAAATGAGCATGTCCTACGCACAAAGGTCATACCACAAGTCAAAGTTTTGTGGAGAAACCATGCTATTGAGGAAATGACCTGGGAGTTAGAAACGGAAATGAAAGCGAGGTATCCTCACCTTTTCGAAACACCAGGTACATATATCAATTTCGAGGACGAAATTTCATAAGGAGGGGAGGTTGTAAGACCCCAACTTATTATAAATGAAATTGAATTTCTCTATTTATTATTTTGAAATAGTAAGGGTTGAATTGATTAATGTGGTTAGTTATGGGTAAAATGCGCAAATATTTCAAATAAGCAATTGGTTATAAAATATTCATTATTGTCGGGAAATATTCGTTTGGTCGTGGAATATTCTTACTATCTGGAATATTCGCATTTATGCGGCCAGCCGCAACCTTTGTGTGGGCCCCATAACGAAAGCGATTGGATGAAGAAAACGACAAGTATAAGTTGTTTATAAATAATCAGCGTAGTTGTTACAATTATCTTGTTGGAATATCCGGTGGTTAAAAGACAAGAATACGCGTTGTTGCTTACAAGAAGCACCACCATTGCACCAATTATTGATTCTTACGTAAGAAGACACTACTCAATAATTGTTACAGTAATTACTGTTCAATATTTTATTTTATTGATTCAATAATTGCTACGTTGATATTTTATATTATTGTTGTTTTAATAATTGTCACTACACAGTATTTCCCATTATCAGATCAATGATTCATATTATTTTAATAATATTACTAGATAACATTATTGGCAATGTCTAGAAAGTTCTGTCTAAGAAGAGGATTGGTCACCTAATTGCGCGCCAGTAAGGAGAAATTCTTATTGAAAAGCCCCATCTTTCCTAGGAACGGCCTAGTTGTCATTATTGTGATTCTGTAATATAATTTGTGAATAATTAATTATTGATTTATATGATAAAGAAAATATTTATTTATGTGGATATAAATGGAGAAATTTATAGAAAAGTGACAATTGTTGAAAATTGATATTTTATCTTTTCTGATAAAATAATTTATTATTATATTATAATAATATAATAATGGTGATATTTTTATAATTAATGTGTGATATATGAATAAATGAGGAGGAAGAATATTTTTGTTATTAAAAATATTTAACACATGTTTTGTGTGTTGGTGAGCCCCATTTCTTGACTGAAATTTGATTATAGCCTGTAAAATCGTCCGTATGTGGATTTCGGTCCATTTCTGTTTAGAATTTAAAAAAACCTAAACTTACAAAGTTGTAGAGAATTGAATTTCCTATGGAAGGACATAAGATTCAAATTTTTTTGATAAAAGGCTATTTATTATGAATTATTGAAGTTCCGGAATAATTGATTTTTGAAGTTTTAATTATTTTTTTTAATAAAAACTTTTTTTGCAATTGAGTGGGCCCCACATGTGTTGTAAACATGCTGAATTCAGAAGTCTAAGTGGGTGTAGGAAAATTTTAATATATATTAATATTTTATTAAATTTTCTACTTTGGTGTTCCAAGCATTTTCCTATAAATAGGGTGCTTAGGTTAGAATTGAAAATCACACCAGAAACTAAAGATTTCTCTCTCTATATTATCGAGCGTATTCTTATGAGTATTTTGATACTTTGAGTGTTACTATACGATGCAAGTTCTTTCAACACTATATCCAGTATTCCAGTCAGAAGTACTGTCTTTTTGAGGTAAGGGGTGTTATTTTCTTCGTAAATGATATTATTTCTTCAATATCATTATGCCGAAATATTGATATAAATATTATTGTAGATTTTTTACCTTTTTGTGTCGGAGTTACTATTCATGTATACTATACTATTCACGAATACGACACACTATTCAATCAAAAAATAAAATAAAATTTCTTTGTCCCCTGCATATATATTTTGTTACTATCTTTGATTGTATCCATATTTTGATCGGTATGCTTGAGTTTTACTCCACTATGATATATTATGGGGTGTTTTTGAACATAGATAAACCGCAGTACGAATCCCAATATTTGTTCTTTTGTCTCAATGGATTCATTTTCTTTAAAATATTTTTCATCATCCTCAGTCCTAAATGATGATATTACTGAATATCTTTGGCCTGTAGTGCAAAGATGAATATTTGATTCAAGATGTATATTGATCGATGTTACAGGGATAAAATATTGATGATGAATTTTTAAATCTTAGAAGATAGTAGAATTCATTCTCTACTTGGCTCTTCCAATGGATTGTTGTTTCCGCTGCAGTTGTTGATCTAAAACTTGTTGTCTATTATATTCTATCAGATTTTTCCTGGTGAAGACTAATGATAAATTATTGTATATTATCTTAGTCATAATATTCTTTATCGGCTAGTTGAGCTCACCCTTTTCCTTTTTGTTCCATTGTTCTTCCTCGTAGAAGCGAGAATGTAGCGGGAAGTAGTCGGGGTGTGGAATGATGGTTCTAGAAAGTGGTTTTAGCAGTCCTCACTATTTTGTAAAATAGTGTGATAATAATTTTAATGAGGACTCCTTTTGAGTTTGTATACTCTCTATTAGACAGTATTTGTATTTAAACTCACAGTATATGTGTTGTCGTATTTTACACGACAATAGTATTAATGAAGTTGTATTTGTTTCTGTACCATGTATTTGGCAACTCAGAATGGGTGATGTATACCTATTTTGGGGGTGTCACAGTTTCCGCACGTAACATGTAATTTCCCTTAATATCTGAGGACCGAAACTGGGAGATTTTTCATTTGTTTCCCCTTTCGTTTGGATGTTTGAATTATGGTGCAAGTAAACGTATGTGAGACATGGACCCTTTAAAATGTATCAAATACCTGTGTCAGAAATTTGAGGCTTGGTGAGGTTTGTGTAATGTGTAACAGACTTCAAATATGTCACTAACAATCATATCAATATAACAACTCGATGACATTGTGCATTACACTTTTTAAATATTTGTTAGTGCTTTAGAATGAAAGAGGTACCCATTTTTAACCACATTGGTTACATTATAAATATTTTTATCAAGAAATTAATATATACATATATATAAATATATACACACACAAACACACAACTGTTATATAATGTCATGGGATTTAGTAATCAAATTAATTCTATACTTGGATATGTATTTGCGTACAAAACTTTTATTCAACTCTATGTAACATGTGCTATCAAAATTTGATCATCGCACAACAATCTACTATTTTCTTATTATATTAATTTATTAATTGCACGTATAAATTTATTACTAACAAAATGAATAATACTGTCGCAACGCGCGGATTTATATCTAGTAATTACTACCCCCTTCGTCTTTTAATATAAAACTTTTTAGAGTTGTGCACAGTATTAAGAAAATAATTGTATAACATTAAATATAATATCAAATGTCTATATTATTTTTATATTGAAAAAATAAATTATTATTTATTAGACAAAAAATAATAAAAAACTAAAATTATATTTAATATTTAAAATAATATTAAAAATTAAGCAATTAATGCTTATTTAAAATTCTAAAAAATAATATAGTAAAGACAAAAAAATTCCTGTAAAACGTCTGGGACGGAAGGAGTATAACAATACTCCTCATTTAGTCTATATTTATATAAATAATCCTATAAATACACACGTACAAGGACACGAACACAGTGAGGTTTCCGACAAGGTCCAAAAACCCACAACGTTTCAGTAGATTTTATTCTCTACATCCTCCTGTTCCTTTATACTCCTCTCCTTGCTACTTGCGTGCAAATTTCTACTTCTGTTCTTCATAAACCCCTCGATTGCCGAGCTAATTTATCGACAGATCTTGGATTGGAGCACAGATTTTCCTCAAAAAAGTTGATTGGACTTTGCAGGTAAAGTTAAAAAAAAAATAGAAATAAGTAATCAGCATGTTTTTATTATTATTATTGAATTTCGTTAAAATTTTGTGCTTTACCCTTTCATGTTTTTTTGATGAATTTCAAGTTGAAATTATTTGTGAGATCTGAGCTACAGTTTTAACTTTCCCTTTTCCCTGTATTGCTCTCTTGGATTCTGAGGTGTAAGATTTTTTTCTTTTTCTTTTGTCTTATTTATTTATTTATTTATTATTATTTTGAGGAAAAAAGATGATTGCTTTATTGGTATCTGATCATTTTCTTGACTTAACTGTTTCTGGGTGTCGTATATATTTAAGTTTGGTACTGGGGTTTTAAGTAAGTTGTCCAGTTTATTAATTTTCATTATTTCATCAAGAGGGTGAGTTTTTATAGATTCTGATATGAAAATTTTATCTGTAATAAGTTTTATAAATTGGCACCTTATGTTGGGTTTGAAGTTCTGAAAATCCCATATTTTGGATATTTTAACTCGAATATTTTGGCTTTTAGTAGTTCATCGATAGAGTTAGTTTTTTGTTTCTGACTATGTAAATTTTGTTAGCTCAGTTAGGTATTAATTATATAATTGGCACTTTATGTTGGGTTTGCAGTTCTAACAGTCTCATTCCATATTTTGACATGAATTTTGCTTCTTGTTCTCGTTTATGGAGAATTTAATCTGAAAGTTGTTGTAATTTTAGATGTTTGGGTTCTGTATTTTGGTTAGATAATACTATTAAATTGTACTCGGTTCAAGCTAATTTTGTGTTGTAGTTTAGTTCTTGATATCATGTTTGGTGCTCTGGGAATTGAACACAATGAAATATGATACTCCTTCCGTTCATTTTTATCTATTTGTTAGAGAGTGAAATTTGTTCTTTTTTATTTGTAATTTGTAGATTTTAAGGAAACATTAATGACTTACTTTCTCGTATTATGTGTACATTAGTACTTATTTGTTTCTCTTTCATCAATCCAATATTTTCGAAGGTAATTTTGAGATTTTGCATCCACTTTGATCATTCAGAAAAAACATTAATTACATTTTTTAATCTGTGTTTTCTTCTAAAATGTCAATTGAAAAGGAGGGCATATGAACTTTTGGGAAATTTTATAGACTTTTTATGTTTGGATCTGAGATAATGATATGTGAAATTGGTAGAAGTCTGGATTTGAAGTTTAAGAATTATGAAGAGTTATTACTGTAATCTGGTCTTGAGTAAGAGAATGTTACTTCATTGGAATTCTAGTTCTACAGATTTTATTATTGTTGTTGTGTCTTGTTGTATCTACTTAATAAAAATCAAATAACTAAAACCGAAGTTTCTATTTTTCTTATTGGGGTTTCTTAATTTGCTGTGGGTTGGTTTTCACTTTTATTTTGGTTTATTGTTTTAGGTTCAATTTTTTGTCATCATCATGGATTCCCCTCAATCTGTCGTGTCACCATTGAAGAACTCTGTTTTTTCCGAGCTCGAGAAGCAAACTACAGATCTCTTCACAAGGAAGCCTGGTTATTTTTCCAGGGTAAATGAGGCTCAAAGAATAGAAAGCTTCATTGGTGTTGTTGAGGTTTATATACATCAAGCTAGGGACATCCACAACATATGCATATACCAGAAGCAAGATGTTTACGCTAAGCTCTGCCTCACCAATGATCCCGAAAATGCAGTCTCCACAAAGATCATCAATGGTGGCGGGAAGAATCCCGTGTTCAATGAGAATCTCCGGCTCAATGTTAGGAAAATCGATACTTCAATCAAATGTGAGATATGGATGTTGAGCAGGGTGAAGAATTATCTTGAAGACCAGTTGCTAGGCTTTGCTTTGGTACATCTTTCTGAAGTTGTTATCAAGAATGGGAAGCTAGAGAAGGAGTTCTCGCTTTCCTCAACTGATCTTTTTCATTCCCCAGCTGGGTTTGTGCAGCTGTCGCTCTTCTACAGCGGGGCCTCACCAGAAGTGATGGCGATTTCTGAACTGTCCAAATCTGTGCCAGATGGAGAAGTTATCACTGATTCTCTTTCCATTGCGTTTGAGAAGCTCGAGTTCCCAGATCCTAATATAGCAAATGAGAATCATTTAATGGTTTCCGAATATTATGGGATACAATGTTCCGATTTGGACTCCCAGAGCTCGGACAGTTTGGAGTCTAATGATACTGAGCCTCATCTCAGTTCGGAAATTGGTGCACAAGCAGTGGAAAACTTTTCAGCAAGTACTAATTCTCCCCCGAGCAGTGTATCAACTAATGGATCCCTATCTGCTTCATATCCCGCTAGTTTTCATTCTCCTGATACCCCAAGAGCCTCAAAATCTCTCAGTGAGGAATATATTTCGTCTCCAAAAGGCGATTCAAAAGAAAAGGTTGCAGAATCGGAAGATGCTGGGAGTGATGCATCAGGCGGTGCTCGTGAAAATTCATTCATAAAGCCTGTTGTCACTGTAAACTTTGAACCAGAGCAAAAAGTGGTGCAGCAAGATTTCGTGAATATGTACATGAAAAGTATGCAAGAATTCACCGAGTCCTTGGCAAAGATGAAGCTTCCAATGGATGTAGGAAATGGACCAACCAGTTCTGGAGATTCAAGTACGGATCAGAATTTACAGGGCTCAAACAACACTGGCTCTCGTGTTTTCTATGGGAGTAGAGCTTTCTTCTGAGCTTTTGTTGAATTGGTTAAGACGACGATGTGCAGGTGACTTTTAGAGTTAAAATTAAGACTGATGATGCTATATAATGTAGTACGTAACTATGTATCATGGTGTTATCCTTTGTTAGTTGGGATTTATCATGGTGTTATCCTTTTTTAGTTGGGATGTTTAAGCTGATTGAAAATCCTTGACATGTCTGTGTTGCAACTTATAAGCTTTGTTCAAGTGGTGTTGGTCATACTGTATAATTGAGATTATTCTTATTCATCTTTGTTTGTAACAACTACTCTTCAATGATGTGATTAGCTATGTAAGTTTCCTTTGTTGCCAGTTCAATAATTGTGTGAACATGTAATAGCTGACAACTCACCATTCTGCTTTATATCTATCTATGGGGTGTCTGGGTTTTAAACATGAGTTTGGAGCAGATGTGAACCTTAGTGGTGTCTGGAAATAACAACACAGAAAAAAAATCACAAACAAGACGTAATTTTACGTGGTTTGCCCAAAAGGTCGGGTTACTCCATGTTTGCGGCGAATCAGTCTCGAAATATCTCAACCCGAAAGTACAAAGTACTCCGAAAATTTGTGTTGGGCCCCCCAAACTCCTTCTGAGTTATTTGTAGCAGCAAACAATACTAATAATTGTGTAAAGTTGTACTAGCTGACAACTCACCATTCTGCTTTATACAAGGAGGGTCCGACCTATTTGGGTTAATTAACATATTACTCAATTGAGAAGGTCAATAGAGTTGTTCAATTACTTGAATGTGGATTGACTGAACGTGAAGAAAATGCTGGGGAATGGTTTAACCACTCATGTATTAAATATCCACATCCCTCAGTCAATCAATTAACACACAATATTCATTCAATTGGACAAATATACACAACGCTCCCAATACAGTGACCAAACTCTAATTGTTACGTACTGTGAATTAGTGCTCCGTTCTCGATCATAGTTCGGAGACGCTGTTGGGTTAAAGGGAACTACATGAGTTTTTTCGCATCAAATGCTTAATCACGCTTCAAGAGGTATGCCTTTGAATCAAAGGCTTTGATTATCCTGATTATGTGTAAATATGAATAGCATGCATATTAAAATCCCTTCATTGGTATCAAAACATGGTTTTATGATCTCGTGTATGCTATGTATGAAATATTTATACTTTATGGTCATGATTACATGTTTAAAAAGCTTGAAAACATCAATAATGACAATCTTAGATACACTAAATGTTAGGGGCTAATATTGCAGTATATTGTAGCCTAAACACAGTTGTATATGATCTGCATAATTTGAGTTTAATTGGATAATTAATTTAAAATTAATTTGAAACCTAGTTTGCAAACATCCTTCTTTGAACAGCCATAACTTTTTTTTGTGTTTGTCCATTTTGAATGATCTTGGTATGTATGCGTAGTATATCTTACAAGCTTTCCAACGATATATTATGGGCCTAAATCGGAGTTATATAGAGTGAGATATGGCTTCTCAAAATTTTAGTCGCGAAATGGTATTTCTATAAATTTTTGTGGCTGGAGGTTGAAGATGACCCATGCGCCCGACCCGCGCACCTGACCTGCGGTTCTGACCCGCTTTGACAGATTTTTCCTATTTAATTTCTAGAAAATAATTTATTAATTATTTTTAGCATATAAATTAATTTAAAAATAGTAATTGTGACTATTAAATTCTGGAAAATAATTATTAGTATATAATTAATATTTGTACTAGAATTTTGAAATATTAATGCTTTTGATATTTTTGGTTAATTTTCTATCTATTAATTAATGATTTATTAATTATAAAAATTAGCAAACATATCACGAAACTTCCGAAAACTTTCAATGACTATATTATGATGCTAAGTTATCTTTGTTGTAATTTTTCCAGAGGAAAATATTTGTTTATGATATTTTTGGTTAATTTCTAATTAATTGTGTAATGACTTATTAATTATGAAAATTAGAAATTTATCATAAATTCCAGGAAAATTTCAGTGACTATATTATGATGCTAAGTTCTCATTATGAATTTTTCGTAGGGAAAATAATCAGATTGTATAGTTTTGGCTAATTTCCAATTAATTATGTGATAGTTTATTAATTATGGTAATTAGCTTGATTATCAGAAAATTTCAGAAAATTACAGTAGCCTTTAATGATGATGAAATTCTGTTATAAAAGTTTTTGGAAGAAATTAATGATTTGGATATCTTTGGTTAATTTCCATCTTTTTATGCATGATTAATTAATAGTGATAATTAGCAAAATTATCAAAATAAATTCAAGAAAATTACGAAAAATTTTTGTGATATTAATATCTGATAGAATTTTTTTTGGATGTATTTTAAAGTTTTATAGCATACTTGGTATATTTATTGAGTAATAATGCCTATTATTTAATTCCATTTGTTAATATTTTTGGAATATTAATTGTTGGTACTTGGAATTAAATTACTATGTTGTAATTACATATATACCCCTATTCCTAGTGGGAGTGATTTAGGTTTTAGTAATTTAATTAAATTATTCCCTAAATTATGTCTTATGCGCTGAGAAATTAAATTTAAATAATTAGACATTTATATGGATTATGATTCCTAAGCTTAGTCAAGTCTCCCTTCTACATTTATGTCGCATTATTTTTATGTTAATTTGGTTCATGTGGCAAAGATATCTTATAGACTGTGGTGAACATTGAATATCTCTAATCAATCCTCATATTTAAATCAAAGTAGAAAATGGCTTCAAAACACATTATCACAGACCTTAACCAAGGAAACAAACTAGACGGAGATAACTATGACGCGTGGCACCAGAAAGTCAGGATGGTTTTGGAGGAGCAAGAGGTTGAAGAAACCCTGCTGTCCAAAATGGCTAAACTAGAGGGTGAAAATGCAAAGGATCCGATCAAGGTTGCTGCCTTCGAAAGTTGGCGCAAAAAGGATCGTATCTCTCGCATAACGTTGCTGAGCTGCATGAACAATGACTTTCTATTTGAGGGAATTATAGAATTAACCATAAGATTTGATGGTTACAAAAAGAAAGATAACCACACTATGAAACAACACCTTCGAATCATGACTACTATGATCCGGGAGTTGAAATCCAGAGGTACTCAATTGTCAGACGAATAACAAATTTTAGCGGTGGTTCGCTCCATTCTCGATAATTGGGAACATATGCGGGTCAACATGACTCATAACGAGAATATCAAGACCTTTTGTAAGACCCCGAAATTTTTAAATAAAAAGGAATTTCCTTTATTTATTATTTTGAAATAGTAAGGGTTGATTTGATTAATGTGGATAGTTAAGGGTTAAATATGCAAATATTTCAAATTAAGCAAGTGGTTATAAAATATTCATTATCGTCGGGGAATATTCGTTTGGTCGTGGAATATTCAGATCGTCGGAATATTCGTATTAACCACAAGCAAAATGACCATGTGGGCCCCATAACGAAAGTGATTGGATGAAGAAAACGACAAATATAAGTTGTTTTAAATAACGGCGTAGTTATTACCAAGTTAATACCGCTGGAATACCCTAGAGTTAAAACACACTAATACGCGTTGTTGAACAAGAAGACACCAGATATTGCACCAATTATTGATTCTTACGTAAGAAGGCACTACTCAATAATGGTTACGAATTATCTTATTCAAAGATTTTATTGAGTTAATAATTGCACGCGTTGATATTTTATATTGATGTTGTTTCAATAATTGTCATTACACAAAGATCTTTCATTATCGAAGCAATAATTCATATTATCCGAATAATATTATTAGATAACATTATTGGCAATGTCTAGAAAGTTCTGCCTAAAGGAGAGGTTTGGTCACCTAATTGCGGCGCCATGAAGAAGAAATTCTTATTGAAAGCCCCTCTTCCTAGAAGCTGCTACGGTTGTCAATATTATCATGATTCTGTAATATTATTTGTGAATAATTAATTATTGATTTATATGATGAGGAAAATATTGATTTTATGTGGATATAGATGGAGAAAATTTTAAAATGACAATTGTTGAAAATTAATATTTTATCTTTTCTCGATAAAATAATTCATTTAAATATATTATTTTAATAATATATTAACTGTGATATTTTTACAACGAATGTGGGATATATGAGTATACGAGAGGAGGAAGAGTATTTTTGTTGCAATAAATGTTTAAAACATGTTAAACATGTTGGTGGACCCCATTTATTGAATCGAAATTTGATTATAAATTTTAAAAATCGCCTGCTTGTGGATTTCGGTCAATTTCTATTTGGAATTTGGAAAACTTTCTTCTGCAAAGTTGTAGAGAATTGAATTTCCTATAAAACTCATGAGATTCGAATTTTCTGATGAAAGGGCTATTTATTATGAATTATTGAAGTTACGAGTCTCAAATAATTAATTTTTGTAAGTTTTAATTATTTATTTTATGAAAAACGTTTTTATCATTTCTTTCTAGAAGGTGGCATGTGGGAAATGCTAGGATCTGAATTCTAAGGTTGGCGTATGAATTTGATATATATATATATTAATTTATTAAATTTTCGCTTTGGTGTTCTAGCAATTTCCTATAAATAGGTGCTTAGGTTAGAATTGAAAATCACACCAGAAATCAAGTTTTCTCTCTCTATATTATCGAGCGTATTCTTGTGAGTATTTTGAGTATACTTTGAGTATTGCTATACTTGATTAAGTCCAAGTCATAGCCTATATCCTGGTGTTTCAAATTAAAAGATTGATCTTTCGAGGTAAGGGATATTATTTTTTCAAATGATATTATTTCTTCAATATCATTATCTTCAAATGTTGATCCAAGTTTTTATCAAATTTGGAACTTTTTCATGCTCAGGTTACTATTCATGGGTTACTATTCATGAGTTACTATTCACGAGTTACTATTCATGAGTTACTATTCACGAAGTTACTATTCACGAGTACTATTCATGAAGCGTGAAGATGTTTTTGTGGAATTTCTATCTTTTGGTGTCGAATTACTATTCACGTGATACGACCTTTGACTATTCACGATACTGACCTTATTCACGATACTTGGTATTATTCAATCAAAAATAAAATTTCTTCTTTTCGTCTAAAACATCTATTCGGATACTAACTCGATTGTATCCATGTTTTGATCATTCTTGAATTTTACACCACTATGATTATTTTTTTGAGGTATTTTTGGGCGTGGATAAAACCAAGTACGAATCCTTAATCCTTAATCCTTGTCATTTTGTTTCACCGGATTCGCTTTCTTTAAAATATTTTCATCATCCTCGGTCTTAAATGATGATATTATTGAATATCTTTGGCTTTTGTAGTGCAAAGATGAATGATTTCTGAAGAATATCTTTGGCTCAGAGTGCAAAGATGAACAGTGTTGAGATGAACATGACAGATTGATTAATATCTTTGGCACAGAGTGCAAAGATGAACAGTGTTTAAATGAATATGACCAATCGATGAATATCTTTGGCACATAGTGCAAAGATGAATATTTGATTCCGATGCATATTGATTGATGTTACGAGGATAAAATATTGATGATGGACTATAAATTCATAGATTATAGTAGATTTCATTCTCTACGTAACTCTTCTATGAATTATTATTTCATTAGAATATTGATCTCGAAACTTGTTTGCTCTATTGTATTCTATCGATTTTTTCCCTGTTGAAGACTAACGATAATTTGTTGTATATTATCTTAGTCATAATATTCTTTATTGGGCTAGTTGAGCTCACCCTTTTCCTTGTTGTTCCATTTTTCTTCTCGGGGGCGAGAATGTAATGGAGTACTAGTCGGGTATGGAATGAAGGTTCTAGAGAGAGTTGTTTAGTAGTCCTCACCATTTTGTAAAATAATGAATCAATAATTATGATGGGGATTTATTTGAGTATAGATATTGTCTGAAGACAATATTATATTTAAACTCATTAAGATATATTGTCGTATTTCACACGACATTTGTATTATTGAAGTTGTAGTTTGCTTTTTTGTACCATGTATTTGGCGACTCAGAATGGGTGTTGTGTATACCTATTTTGGGGGCGTCACACCTTTGATTATATTCGTCGTCACTTGGAGCTCGAGTCTGAGCGCCTTGATGTTATCAAGACCTCCAGGGCATATGTGGCTGAATAAAAATCTTGTAGAGGGTTCAAGCTTAAGAAGAGGAAGAAACATGCTTATCCTACTGCACCTAAAGGGGCTGCGAGTGGTGGTGCTATCAAGCGTAAGAGAGGCAAATGAGGTTCTGGTAAAAAGGACAAAACCAAGATGACATGCTATAATTGTGGCAAGGTGGGATACTTCGCTCGTGAGTGCACTTAGCCGAAGAAGGTAATTCCTAGTCCTAATCTATCTATGTGCTTAGTATCAAGTACTATTTTTGTTGCTCATTCTCTCCATATGTGGATTGTACACTCCGGAGCAACGGACCACATAGCTAGAGATCAGAGTGGATACGTGGAATACCGCCGAGTTCCAGTTGGCAGAAAAGTATACATTGGGAACGATTCCAGTGTGGATGTGCTAGGCATTGGCACTTACAAACTGGAAATGAGATGATGCTCAACATTGATCCCTTATGATGTACTTTATGCGCCGGATGTCCGGCAGAATTTATTTTCTATTTTATCAGTACTTTATTTAGGCTATTCTGTTAGTTTTGAGAATAATTCTGTAATAATTTCGCATGGGTCGAATGTTTTTGGACATGGTTTTATGATGAATGGTTTTATGATTTTGGATACTATTGATTCTAGCAGTAATAGTAGTGATTATTATTCCTTACTTGTTGAAAATGATCATAATAGTTCAATTCAATGGTATGCTAGAATATTAGGCCATATTGGACAAGATAGAATGGTCAGGTTAGCTCGAGTAGGTCTTTTAGGCCCACTCGCTAAGGTCAATCTACCCACATTTGAATATTGTTTGGCGGGAAAATCAACTAGAAAACCATTCAGTAAAGCCACTAGGGCAGAAATATCATTGTAACTTATTCACTCAGATATATGTGATCCTATGAATGTGAAAGAAGTGCATGGACATTCCTATTTTCTCACAATGATAGATGACTATACGCGCTTCGGGTATAGTTTCTTGATCTCTCATAAGACCGAGGCATTAGATTGCTTTAGACGTTATTTGATTGAGGTCGAGAATTAGTTAGATAAAAGTGTTAAGGCATTTCGAACTGACTGAGGCCGCGAGTATCTGTTCGATCAGTTTAAAGAACTTTGTGAGGAAAAAGGGATAATCAGGCAACTGAAAATCCCTAGAACTCCGCAACAGAATGGTGTGGCGGAGAGGGGGAACCGAACATTATTAGACATGGTTAGGTCTATGATGACGCAACCAAATTTGCCTATCTCCTATTGGGGTGATGCATTGTTGACTGCGATATATATACTTAATCGTGTGCCTTCAAAATCAGTCAAATCCACCCCATATTAAATGTGGACCGGCAGAAAGCCCAAATTGGGCGGAATGCGGCCTTGGGGATCGGCATGTTACGTGCACAACACTTCTCATCATCATAGGAAGTTGGGCCCAAGGGGAAAGAAGTGTATTTTTGTAAGATATTCTGAACACTCCAAATGCTATGTGTTTGTAGGAGAGCAGCCTGATGGGACTTTATCTGAGATAGAGTCATGAGATGCGAATTTCCTTGAGATGGATTTTCCTAACAGAGGTGATGTGAGCAAGGAAATGAACCTTTATAAGATAGAGGAAGATTTAGGCGCCCCAACTCATACAATAGAAGCCGAAGAGGTTATTCCTCAAGCTCCTGTAGAAAGTGAGAGTGACGTGCCTTCGAGCAGTTCTCATCCATCAAATGAAGAGTCTCATGTTCCTCAAATGCGTAGAAGTCAAAGCGGTAACATTCCACGTCGTCTTTTTGAGATTGAGGGGAATATCTTTGTGGCTGATGCACATGACGATGAGGAACTTCGATCTTATCGAGCTGCTCTTCATCTGCTATGAAAGATAAATGGATGATTGCAATGGAAGAAGAGATGGAGTCCATGAGGACTAATCAAGTCTGGGACTTAGTTGACCTTCCACCAGGGCGAAAGGCTATTGGGAACAAGTGGGTTCTTAAAGTCAAACGCAAGGCGGATGGTTCCATTGAAAGGTAAAAAGCTAAGAGTAGAGTTGTGCTTAATAGAGAATAGAAACCCTAACCCTAAGTTCGGATATGGATTCTATAGAAAATATAATTAAAATAATTGTATTAATGAGTACGTGTTGGTACTGTATAGAATTATTGATAAATGATTGATCGAGTATGGTACAATATTAGTAAACCCTAATAAGGGATTAGAAACCCTAATCTCAAGATTAAAAACCCTAACGCGTAGTTAGGAACCCTAACTGAAATCTGGGAAATCCTTATTTTAAATTCGGGAATCCTAAACCCTGATTAGGAAACCCTATTCCTAATTAGTAAGCTCTAAAGTGATTAGTAAAATTTAATGTGATTAGTAACCGTTAATATAATTAGAAAACCCTAATTATATTTTTGAGATCTTAATTTTCTACTTTATAACCCTAATTTAGAAAATCCTAGAAGCTAAGGTTGTAAAACCTAAGGGTTAGAACCTTAGGGTTAAACCCCAAGGGTTTGGACAAAAGTCAAGAATGCAATTAAAATGATAATACAAAAGTCTAAAATGCCCTTTATGAATTTTTTATTAGGTAACTTGTAAATCTTACCATATTTGGGGTTGGTGACCAACTAATTTGACCATTGTGACTTATATTATCAGCCAAACCAGATCCAATTCGCCACCTAGCATGTTGGATTCATTGAATCAAATATTTAGGTGATAAAGAGAGAGAAAGTCACTAATATTGCTCATTTTGCACTCTAGCTCTCAACAACTCTGTCTCTCTCTCCCAAACCTCTGAATTTCCAAAGTAATTCAGTCACTAGAACATCCCTTAGATCATCAAGATCAGTGGAGAAGAGCTTAGATCAAGGATTGGACAAGAGAAGGTAAAACCCTAACTCATAGTTTGATCTTGTATGCTAAGAAAAATTTCGTGTTTATATGTTTAGAATCATGTTAAAAGATGTTTTATGATGATCTATGATGTTACATCATAGATCTATAGCATCAAGAAGCCTTAAAATAGAGTTTTTGAAAAATTGCCCAAGAACATGAAAAATGCTCTGACAACCATATGTCAGTGGCTCTAGATCCTTATCTGTTTTTGATTTGGGTTGTTTTCTGTTTTAGACTTGTAGTCTGACATGAGGACTGTGATCTGGAAGTGGAATCATAGCTATTCCATGTCCAGATTACAAGATATTGTTGGTCAAAGTGAGTTGACCGAACATGACCAAGAGTTTTTGGGCAACTGAGAAATTCGTTTCCAACGTCTGACAAGATTTTGCCAAGCCAATAACTGTCAGGTTTTATGTGATATGTGGATGTTGTTGTATACATGTTGTAGCCTGCTAGATGGAGTATAAATCCATGCCTTAAAACCCCTTAAACAACAACTATGTTGGATATAGGAGATGGTCAAAGTAGCCATCCGAAACTAATTTTGAGTTTTTGGAATTTCCAGAAACCGTATGAACAAGCCCTCTGACAGGGTTTGACCGGATCATATTTGGTGATTGTGTTATAGTTGGACTGCGATTATGTTAGGTAGTTGTTCCTTGTCATGTGTGCTACCTATTTCGACCATGAGAACAACGAACGAATGACCAGAACACCAAATTAATGGAGCTTGAAAGTGGTACCTCGAGACTGTCTAGGTTTCTAGGTAACCCAGAAAACCCAGATGATGTCTGACAGTGACTTTAAGGGCTTGAATCTTCAAAGTGTGAAATTGTATGCCCAAAATGAAAGTTGATAATTGTAGTGTTACATACACACTACCAAATCAGTGTCTTAAGCTGAGAATTTCAAGTGGTCAAACGTGGACCCTTGCTAACTGGACTGTTAGTGTTCTTGAGCTCAAGAACACCAACAACGACAAAAAAGCGTCGCTATAGGCTATAGCGACGGATACAATTAATTTTGAATTTTAGATTTTTTGGAAATTAATTAAAAATAGAAAATAAATTCTATAAATTACAAAAATGATTTTAAAAATTATTTTAAATTATGAAAATTAACTTTTGATAATTTTAGATAATTTTCATTAATATTTATAATTATTTGAATATTAATTATATTTAATTTATTTAATTAGTATATTAAATAAATTAGAGAAAAATAATTTTAATATTATAAAATTATTTTAAATAAGAATAAAGTGTTTAAAAATATTTTGAGTTATAAAATGTAACTTTTAATATTTTTTGAGTAATTTACATTAATAAATTAATATTAATGATATTAGATTTATTTAATTATTATATCAAATAAATGAGTTAAAACTGGTTTTATTGATTTAAAATCATTTACAAATGAGAAAAATGATTTAAAAATATTTTAAGTTATAATTAATGACTTTTAATATTTTGATAATAAATTCATTAATATTTAAATATTAATGGTGATGATTCAAAAATGATTTTAATTATTTTAAAATCATTTAAGTGAAATATTGATGATTTATAAATATTTTAAGTTTAATAATAACTTTAATATTTTGACAAGTATGTCATTAATATTTTAATATTATTAAATATTAATGATGATGGAATTAATTAGTATTTAAATCATTTAAAAATGATTTCGGTGTTTGAAAAATTATTATAAATTATAATAATTGTTTATAAATTATTAAAAGCTTTCAAAAAATATTATGAACGATATTTGACTTATCTAATATAATATTGAAGCTTTGAGACCGAGTTTAAGTGACAACAAATGTGTAAATTGTGGAATAGAGTGAGCTGTACACCGAGAGGAGACCGAAGTCCAACCAGACCGAACTAGTTAGACTTGATAAGTGTTTATATAGGTTATAAACACTAATGTGACTATGTGGTAATGTGTCTAAGAGAAGTATTAACTGTAAATTACAGTATTATGTGTTGTGATTTATTGTGCTAATTGTGAGACCGATATTGTGATTATAGGTCTTGTGAACGCAGATAAGTATATTGTGTAGCAGTAATCAACGCGGAAGGCAAGTTTCCTAACTCAACCTTGAGTTATATCTTTTAAATATTATGGTGGTTAATTATTATTGATTAGACCACGACTGAGAATTATTGTTGATTATTCGCAGTTAGTGCATGTTTATTAATTCAAATTGAATTAGTGATTATGAGAATATACTTGGAGAATAACTGTTGTTGGATATTTACATCCGTAGAAGCTATTAGTGTTTGCAAATAGTACAGTCAAATTCTGTTTATTGTTAAATCGTGTTGAGAAATGTCTTAGCTAATTGTTCTGGCTAGACGAACATTTGTTAGAACTTGATAGGTTCGAGAAGAGAAGAGAAGAAAATTTAATTATTATTGATAGATCGATGCCAATTGTTTCGGCTAGATCGAAAAAGAAAACTTGATAGGTTCGAGAAGAGAAGAGAAGAGAAGTGATTAGATATTGAAATCATTGTATTTCGTTGTTAAATCAAATTCTGATTCAAAGATTGAGAAGAACAACCTTTTATATAAAGGATACATTTTAGGTCGTATTTTCGGCCTTTGCGCACTTTTAAATATTATGCATAATATAGGGTATAATGAAGCTGATCACTTTATATACTTGCAGAGGGGTATGATTTAATCTTTATGGTTATCTAATACACCTGGGTATATCAAAGTAAATTTTTGATAGTTACTCAAGAAGAGAAGTTCAAGATCCTTTGTGATCACTCAGCATAAACTCTAGAAAATATTTCCAATCTGTTATTTGGATATATCAGAGTAAATCTTTGATAGTTACTCGAGAAGAGAATTTCAAGATCTTGTAAGATCATTTATCATAAACTCTAGAGAGTATTTATAAATTATTATTCAATAGAATATCATAGAAACTTTGAAAGCATTGTATCCTTTCGTTAAGGTGTTGCTTAGGTTGCGAGAAGATTGGTTAGAGAAGAATGAATTGTTCAGCTATTTCAAAGTTCCCCGAACTTTGGTGTCATTCTATCCAAAAAGATAGTCTGTTGTTCTGATTCTTATACATTCATTGTATATCTTAACTTGCGGGGCAATTTGTTGCTCACCCTTGCTAAATAAAACATTTTAGCTAGGGACGAAGTGGCTAGAGGTGCTATGAAGAACAAAGGCAAAGATGTTATGCTATAATCGCTATGGTTAACATTATTATTATGTTGTATTTGTAAACCCTTTTTGTATATCTAAAGGGTATGTTTGTAATATAAAGGTTAGATAACCTAGGACGAATGTATTAACTATATTAGTTAATCTGTTGTAAATTTTCTATTCATATTTAAATGGGTAGTTAGATGTTATTATATTGTGGATCTTGATCACCAAACTCTGGAGTCAGGTAACCCGGATTTGGGGGCGTCATAGCTGACATCAAATAAAGATGAGCAGAACAGAATGAAGATCAGCTACACCAGAAGAGATGTGGTCCAGACTCGAAGTAGAATGCAAAGAGGACCACGCAAAGCTGCTAAGTATAGAAGATGTTCAAGCTTAAAGACATCTTAGCAGCAAGGCACCAACAACAACATCAACACCAACAAGTAGCCAGGGCCTGAGGGGTCCTTGTCCGGTGGGACTAAATGAAGGTCCAAGCCTGCTAGGCTTGAAGAGTTCTTAGGGAACTAGAGGAGTTCCAAGCCTACTGGGCTTGAAGAGTTCTTAGTGAACTGAAGTTCCAAGGCTGCTGGCCTTAAAGGAATCTTAGTGATTTAGGGTGTTGCCCTTGCTTAGTGGAAATCCTGCGAGTTAAAGCAGAAGAGTGGATTACGAGCTTTAGTCTTTGAACAACTTAAATTCCTTGTGTCATTTACTTTATGTCATTTACATTATGTACCTAACTGCTATAACTGCTATGTATGTATTAACTGCTTACAACTTAACTAACTCTAAGAACAATGTATGAATGATTATGAATATATCAATGAAGTGGATCTTTTACTTATTCCGCTGTGCTTGAAAAGATTCTTATATTAGCATCATTAGTGACACACAATAAACAAGAAAAGTATTTGAAACGAAAAATGATCTATTCAACCCCCCCTTCTAGATCTATTGTGTGCCTACTGGGAACTAACAATTGGTATCAAAGCAGGTTCTCATGCTATATTCAAAAGCTAATTGCTTTGAGTGTGATCCTAGGCACAAATATTGTTCTAAACTTAATTTAGTAGTAAGTCACTTGTAAATGCAGATGAACTCACACGTTGAAAGTATTTTGTACAGGTACATGTGTATATACTCTTGAAGCTGCTCAGATTAGTCCATGTTCTTAAATGCCTTAACAATAAGACCAATCCTTGGCCACAGTTAATCTTATAGTCTGAAGACCATACAAGGGAGCTCAAGAGACATCAACAGCAAGAGTCAAGCTTCCACCAGCCTAAAAGATGAAAAGGCCATATATGATAAGAAGTGCTTATCCAGAGGAGAAAGAAGAACCTCTCAAATATGTATTTGGCCAACCAACAGCTGGATATGAACCTTGAGGACTCAAGGCTGTCAAAGAACTAAAGATGCCAAGATTCTCTTAGCTTACATCTTCAAGACTATGACTGAGTAATCGAAGGACAACTGGATTAACAAGTTGTCAGGAGTAAATGAAAAATTATGCACATCAATGTCTAACCTCAGTATATGAAGATAAATGACTATCAAGAAACTGACAATGGAAAGGTACGATTCATCATTTGTATAAATGTGTACATCATGTTGGATCACCTTATGCACTATAACAGTATTCTATCAAGAGACCATACTCTACCTAAAAAGGGAGAAGAGAAAAAGTACACTGAGGTTAGAAACTCAAATATTAACAAACTTTCTCTCCATCCAAGTTTTAGGTTGAAGATATCACCTTGAAAGAAATCTAAAATATGCCATAAGCATATCAAGGTATAATTAATCTTAAGTGGAGTAATCGCTGATGGGTTAGTATGTATGTACAAACCTATGTTCTAAGGTTTTGATAACACATAGAGTATGATCAGTTCTACAAGAGTATCTTGAAGATTCGTAGAAACTGATCACCTTCATGAATCAACCAGATACAAATAAGTGATAGAGTTGATTCTCACTCTGTGAACATTTAAAACCCTGTGAACATAACCAAACAAATGATGAAAGCATAAAAAAAGAGTGTTTTATTAAAATGTTTAATCTTACACACACTCATCATCATGCATCTAACCATGGGTACCAAAAATAGAAATTTATCTAACCTGCAGGTGCTTGGTCTGTCTGACCACACTAAGGGATGGTGGAACAGAAGACTCCAGTCAAGAAAATTTAACCAACAGAAGGCTTAAGACATTTGAGAAATGTTTCTGACAAAATCCTTATTCGTCAAAGCCTGTCCTTGAAGATTTGCTGAGCTAACATGAATGAAGCTCACATGGTTACTAATCTCCATATGGAAGTAGACCATTCACCCTAAGATAAAAAGGGTCATATATGCTCAATCATCCAAAGCATATCAACTGAGAAGAACCCTCAAGGAACTCATCATAGAAGCAGAACTCCGCAAGCACAAACTGTCAAAGAAGACTACGTTCGTAGTATTGTCAAATGATCATAGAAGTGATCAGTCCTGAAGGTATCCATTTCTATGATACAAAAAGATTTAATTGATAATTATGACTTCAGTCAGAAGGAGATATGCAAGGCTGCCTGCTGATACACATGAAGAAGAAGAACTCACACCTCTCTAAGAAGATAGTATCAACCATGGGGGTGCATTGATCTGTTAAGGAACGACATCACTGAAAGTATCAGAAACACACTATGAAGCAATATACCAGTTAAAAAGTCCCAAAACTTTGTGGCTGATGAACCAAATGAAGATCCATAGTTAGTAGGAATGTCTCAAAACGTACTACTGATAACCTTGTCAACCATCTAACTCAAAATCGTGGAGCGCCATCAAACATCTGATCGTAGTGTAAGAGCAGGAGGACACCACAATTATAGCCAATGCAAATGTCTAAAGTTGGTAGAAGAACTACCCAACAGAAAAGGTCAAATGAGATATCAGTACAAATCACTTCTAAAGTTTTTCATCTGAAAAGCGCCTCAGGGAAAAACCTGACCCTTATTTCACTTTAAGAGGTTGACGCTTCCTGAGCTACCTTAACCCAGAAGGAATGCTTAGTCAAGTTCATCTCAAGGACTAGGTCATACAACGATCGTAGTGCAACCTCAATGTTCGTAGAGTAGGCTCAATGATCGCAGTCTTCCCAGAGGATATACAAGCTCATAGAGAGCTTGGAAGAACTAAACACTTTCTCAACAACTCAGATCATGTGGAGATAAATACAAATACAGTTTAGAAATACTTCTTGCAAACTCACCTTAGAACTTCAGTGCCCAAACTGTCTTAGGATACATCAGTGGTAAAGCCATGCAACATCAAGATGAGGATTAGTTTCAAACCATCCACTGCAGCATCTCTTAGAAGAAGATTGTTGAGTCGACAAAGAAAAAATTAAAGTCCATAGCTACCACACCAAGCTACTCTACGTACTAAAAAGGTCAACGGTCAATCCATGTCAGTAATACATATTTTCTTAAAATGAGCATCAAACTAAAAAGTTTATGGGGAGTTACAATTTCTTACTAGGCATCGTGCAACCAATGCCTGGTTGACACATCACAGCTTATGCAGAGTTAGAAAGAACTGTCATAAAGACAAATTCAAATCTCTAAGCAGTTATCAGAAGCTATTGAACCTCTCTCCCTCTCCTTTTCAAACCCTAGAATCCTCTTCACAACCTGAATTCATTAAACCTCCAGATTCGCCCAAATAGCATTCACCTATCTCTCATAAGAAGTCTGAAACTAAGTACCCATTTACTTCTAACCCTCAAAATGGAAGAATGACGTGTTATAATTGGAATCCAACTCGGCTTCAAGAAGTTCAAAAGATCAGAAAGGAAGTTTAGAGATATACTTGAGCTTGTAAAGAGTGCTGGGTTTTCTGAATGCTTGGAAGCGAACACTCCGGTCTATACCAGCTAGTAAAGCAATTATACTCTAATGCGTCGATAAATTATGGGCTTCTGTCCACAAAGGTCAAAGGAGCAAGTCTGAAGATAAGGGCATCAGACATCAACCAATGCCTAGGGTTTCCCAACCAAGGTCTGATAAACCTCGATGAAGTTGACATTAAAGAAGGAAAGAGGTTAATGCGTTACAAGAGGAACGTAAATCTGAAGGATATGAAGAAGAAAGAGTTTCTTGAAGAATTTGAATTTCTAGCTGAGATTACTAAAAAATGCATTCTGTGTAAGGACACTGCATATGATACTGTCAGCGATCTGTAATTGAGAGTCATGACTTCAATCGTCATGAAGCAATAGATGAACTTTGGAGCCCTTCTAATTGATTGGTTGATCAAATGGGTGGAAAAGGCTGAGATATAGAAGTCTACAGATAAACCCCTTACAAAGGTTTTTCATGGAAGACTCTTGAGTATAGTGCTGAAGAAGTAACTGGGAAGTAAGATAAAGGATGATGAGGGAGAATCACTGAATGTCCATAAAGTGATGTCCCCACAGCTGTTTATAAACTGGAAGAAAAATCCCAAGGAAAATAAGAGGCTAATAATAACTGGGAGAAGCATCAAGGTCTCTGCGAAGAAGAGGAAGACACAAGAGGTGGAAAGCTCCCAATCTGATGACATTATATCAGTAGCAACCACACCAGTAAAGAAGAAGTCTAAGAGTGTGAAGAATACAGAGGCTCCACCAAGTAGTCTCTCCACTGACAACAAGAGACATGGAGCAGGAGAAGAACAAACATCAACTGCAGAAATCCCAAAGAGAAGAAGGAGTAACAGATTATTCCAAGGGCCGTCCAAAAAGAAAGAAAAGGGAACAAAGAAATCAGTTCCAGCTTCTCAAGAAAGTTTATCTACTGAAGAAGAGAACGTAAAGTTAGAAGATGAGAAGGGAACTGAAAGCCCCAAGATTAAACCCTCAAAGAACAAGTCCAACAATGAAGAAGAAGCTGAGTCTAAGAAAGAAATAGCCAAATCTGATGGTGAAGGAGAATGTGCAAGTCCTGTGGCTAACACTCATAGTTGCCACTCTGCTGATGAAGAAAGGTTGGAAGTTGAAATAATTGCATTTCCTACTAAAAATGATCAAACAAGTTCACATGATGTCTTAAAAGATGTTGAGTTTGAAGAAGAAGGACCTGCCCCTACTGATGCTGAACATCAAGGAAGCTTGTCTGGTGATTCAGAGGCTTTAGATTCTGAAGAAAAAGAGAAGTCTGACTCTCCTATAGTTGAACCTCCGAGGAGAAGAAAGAGCAACAGACTGCTTGCTAAATCTGTCCCAAAGAAGCAAGGTGAACACTCTACTGCAATCATTGAAGTGAGTGATGATGAATCTAAATCCAAGGAAGAAGATGCTGAAGAAGGATTCAATGATGAATCTGATGAAAGAAGTCAGCATGATTCAAGTTCAGAAGGTGAAGAAGTGGAGAAAGATTCTAGTTCTGCAAATCAGGAATCAGAGGAACCATCAGACTATCTTGTCCTCTCTCCAGCAAGAATTAACAGAAGAATAGTGGTGGAAGTTTTTGATGAACCAACAGCTGTACCAACAGATAGATGGATAAGCTATGGAAATGAAAAACTCAAGGTTGTAAGGATGACTGCATATGACGTGTTTATAAATTAGAACAACATAGAGTTAGACAGCACTACTATTCTCTACAATCCTGATGACCTTCTGATGAGATGGTTTTTCCCCTGGATGCCTTGGTTAAAGGCATATAATGAAAAGGATGGAAGTTATTTTAGCTGGTGTTACCCACAGTTTACGAACCTGGAGTTGGTGTCATAGAACTTCCCAAGGGTAAAGAAGTTTGCAACCAAGATGATCAAAGACCATCCTCACTACAAAGTCTATCGACATGCTAGCAACCACTACATTCCCTATGATAGTAGAGTGGGCTCTGATGGCAGAAGGATTATGCCCAAGCATATGATCGTAGAGTTCCTTCAGTCTACCACTAATGATGACCAAATTCAGTTTAAGAAGCTTCCATCTATCCAAGCAAAATTGTCTGATATTCCTTAATCCTCCAACAGTGATTGGCACTCAACGATTTATCAGATTCTTGCTGCTTTCGAAAATCTGTCCAAGAATGAAAATCGTGGAGTCCAGTCTAGTGCTCAACAAGATTTTCCTAACCAAATGACCAAACTCCTACGGAGCAGGAGTTACTGAAGAATTATGATGAGTTGGTTGAGAAGATGGCTATCATTACTAAAGAGCCAAAGATATTGACAGAAGCAGGAGATAATGCGGTTCAAGATAGACTCCAAGCCACTATGTCTGATATATCTCTCAAAATCAAAGAGAGAGATCAAATCTATCTGAAGGCCATGAATGATCAGAAGAAAGAAGCTCTACGAGCACAGAAGGCTAATGAAGAGCAAATCCTATCCCTCTCTGACATAATTGACAATCTGAATCAGTCTCTCTCCCTACAACTTGAGCTGAGTCAACAAGAACTTAATATTGAGGTTGGTAACTCATCTTACCTGATGGAGCAACTTATGTCCAACTTGGAGCAGCTTTCCCAATTGATTAATGACAAAAAGGGGGAGAAAAAGAGGCATAGAAAAAGGCAATCAAGGAAGAACAAGGAAAATAGAAAAAAAGATGACAAGAAGGCCCAGAGAAAGGCAAAAGAACAGAAGAAGAAGATAGCAGCAGCAGAAGCAACATAAGCGGGATCATCATCTGAGGGGGAGTCAAAATATGATGATCCCATGAACACAAAATCTGAGGGGGAGCAGAGAAAAGAAATGAAGTCACCATCTAAGGGGGAGAAGGAGAAAAAAGATCAAGCAGATAAATAGCTGATCAACAGACATCATGGAAATACATATAGAGCCAACAGGTACATCTCTATCTAGTTAGGTATGTTCTGGATCAAGGATGTAAAGTGTTATAGCTTATGTAATTCCATATTATTATCAATGACATTCATGATTATCTGATTTAGAAATACAGCTGCTCACTATATATAAGATTCATTCATATCATGCATGTGCACAAATAGTTTTTGTCATAATCAAATAGGGGGAGATTGTCAAGAATAGGCATGTGAATGTTATTCCTATTTATATATGATTTGATTATGATATATATGAATGAATATGCAAGTATGCTTGCATTAAGAAAAGCTGTAAAGTCCTTTGATAGATAATAGGAACATATGTACAAGGACATAGAATGAATTGATCAAATATGTTAGGTTGATCCTACATAAGCAAAACAGCTTTGTAAAGTCCTTAAAAAGAAATGATGTACAAGGACTGTAAATGTAGACAGATCAAGCTTGTTAGGTTGATCTTACAAATGTAATAGATAGTCTTGTCTGATCGCTGAGAACTGCACCATAAATCATAGTCTGCCAGGATAGTCGAGGAAAACTCAAGAACTACCGAGGCAGAATCTTAGTCTGCAAGATAGTAGATCTCGGAGTTCGTAGACTACCAGGAGAGTCGAGGAAAACTTGAGAACTATCGAGGCAGAATCTTAGTCTGCAAGATAGTAGATCTCGAAGTTCGTAATCTCTTTGTGTGTGTGTGTATGTGTGTGTGAGTTAGGTCTATGTGCAGTTGTTTGGAAGTAGTGCTATGCCTCGTTTGCACCTATATACAAAGGGTTTGACTTTTTTTATAAAAATTTAATTTTAACAAGATATAGCAGTGATGTTTTGTAAAACAGGTTTTTCAAACCATTGTGCTCAATAGTAATTGAGGCCTTTGATACTTCCATTTTATTATGTGTTCGACTTGACTACTTTTTATTTTCGAGATGCGAGGCATCTTCGAGAAAATAAGATACATAGCAGTGCAAAACTCCTTGTGGGCATGAGAGCCATCTAAGAATATTCAGACACCGTAGATAATTTACAAGCTGGCTGCAGCTGCAAAATGTCACGGGAACCGAATCTAGATTAAGAGGCTGAATCTGTGATCACATGATTCCTAGGCTCACATGAAAAAGCAATATATACAAAAGCTAGAAAAAGAACTAAATTTGAATAAATCTAAACCATTCTAGCTTCAACGGTTCTAGTTTAGTCACTTTGAAGCGGTTACAGTTACAAATAGCCAGATTGTGGCAAATCTATCCCGCGGGATAAAATATTAAATATCTCCATTATGAAAGCAGTTAAAGCAGATATGTATATAAAAGAGATATATATATAAGTATTGTAAGACCCCATCTTTTTAATAAATAAAATCAAATTTCCTCTAATTATTATTGTGAATAATAAGGTGTTAATTTGATATAATGCTTTAATTATGGGTGAAATGTGCAAAATTTTCAAAATAAGCAAGTGGTTATAAAAATATTCATTTTTGTCGGGAAATATTCGTTTGGTCGTGGAATATTCTTCTTTGCTTGGGGAATATTCGCATGCGTACGCCGTAAATCATTTATGGGCCCCATAACGAAAACTACTTATGAAGAAAATAACAAGTTTGAGTTTTTATAAATAACTACAGTAGTTATTCTCAATTAACATCGTTAGAATACCCTATGATTAAAATACGATGTACGCGTGGCGCATTAGCATACCTCAGATTGCACAATAATATTTTGAATTATTGATTCTTACGTAAGAAGACACTACTACTCAATAATTGTTACAAGAATTACTGCTCAATATTTTATTTTAGTGATTTAATAATTACTACTACCGATATTTTATATTATTGTTGTTCAATAATTGTCACTGCATAGTATTTCCCATTATCAGATCAATAATTTATATTATTTGAATAATATTATTAGATAACATTATTGGCAATGTCTAAGGAAGTTCTGTCTAAGAAAGGGGTTTGGTCACCTAATTGCACGCGCCAAGAAGGAGAAATCCTAACTAAAGCCCCCTCTTTCCTGGGAACGACCTGGTTGTCACAATTGCGATTCTGTAATATTATTTATGAATAATTAATTATTGATTTATATGATAAGGAAATATTTATTTTATGTGGATATAAAATGATGGATTCATTTATTCTATGTGGTTATAAATGAAGGAATTAAAGCTGATGTGACACCCCCAAATCCCGGTACTTCATTACCTCAAGATTTGGTGTTCACTTAATCAAAACATTCATATCTAACTACCCAATCATAATAAAATTGAATAATAAAACCTGCCTATACAGGATTACGTTAATAAAAATTATCTCCCAGGTTATCTAACCTTTAATTACAATCATTCAAATGCGAAAATTAAATAAATGCTTCATTACATCAATCAAATTAAAGTCTGATAAATAACTGTCAACATATTACAAGTCTTCAAAACTTGTTCATCTTCCCCTTGCCCTTCATCGGTGTGCTAGTACATCTACCTTCTCATCCTTAGTCAGAATGGTTATATAAGAAAGAGTGAACAAACAAAGCTCACTTGAAATAAGAATGAATAAACTTTACAACATTTTCCAAATAATAGGCTCAATAGAACTGAATGATATGTTTTATTAACATTCTGAAATATACTACTAAGGGTCTAATGACCACGAACCATGTCCACTGTTATAAGTAATCTTTCAACTTTAACTTTAACAGTCATAAGACTATAAGGACTCCACGTACTTAGGGGGATCAATCCTTCGTACAATGTATTGTGCACAAACATTTCAACGCTAAGCGTAAACCCCTAATAATAGGGTTGTTCATCTTAGTATTTAGAGTACAAGTCCGCACCAAAGAAAGTTTGGTTTGGATAAGTTTTCAAGATAATTTAAAGTTTAACGAACATCAACTAGAGGACTAGTTAAATCAATAGTGTTTGATAACACAACAGTTGATCAATAATAACATAATTATTGAATATACTTTAAGCAATAACAAGCTGAAATTCAAGCTTGCTCATTATGAGAATGGCTTGCGTCAAGTAAAAACTAAGATAATTCAACATTAGAAATTTGAATTCAAGAAAATTGCATTCATTGTACATGAAAGACAATAAAGAAACTTGTTTAACAATAAACAAGTTAGAATACATCAATAAATATTGGAAGTCAAAACTTGTTTGAATAAAGTTTAAGTCATGGCTAGCTTGTTCAAATAATGATGAGGAATACAAGAATTCGATTAATGAAAGATTAAAGTAAGAAACTTGCTCAATGTAAATGTAGGGTTAGAAAATTTTCTCAATGTAAAAAGAGAAGTTTAGAAACTTGCTCAATCAAAAGAATGAAGTACACAATGTAATAAAAGAACTAACTCAACGAAAATGTAGAGTTAGAAAACTTGCCTCGAGTGTAAGCTAAAATATTAAAACTCACGTTCACCTATACACAGTATTAAAACCACAACATCTATTAGACATACTAATATTCAATTTTCAATATAAAACGTTACTAGCTAAACTTGTTATTTTAGCACAAGTCTTATGCTACCATATATATTTCAGAATTCCCAAGTGTTAACATCACAACACTTATCTAACATTCATTGTATAAACTAAGTTACGCATAACAAGTTCGTATTACTAATCACTTTTACAGCTTTGAATTTACAATCCACCTAACATGACTCTGTTTAACCTTGTTGTTACATGATTCTCACATTAACCTAACATTAAGCTAAGTTACATTGAACGCTCAAAGTCTGCGCATGATAGCAGACTTCACCGTTCAAATCGGGCACGCAGGCGTAGTGCGCTTTTATCTTTGATTGCAATAATACCTTGGTAATTCAAGGCGCTACCACTAAGAAGAGATCATTGCAACTAGGCCACGAACTACGATTTACTCCGCCAGCAACATATGACTACTGACAGCTTTTCTTAAGCTAACTAACACGAATTTCATCCACCAAACAGTAATAATAACATGTAAAATAAATATAACAATATCATAAACATGATTGCTAACATTTTCCATCAATTAAAATAATTTAACAACACTTCTAACTATTTTAATTTCTCAAATTCCAAGTTTTTCATATAAAACTCCATTTTTTATATTCATCCCAAAAATCAACACTGTGACTTCAATACTTGGCCAAATCACTTCATTCAAATTACGTTATGCTCGTTTCTTAATGAACTAACATAATCAAGCTTAAATTTACAATTTCACATACTAATTAGCCACTACAATTGATACTTTTCATGATCCATATGAAAATACATATACTGACAAAATTTCTACTGTTAAAATGAAATTAGTATACAAATTTCTTGTTTTAAACATAACTCTATCATCATAAGCATGTATCATCACAATTACCAAGAATATATCCACAATTCACCAATTTTGATTTCACAAAACACAAACAAATCATGCCGTGAATTCATATATACATAAATATATAATTAGGGAAAATACCTTCAATTAGCGTGATAATTCCTTGCAAACCCCACTGAATTAACTTTGAAATCCTTAAGCTTCCTCTCAATCTCTCTCAAGTTACACTGTCAAGCTCTATCAAACTCTCTGAACTCTCTTCTCAATATAGCCAAATACCAAGTCACGTAGTGTGACGCCCCCAATACAGGTATACATCACCTATTCTGAGTCACCAAATACATTGTACAGAATACAAATACAATCTTAAATATACAACATGAGCTGTGAGTTTTAATACAAATATAGTCTTCTAGACAGTATTCAAACTCAAAATAAGTCCTCCATACATTTATTATCACATTATTTTATAGAATAGTGAGGACTACTAATGCTATCATTTGGACCGTCACTCCGTTCCCCGACTAGTCCCTGCTACGTTCTCATTTCCTGAAGAGAATAATGAAAGTAAAAGGGTGAGCTCAACTAACCTAATAAGAAATATTATGACTAAGATAATGCGTAATAAATTATCGTTAGCCTTCAACAAATGTTAAACCGATAAAATATAACAACATCAAGTTT
Source organism: Panax quinquefolius (assembly GCA_020205615.1). Lineage (NCBI taxonomy): Eukaryota > Viridiplantae > Streptophyta > Magnoliopsida > Apiales > Araliaceae > Panax > Panax quinquefolius. The sequence goes on from CM035162.1 coordinate 123,710,981, forward strand.
AATCACAATGAACAAGCAATCCATTAAAAGAGTCAAGTAGAGAATAAAATCTACTATCTTTTATGATTTAAAAGGTTTTTCATCACTTTTATCGCTGGGACTCGACAATAAATAATCCACATCATCCCCACTTTACTACCAAGGATATTCATTAGTATCACAACCATAAATTATCCATGCACTACGGGCCAAGGATATTCGTATTCATCAATGGTCATGATCATGCCAACAATCGTCCATCAATGCACTACGGGCCAATGAGGACTTTTACGTGATCATTTGTAACATTACGGTACCATGATTATACCGAATAATCCTCGGTCATAATCATACCAAGTTCATCTATGCACTACAAGCCACGTATTTGACTTTCATCATAATATAAACATGAGGATGATGACAATGATATAAGAATTCAATAAAACAAGTTCAAGAATTAATTTATATAGGAACCAATAACGTTCAAATTGTCAACATGATAAATAATGGAACCAGGTCATGCGTAAAGCACAGACAGGATGTTCCAACAGAATGATGATGAATGGAATAATAGAAGAATTTCACCATGTATGCAAGATTGCATGTACAAAGTTATTCCAACATAATAACAAGAATGGAATAACGTAAGAATTCCACCAAGTATAGGGTAGTCAGGTATATCTGAGTTATTCCAACAGAATAATACAGAATGGAATAACAGAAGTTCTCTTCATGAATAAGAAAGAAATAATACCCATTACCTTAAAAGAAGAGTACTAGATATAGGAGTAGTGAGGTAGCATAATACTTTTCTTCTTTCTCTCTATAGTTTCTCTCTAGAGTTTCAAAGAATTAAGTAAGAAATAATGAAGGAGTGAGCTTCTATTTATAGGAGAATGGAAAGGATACTATGCAATAAAAATATTCTAATAAAATAAAACTTTTAAATAAAATATAATATATATATATATATATATATATATATAATATATATATATATATATATATATATATATATATATATATATAAGTTCACAAGTTACACCCCTGACTGACTTTGCTTAAATCATTTCTACAAATTTTCCAACCTACATATATATATATAATACATATACACCACCATCACCACTTCTTCCAATTCCGTGCTTCCCCCATTATCATTCTTTTGACTTTTAATACATATATATATAGTACTCCCTTTTCCACCATTTATATATATACACCCATCATATATATATATATATATATATATATATTATACACCCATCATATATATATATTTATATATTATACACCCACCACTCCACCACATTCACGGGTGAAAATCCCTCCACCAAAAATCCTTCATCCCACTAGTGGCCCCAACCAAATATATATATACCGAAAAATTTTCTACCGATTACTTTGAAAAATGGGTAAATGGGGGTCCATAAAATAAGCAAAACTTCATAAAAACCACCTTAATAATTTTAACAACATTTATCACCTTTATTATAATTCACAATATTAATCGACTGTGTCGCTCCTGGAAAGAGGGCTTTCCAATAAAGATTTCTCCCTATCGCGCCATGATTAGGTGACCAAACCTCTCCTTAGCGTAACTTCTAGACATCGTTAATATTGCAAATAATAATATTAATAACTTTGTCGTCTCAATTATTGATTTAATAATATATAAAATATCGACGATAATTGAATCAAATAACGTAAGATACTATCAAAGAATTATCGTAGTAATAATTGAACAAAAGCTGGGTGACTTCTCGTAAGCATCAATAATCAATACCGTATGCTACTATGCAACCACGCCAGACATCGCATTTTTTAACACCGGATGTTTCAACGAGCTTAACGGTAAAACTTTCGTAGTTATTTTTATAAAAAGATATTTTTGTCATTTTCTCAATCAATCCGATAATTCCGTTGTGGGGTCCACCAAATGATTATATTTGTCGCATTTAATATTCCCTGTTAAAACGAATATTCCCCACCAATCGAATATTATATAACAACTTGCGTATTTTGCAAAATTTATAAATATTACCTACAATTTATAACATTATATCAAATTTACTCCATAATATTAAAATGATATTTATAGAAAAATTAACTTTATTAAAAAGTTGGGGTCTTACACGTTGAAGCACTTAAGTGCAAAGGAAAAAAATTATAACCTTAATAATCCTAATAACTAACATCGCTTTAAAAGAAACATATATATTATAAATATATTATATTTACTATTTTAATTTTATTTTTTTATTTTTTTATTTTTTAAATTCAAAAATTAGAAATCTAAAAGCCATAAGACTTGTTTGGCAAAAATCCTTTAAATTTAAAGAATTAATATCATTGAACCTTGTTTGGATAAAATTAAATTAAACTACTTTAATTTATTTTAATAACTCCTTATAATATAGTTATTTAATCAAGCTTTCATATTTAATTTAATTAATTCAAATAATAATTAATTAACTAAATCATTTAATCACATAACTCAATACAAATAATTAACCATTAAATTGAAATATCAATATAATAATAATTTTCTTAATTCATTAATTATTTATTTAACAAATAATTAACCAAATAAAATTAAATCAATTAAACAAATATTTATTCAATGATAAACACATCTATTAAATATTTATATAACTTAATAAATATTTAATATTATAATTAAAATTACGAATATTACACCGAGGTGTGTTATCGATTATTTTTGTCGAATGGAGATAATAAAATCGTCTCAGATGTGGATTTCTTGGCCATTTTCTGTTTGGAATTTGGAAAAACTTAAAGCTACAAAGTTGTAGAGAATTTAATTTCCTATGGAATGGACATAAAATTCGTATTTTATGATAAAATGGCTATTTATTATGAATTATTGAAGTTTCGGAAATTAAATGTTTTTATTAAAATTATGGGTGAGACCCACTTTTGCTTTTTGAAAATATGTGGGCTGCTGAAAATTATTCAATGATGCCATGTTCCAACTTTTTCAGTAAGTGTGGGAGTAGAATGAAGAAAAAATAATAATATTATTTTATTATTTAGTCTGCTTTGGCGTTCTAGCGTTTTTCTATAAATAGGGTGCTTAGTTAGAATTGAAAATCACACCAGAAACAAGTTTTTTCTCTATATATATTATCGAGTTTATTTTGTGAGTATTTAGATACTTTGAGAGTTGCTATTCAAAGGTAAGTTTCTTTCTTGACTTTACATCCGATATTCCAAATGTAAATCTTTTCTTCTTTTGAGGTAAGGGATGTTATTTTTTCAGAAATGATATTATTTTCTTCAATACCATTATCGCCAAATATTGAAATGAATTTTATTATAGAATTTCTACGCTTTTTATGTATGCGGGTTACTATTCACGATATGCACTATTCACTTAATATTTACACTATTCACCGAAAAATGAAATTTTCTCCTTTTTGTCCAAGATGGCTATTATGATTACTATCTTTGATTGTATCCATATTTTGATCTTTATTTTTGAATTCTGCTTCACAATTGGTTATTATGGAGTATTATTGAACTTGGATAAACTGTAATACGAATCCCTAATATTTGTCCTTTTGTCTCACTAGATTCGTTTTCTTAAAGATATTTTTCATCATCTTCAGTCCTAAATGATGATATTACTGAATATATTTAGCCTGTAGTGCAAAGATGAATGATTAACTGATGAATATCTTGGGCCTGTAGTGCAAAGATGAACAAATGTTGAGATGAACATGACCAATTGGTGATACAAATGAATATCTTTGGCCTGTAGTGCAAAGATGAATATTTGATTCAAGATGTATATTGATTGATGTTACATGGATAAAATATTGATGATGGATTGTTGTTTCCGCTGCAGTTGTTGATCTAAAACTTGTTTTCTATTATGTTCTATTAGATTTTTCCCTGTTGAAGATTAATGATAATTTGTTGTATATTATCTTAGTAATAATATTCTTTACTGGGCTAGTTGAGCTCACCCTTTTTCTTTTTGTTCCATTTTTCTTCTCAGGAGGTGAGAACATAACAGGAACTAGCTGGGGTATGGAGTGATGGTTCAGGATAGTTATTTTAGTAATCCTCACTATTTTGTAAAATAGTGTATCAATAATTGTAATGAGGACTCCTTTTGAGTTTGTATAATGTCTATTAGACAATATTTGTATTCAAACTCACAGTATATATGTTGTCGTATTTTGCACGATAATTGTATTACTGAAGTTGTATTTGTTTCTGTACCATGTATTTGGCGACTCAGAATAGGTGATGTATACCTATTTTGGGGGCGTTAGAGTTGGTATCAGAGCTTAAGGATATGGTCTCTGGTGGAGATCGGGGAATAGAACAAGGAGGGGAGAGACGAGTAATCCTTCACTAGTGTGTCATACCTAAGTTTATTTGGTTGGTCAGTCGGAGCATATGGTTAATATTAACAATGGAGTGAATGAGACTGTGGAGACACCTTTAATTACCACCCAGGGAAACGTGCAACAAGAAGGCAATATTCTTCCTGTAAACAACACTACCGAACAAATAATGAATGATGGGATGTTTAGAAGCTTTTTGTAGTTCATGCAAAATCAGAAGAGGGAGACAGGAAATGACAGCAATGCGCGACTTGTCATAGCTAAGCGCTTCAAAGAGTTAGTGTGACGCCCCAAAATAGTATATACAACACCCATTCCGAAATCGCCAAATACATGGTACGTAAACAACTACAACTTTATTATTACAACAAGAAATCTGTGAGTTTGAATACAAATATTATCTTCTAGACAATATCTATACTCAAATAAATCCTCATCACATTATTGATTCATTATTTTACAAAATGGTGAGGACTACTAAACAACTCTCTCTAGAATCTTCATTCCATACCTCCAGCTAAGACTCGCTACATTCTCGCCTCCCGAGAAGAAAAAATGGAACAACAAGGAAAAGGGTGAGCTCAACTAGCCCAAAGAAGAATATTATGACTAAGATAATATACAACAAATTATCGTTAGTCTTCAACAGGAAAAATCGATAGAATAAAATAGACAACAAGTTTCGAGATCAATATTCATAATGGAAATAATAATTCATGAAGAGTTACGTAGAGAATGAAATCTACTATAATCTATGAATTTAATAAATTCATCATCAATATTTTATCCTCGTAACATCAATCAATATACATCCGAATCAAATATTCATCTTTGCACTACAGCCAAAGATATTCATCACCGGGTCATGTTCATTTAAACACTGCTCATCTTTGCACTACAAAGCCAAAGATATTAATCAATCGGTCATGTTCATCTCAACACTGCTCATCTTTGCACTACAGCCAAAGATATTCTTCAAATCATTCATCTTTGCACTACAAAGCCAAAGATATTCAATAATATCATCATTTAAGACCGAGGATGATGAAAATATTTTTAAAGAAACGAATCCAAAGAAAACAAAATGACAAGGATTAAGGATTAAGGATTCGTACTTGGTTTTATCCACGCCCAAAAATACCTCAAAAATAATCATAGTGGTGTAAAATTCAAGAATGATCAAAACATGGATACAATCGAGTTAGTATCCGCAATAGATATTTTGGATAAAAAGAAGAAATTTTATTTTCTATATGAATAGTGCAGATATCGTGAATAGTCTTCAGATATCGTGAATAGTAACATCGTGAATAGTAACTCCAAAAAAGATAGAAATTCCACAAAAACATCTTCACGCTTCATGAATAGTACTCGTGAATAAGTAACTCGTGAATAAGAACTCATGAATAAGAACTCGTGAATAGTAACTCATGAATAGTAACCCATGAATAGTAACTCATGAATAGTAACCCCGACATGAAAAAGTTCCAAATTTGATAAAAACTTCAGATCAACATTTCAGTATAATGATATTGAAGAAATAATATCATTACGAAAAAAATAATATCCCTTACCTCGAAAGATTAGTACTTCTAGCTGGAATACCGGGTATAGTGCTGAAGGGAACTTGCACCGTCTAACAATACTCAAAGTATACTCACAAGAATACGCTCAATATATCGAGAGAGAAATAGAGAAAACTTCGGTTTACGGTGTGATTTTCAATTCTAACCTAAGCACCCTATTTATAGGAAAATGCTAGAAACATAAAAAAGTAAAATTTAATATAATATTAATATAATTATACAAATTTTCCTTAGCCCACCTTTTGGTCAAAACACCAGCCACACATGTTAATGATGTCCAAAAAATACAAAAAACGTTTTTCTTAACAAAAATAATTTAAACTCCCAAAAATCAATTATTTGAAGAGCTTCTAACTTCAATAATTCATAATAAATAGCCCTTTCATCAGAAAATTTGAATCTCATGAGTTTTTATAGGAAATTCAATTCTCTACAACTTTGCAGAAGAAAGTTTTTCCAAATTCCAAACAAAAATCGACCGAAATCCACAAACGGCGATTTTACTGTGCTATAATCAAATTTCTATTAATAATTGTGTCCACCAACACACAAAACATGTGTTAAACATTTAATGCCACAAAAATACTCTTCCTCCTCATATACTCATATATCCCACATTCATTGTAAAAATATCACCGTTAATATATTATTAAAATAATATATTTAAATGAATTATTTTATCGTAAAAAAGATAAAATATTAATTTTCAACAATTGTCATTTTAAAATTTTCTCCATCTATATCCACATAAAATCAATATTTTACTCATCATATAAATCAATAATTAATTATTCACAAATAATATTACGTAATCACAATATTGACAACCGTGCGCCTCCTGAAAGAGGGCTTTCCAATAAGAATTTCTTCTTCTTGCCGCAATTAGATGACTAAACCTCTCCTTGAGATGTAACTTTCTAGACATTGCCAATAATGTTATCTAATAATATTATTCGATAATATGAATTATTGCTTCGATAATGAAAAATACCGTGTAATGACAATTATCAAAACAACAAAGAATATAAAATATCAACGCAAAGAATTATTAACTCAATAAAATATCGAACAATAATTACCGTAACCATTATTGAGTAAAGCCTTCACGTAAGAATCAATAATTGGTGCAATACCGCAAATATCTTCTTAAAACAACGCGTATTAGTGTGTTTTAACCACCGGGTATTTTAACAAAGATAATTGAGAATAACTACGCCATTATTTAAAAACAACTTATATTTGTCGCTTTCTTCATCCAATCGCTTTCATGGGGCCCACACATGGTCGTTTGTCATCGCATTTAATATTCCCCAAAAGACGAATATTCCACGACCAAACGAATATTCCCCACGCACAATGAATATTTTATAACCACTTGCTTATTTTGAAATATTTGCGTATTTAACCCTTAACTATCCACATTAATCAAATCAACCCTTACTATTTCAAAATAATAAATAAAGGAAATTCCTTTTATTTAATAAATTTCGGTCTTACAACCTCCCTCCTTATGAAATTTCGTCCTCGAAATTGACGACGTACACAGTGTTTTGAAAAGGTGAGGATACCTCGCTTTCATTTTCGCTTCCAATTCCTGTGTCATTTCCTCTATAGCATGATTCCTCCACAAAACTTTAACTTGTGGTATAACCTTTCAAGGCGTAGGACATGCTCCTTCCTATCCAAAATCTTGACAGTACCTCCTCATACGTTAAGTCTTCTATCTATCTCGTCCTTCTTCTAACTCAATAACGTGTTCGGTCTTTCACATATTTACTGCAATACGAGATATGTGAAACACATTATGAACACGAGACATACTGAGGTAACGCAAGTCTATAGGCTACATTTCCTACTCGGTCAAGAATTTGAAATGGACCGATAAATCGTGGATTGAGCTTTCCTCTCTTCCCAAATCTTGAATTCCCTTCCATGGAGCAACTCGCAACAATACATGATCCCTACATTAAATTCCACGTCCTTTCGATGAAGATCCGCATAACTCTTTTGTCGATCTTGTGCCATTTGTATATACGTTGTCGAATCATTAGTCATACATATGCTAACTCGGTCCCAACAATGTTGCTTCACCCACCTCATCCCAACATATTGAGAACGACATTTTTGTCCATATAATGCTTCAATGGAACCATGCCTATATTTGTTTAATAACTATTGTTTGTATGAGAATTCCACCAATGGCAAGTACTTATCCCAACTTCCTTTGAAATCTAGGACACGAGTTTTAATATATCTTCAAGAGTTTGAGTAGTCCTTTCGATTGCCCATCCGCTTGAGGATGGTATGCCAAATCAATCAGAAATTGCGTCTATAGCTTTCTAACCCAAAATCATGAAGTGAATCTTGGGTCACGATCTAAAACTATGGATACTTGCATGCCATGCAATCTCACAATCGCATTTACGTACATACGAGAAAGACGCTCAAGGAATAAGTCTCTCGATCGGTAAGAAATGAGCGTACTTGGTTAATCTATCAACAATAACCCAAATCGCATCTATGCCTTGAGAAACCGCAGGAAGACCCGTAACGAAATCCATAGTAATGTGTTCCCACTTCCATTCCTAATCTCAAGTGGTTGCAACGGACCCTTAGGTACAAGATGCTCCGCCTTTACACGCTGGCAAGTTAAACACATCGAGATAAACTTTGCAATCTCTCTCTTCATATTGCTCGACCAAAATGTATGTCAAGATCACGATACATTTTAGTACTTCCAGATGGATTGCAAATGGTGTATTGTGTGCCTCCATCATAATCTTGTTCTTCAAATCGAGTCGTTAGAACACAAAGTCTAGAGTGGACTCAAGTATTCCTTCTTCATCAATTCTCGCCCTAATAGCTCCTTCAGACTTTCTTCGCATCGACTCCCGGTGGGTGGCTTGAGCAACCTTAACTTTTTCTATTAAAGTTGGCTATATGCGTATACTTGACATCATCGCACTCGCGCCTCAAGATATGATCTTCTACTCAACGCACGCCTACCACGCTCGCTTTTCCAAGATGGTATGGTTAGAATATGTGCCGAAATGAGTCGCCTCTTGAGCTCTTGGAAAATCTTCTCGCATTCCTCGCTCCATACAAATTTTGTATCTTTTCGAGTCACCTGTTAACGGAATAGCGATTCGAGAATATCCTTCAACGAATCTCCGATAATAACCAACTAAGCCTGAAAGCTACGTTATTTCGATTACCGACTTAGGTTGTTTTCAACTATGACTCATATCCCAACCTTGATAAGACGTTACAATGACACCTATCGCTTAACTATCGCATCTAATATGACGTCCCCACAGAGAGTCCGGCTTAGGTGAATTCCACAAAGGAAGTCACAAGATAACGGCTCAGTACCAAATTCTATAGTTGAATTTTTAACTCCACGAAGTTCAATAGAGCCATTCGATATGAGATTTTAGAAATGAGTTTTGTACCGGGTTCAAAGTCGATACAAAATTTAATATCGTGCTTTGGGAGTAAGACAAGAAATTCTTCTAAAATACGCCAGAAAAATCAATAACAACAGAATATTATTCAAATCGACGTGTCTTTATTCAAATCCATAACACGGACTAAGAAAATTTGACATCCGTAATAAACGAATGACTTCATGGCTTGATATGAAAATGTTTGACTACAATGGTTTGATTGCTTGAATTGAATAACAAGTTGCTTAGGAATATGAAAACTAACAACCTTACGAAAATAATCAATTTTGGCATGATGAGTAGTTAACCTTAAAATCACATCAAAATAAATATCTCTATAGAAATAAGGTTAACGGTGTAATGTGATAGTGCCAACTGAATCAAGCAAGATTTATAAACAAAGGATGTGATGAAAGTTTCTCCTAACGGAGTTTCCACAGATAGGTCAAAGTCTAATTTCTCCTGAGTCAAGTTTAAACGCTGAGCGCAAGTAAGAGAGATAAAAAGAATGGGTAGAACCGATATCTAGTAAGGTATATACTTCGCAAGAATTTATAATTAACTAACCCGTACTAACTTTGTTCGGGTTCCTCGCATTTAATGACCAATCATGACAAACGCTCTCCCGGAATCGTTGACTTTGACTTTTCCGGGACGATGTCTTTTGAGTCACCGTCCCCATTGAACTAGGTTTCGCTACTGCATAATCTCGAAAGCGATATGTCCTTCCTTTCCACAACTATAGCATACCTTAAACTGCTGTGGGCGCTTTGATGATATGTCCCTCTTCCCGCGATTTGTAACATACGGACCAAGTGGTCGCTCTCCTCCCTTAAAACTAGTTGCTATAGGCGCCGACGCCTTCACATGGTCGTTGTTGAATCTCCTCTTTTAAAATCTCCTCCCCACTCGCTTCTTCTATTTTCATGGCCACGATTACCACCGAGTGGTTACCGCCTTTTGTCTCAGTATTCTTCTTTCTCCGCCGGTTATCGTTATTCGATGATCGCTATCTTCTAGATGATCCTCGGTTATGGTCCCCGGTTGAACGTACTCGTTATCTCGCCTAACAACCGAGCCCCGCTGACAACATCCGAATAGAGAGAAAATTTATGAGAAATGAGATATCGACGTATGCCGGGTTTCAAACCTCTCGTAAACATCCGCGCATACGCTCCTCATTCTCCACCAAATGAGGTGCAACCTCGATAACTCCGCGAACTTCGCCGCATCGGGACACCGCCATGTTATTCTCGCTTCTAGTCTAATAAACTCCACTTCCTTCATATAGACCGAATACTTTCGTGGAAGTACTTGTCATTGAACTGCTTCTTCAAACGCTCTCCCATGACATGCCGAGTGCGTACCGATGGGTACGCTTCACGATTCCCACCAAGAATCGCCGCCACGGAACATAAAAGGTGGCGAATGGAACTTCTGTTCCTCCGCATCCCAAGACATCGAATATCTTGGTAATTTGTTTGACCCACATCTCCGCCTTTAATCGGATCCGGCTTTCCCAGAATCGTGGTCCCAACTCTTTAACTCGCTTAGTTGTGACCACTCGTGAATTGCTATCATTTCTCCCTCAGATTTTGAACACGAGTCTCCTCGTCGATTTTGCATGAACTGCAAAAAGCTTCTAAACATCCCCTCGCTCATCATCTCGCTCGGTGGTGTTGTTCACAGGAGGAACATTGCCACTGTTGCACGCTTCTCCTCGTTGGTGAGTCACAGCATCTCCACGGTCTCATTTACTCCATCATTAATATTCTCAATGACATTCTCAAATCACCGCATAAAATAAGGGTTAATTAAGGAAATCAATATATCACATAATATCCCTATATATTGACCAACTAACAAATAAGCTTAGGTAGGACACACTAGCGAAGGATTTACTCGTCTCTCCCCTCCTAGTTTTATTCCCCGATCTCCGCCAGAGATCATATCCTAAGCTCGATACCAACCGTGACGCCCCCAAAATAGGTATACACAACACCCATTCTCGAGTCGCCAAATACATGGTACAGAAACAACTACAACTTTATTATTACAACAGTAAAACTGTGAGTTTGAATACAAATATTATCTTCTAGACAATATCTATACTCAAATAAATCCTCATCACATTATTGATTCATTATTTTACAAAAATGGTGAGGACTACTAAACAACTCTCTCTGAATCTTCATTCCATACCCCACTAAGTACTACTGCTACATTCTCGCCTCCCCGAGAAGAAAAATGGAACAACAAGGAAAAGGGTGAGCTCAACTAGCCCAAAAGAAATATTATGACTAAGATAATATACAACAAATTATCGTTAGTCTTCAACAGGAAAAATCGATAGAATACAATAGACAACAAGTTTCGAGATCAATATTCGCAAGTGAAAATAATAATTCATAGAAGAGTTACGTAGAGAATGAAATCTACTATAATCTATGAATTTAATAAGTCCATCATCAATATTTTATCCTCAGTAACATCAATCAATATACATCCGAATCAAATATTCATCTTTGCACTACAGCCAAAGATATTCATCATTGGTCATGTTCATTTAAACACCTGCTCATCTTTGCACTACAGCCAAGCCAAAGATATTAATCAATCCATTATGTTCATCTCAACACTGCTCATCTTTGCACTACAGCCAAAGATATTCTTCAGAAATCATTCATCTTTGCACTACATGTGCCAAAGATATTCAATAATATCATCATTTAAGACCGAGGATGATGAAAAATATTTTTAAAGAAACGAATCCAAAGGAAACAAAATGACAAGGATTAAGGATTAAGGATTCGTACTTGGTTTTATCCACGCCCAAAAATACCTCAAAAATAATCATAGTGGTGTAAAATTCAAGAATGATCAAAACATGGATACAATCGAGTTAGTATCCGAATAGATATTTTGGACAAAAGAAGAAATTTTATTTTTCTATGAATAGTCACAGATACGTGAATAGTGTCAGATATCGTGAATAAGTCTTGATATATCGTGAATAGTAACTCACACCAAAAGATAGAAATTCCACAAAAAACATCTTCACGCTTCATGAATAGTACTCGTGAATAATAGAACTCGTGAATAAGAACTCATGAATAAGAAACTCGTGAATAGTAACTCATGAATAGTAACCCATGAATAAGAACTCATGAATAGTAACCCCGACATGAAAAAGTTTCAAATTTGATAAAAACTTCAGATCAACATTTCAAAGATAATGATATTGAAGAAATATTATCATTACTGAAAAAAAATAATATCCTCACACCTCGAAAGATTAGTACTTCTAATTTGGAATCTAATGATTATAGTCTTTGAAGGAACTCTGCACTGCCTAACAATACTCAAAGTATACTCACAAGAATACGCCAATATATCGAGAGAAATAGAGAGAAACTTCAGTTTACCGTGTGATTTTCAATTCTAACCTAAGCACCTATTTATAGGAAAATGCTTAGAACACCAAAGCGTAAAATTTAATATAATATTAATATAATTATACAAATTTTCCTTAGCCCACCTTTTGGTCAAAACACCAGCCACACATGTTAATGATGTCCAAAAAATACAAAAAACGTTTTTCTTAACAAAAATAATTTAAACTCCCAAAATCAATTATTTCTTGCTTCTAACTTCAATAATTCATAATAAATAGCCCTTTCATCAGAAAATTCGAATCTCAAGTGAGTTTTTATAGGAAATTCAATTCTCTACAACTTTGCAGAAGAAAGTTTTCCAAATTCCAAACAAAATCGACCGAAATCCACAAACCAGGCGATTTTACAAAAGCTATAATCAAATTTCTATTAATAATTGTGTCCACCAACACACAAAACATGTGTTAAACATTTAATGCCACAAAAATACTCTTCCTCCTCATATACTCATATATCCCACATTCATTGTAAAATATCACAATTAATATATTATTAAAATAATATATTTAAATGAATTATTTTATCGTAAAAGATAAAATATTAATTTTCAACAATTGTCATTTTAAAAATTTTCTCCATCTATATCCACATAAAATCAATATTTTACTCATCATATAAATCAATAATTAATTATTCACAAATAATATTACGTAATCACAATATTGACAACCGTGCGCTCCTCAGAAAGAGGGGCTTTCCAATAAGAATTTCTTCTTCTTGCCAGCATTAGATTAGATGACCAAACCTCTCCTTAGATGTAACTTTCTAGACATTGCCAATAATGTTATCTAATAATATTATTCAGATAATATGAATTATTGCTTCGATAATGAAAATACTTTGTGTAATGACAATTATTGAAACAACAAAGAAATATAAAATATCAACGCAAAGAATTATTAACTCAATAAAATATTGAACAATAATTATTATCAGTAACCATTATCGAGTAGTGCCTTCTTACGTAAGAATCAATAATTGGTGCAATACCGCAGTGTACTTCTTGTTAAACAACGCGACGTATTAGTGTTTTTTAACCACCGGTATTTTAACAAGATTAATAGCAGAATAACTACGCCATTATTTAAAAACAACTTATATTTGTCGTTTTCTTCATCCAATCGCTTTCCAAGTTATGGGGCCCACACATGGTCAAGCACGTCGCATTTAATATTCCCCACAGCGATTTAATATTCCACGACCAAACGAATATTCCCAAATGACAATGAATATTTTATAACCACTTGCTTATTTTGAAATATTTATATTTAACCCTTAACTATCCACATTAATCAAATCAACCCTTACTATTTCAAAATAATAAATAAAGGAAATTCCTTTTTATTTAAAAAATTTCGGTCTTCACAGATTAGGACCACCATAATTTGCGGGAAAGTTTGGATCCGATTAAAAGTGGAAACGCGGGGTCAAGTAAATTACCAAGATATTTGATGTCTTGGGATGCACAGAGAAATGAAGGTTCCATTCGCCACCTTTATGTTCCGTGGTGAGGCAGACTCTTCGGTGGAGAGTCGTGAAGCGTACTCCACCAAAATTCGCACTCAACATATCTTGGGAAATGTTTCAAAAACTATTTAATGACAAGTATTTTCCTGAAAGTATTCGTCATATGAAGGAGGTAGAGTTTATTAGACTGGAACAAAATAACATGACGGTGTCCCAGTACTTGGCAAGGTTCACAGAGTTATCCAGGTTTGCACCTCATTTGGTAGAAAATGAGGAACGAATGACGAGGATGTTTCTGAGAGGTCTAAAACCCGAGATTCGGCAATATCTTATCTCTCATAAATTTTCTTTATATTCAGATGTTGTAAACAAGACTCAATTATTAGAGCAAGATAATGAGTATGTTCAACCAAGGGATCACAACCGTATTCATCTTGGTGGCAACAAATATCGAGCAATGACAACCAAATGGGAAGAAAACATTCTAAGAAAGCGGTAACCACTTTGGTGGTAATCGTGGCCATGATGGTAGAAGAAGCGAGTCGGGGGGAGATTTTAAAAAGAGAAGGTACAACAATGATAACGTGAAGACGTCAGCACAAACATCAGCTATTTCTAGGGGAGGAGAACGAGCACCAGTCGTTTGTTATAAATGCGGGAAAGAAGGACACATCAGCCCAAACTGCCCATAATAATCCAAGGTGTGTTATAACTGTGGAAAGGAAGGTCATATAGCTAGAGATTATCTTGTTGCGAAACCAAGTTCAACGGGGATGGTGACTCCAAAAGCTATCCCGGACAAGTCAAAGTCGGTGGTTCCTGGAAGGGCATTTGTCGTGACTGCCCAAAATGCGAGGAACCCAAATGAGGTGATTACGGGTAAGCTAATCATAAACTCTTGCGAAGTTTATACCTTATTAGATACCGGTTCTACCCATTCTCTTATCTCTCCTGCTTGTGCTCAACGTTTGAACTTGACTCCGGAGAAATTAGACCTTGACTTATCTGTTGAGACTACGTTAGGAGAAACTTTCATTACATCTACTATTTATAAATCTTGCTTGATTCAAGTTGGTACCATCACATTACCTGCCGATCTTATTTCGTTGAAAATACTTGCATTTGATGTGATTTTAGGGATTGATTGGTTAACCACTCATCATGCTAAAATTGATTATTTTCGTAAGGTTGTTAGTTTTCATATTCCTAACCAACCTTTGTTATGCTAATTCAAACAACCAAACCACTAAAGTCAATCGATGTCATATCGCTTCATAAAGCTATTCGTTTATTGAAAAATGGATGTCAAACTTTCTTAGCCCATGTCACGGACTTGAACAAAAATACGTCAGATTTGAATAATATTTCAATTGTTAGTGAATTTTCTGACGTATTTCTTGAAGAACTTCCCGGTCTACCCCCAGAACGTGAAGTTGAATTCTTTATTTACCTTGAACCGGGTACAAAGCCCATTTCTAAAACCCCATATTGGATGGCTCCTATTGAACTTCAGGAGTTAAAGGTCCAACTTCAGGAGTTGTTGGACATCGGTTTCATTCATCCTAGTACATCTCCTTGGGGTTCTCCTGTAATGCCCCCAAAATAGGTCCATTCCATCCAACCCATTCTGAGTCGCCAAATACATGGTACAGAAAATAACTATAACTTTATTACAATAATTATCGTGCAAAATACAACAACACATATGTTGTGAGTTTTAATACCAACTATGACTCATGTCCCAACTATGGACAAAGACTCACAAAGGATACCTTACATAAAGGTACAATTTAGAACTGCTTTAGAAATTAAAATCTTTGGGAAGTGCTCAAGGAAACCTTCGTATACGGGAGGCCATGCGTCAGGTTATGATAGATATCATATGCCCACAAAATTATCCTTGGTTGAATCTAATAGACCCCAAAGAAAAAATGAGAAGATTACTATCATATTCTTCCCAATGGTGAGTCTTCTCTTGACATATCATTATCTCCACTCGTCTCTAATTGGGAATTATACTCCAAACAAACACCAAGATTATATAGGTAGTGCTTGTAAATATACTCAAAGAAGTGGATGAGCACATCCCCGCTTTATGATGACACGAGGTTGTATGTCATTAGACATCTTGTATGATAGTGGCAAAACACCCTTCCAACGTTGGGCTCGCTTTCACCCTATCTCGATTCACCAAATATAACTACTAAATGATGACCACCATTCTATTCTCCTGTTACCCCCGCTCGACCCAGCTACACTCTTATTACCTGAAAGGAATTATGAAACAAAAGGGTGAGCACAACTAGCCCAGTAAAGAATATTATGACTAAAGATAAATAAATTATCAATAGTCTTCATCAGTAATAAATCAGAGATTTATAACATATGGTAGATGATAAAACTTTTCAACCACAGTTGCAGCGGAACGAGCAATCCATTAGAATAGTCAAATAGACTATAAAGTCTATTATCTTTTCCATGTTAAAAGTCCACCAACAATGTTTTATCCCTGTAACATCAATCAACAATACCTGTCCACAATCACATGTAAAACTCATAATCATAATTGTTGTTCTAAATTCCTTTTCTCATCCAGGACAAACATAATTTTCATCACCAAACATCAAAGATCATGGTTATACCAAATCACAGCTCATGTTCATAATCATACTAATAAATTCATCTTTGCACTACGGGCCAAAGATATTCATCAATGCACCATCTTTGCACTACATGCCAAAGATATTCATCAATAATTCATATTTGCACTTTCTGCTTAAAGATATTCATCAATAAGTCATCTTTTTTTCTACGGCTAAAGATATTCATATCTCAAGGAAATATATAATCATTTCGAATTTATATAAACAATAATTATAACCATGTTGATAAATTCACCTTTGCACTTAAGCTAAAGATATTCAATTATAAATTCAATGGTCACGATCATACCAAATCACAATTCAACTTTTCACTATTGGCCAAAGAGAACCCTAGTCATGATCATACCAATAATCTACCCATCTTTACACTCCAAAGGAAAGAAAATTTCAACATCGTGGTTATAAAATGTTATATATGATAATAAAATCAATATAATCAACATATAGATTTAATCTCCAGAGTAATATTCATAAATCAACTATAATTTGGTTAGAAAAAGAAACCAATTTTGTAGTGAATAGTACCCATGAATAGTAACTCGTGAATAGTAACTCATGAATAAGAACCTAATTAAATGAATAGAAACTTCATGAATAGTAAATCGTGAATAGTAACTTATGAATAGTAACTCATGAATAGTAACCCCGACATAAAATAGTTTCAAATTTGATAAAAAGTTCAAACCAATATTTCGGCATAATGATATTGAAGAAATAATATCATTTATGAAGAAAATAATCTCCCTTACTATCCCTTACAATCCCATACCTCAAAGAGCAGTACTTCTGACTGGAATAACGGTGAACGAACTTGCACCGTATAACAACACTCAAGATATCAAAATACTCACAAGAATCCACTCGATAATATAGAGAGAGAAATAGAGAGAAAACTTCAGTTTCTGGTGTGATTTTCAATTCTAACCTAAGCACCTATTTATAGGAAATTGCTTAGAACACCAAAGTAAAAAATTTAATAAAATATTAATATTATTTACTAAATTTCCTACGCACATCAAAGACATCTGAATTCAACATCCAATAATGACAAAAATAAAAAAAACATTTTTGTTATTAAAAATAATTAAAACTTTCAAAAATCAATTATTTCGGAACTACGGAACTTCAATAATTCATGATAAATAGCCCTTTTATCAGATAATTCGAATCTCACGGCTTCTTATAGAAAATTCAATTCTCTACAACTTTGCAGAAGAAAGGTTTTCCAAATTCCAAACAGAAATTGACCGAAATCCACAAACGGGCGATTTTACAAGCTATAATCAAATTTCAGTCAAAATTTGTGTCCACCAACATGTTTAACATGTTTTAAACATTTACTGCAACAAAAATAATCCTCCTCCTCATTTACTCATATATCCCACATTCATTGTAAAAATATCATCATTATTATATTATAAAAATATAATAAAATATTATTTTATCAGAAAAGATAAAATATCGATTTTCAACAATTGTCACTTTAAAAATTTTCTCCATCTATATCCATATAAAATGAATATTTTCCTTATCATATAAATCAATAATTAATTATTCACAAATAATATTACAGACTCACAATAATGACAACCAAAGTAGCCTTCCTGAAATACGGGGCTTTCCAATAAGGATTTCTCTCTATCGGCATGCAATTAGGTGAACAAACCTCTCCTTAGACAGAACTTTCTAGACATTGCCAATAATGTTATCTAATAATATTATTCAGATAATATGAATTATTGCTTCGATAATGGAAAATATTGTGTAGTGACAATTATTAAAATAACAATAGCAATTATTGAATCAATAAAATAAAATATTGAACAATAACTACTGTAACAATTATTGAGTAGTGTCTTCTTACGTAAGAATCAATAATTGGTGCAATACACGTATCTTCATCGTGCAACAACGCCATTCATCGGGTTTTAACCATCGGGTATTCCAACAGTGTTAACGGTAACGATTACGCCGTTATTTAAAAAAGCTTTAATTTGTCCTTTTCTTCATCCGGCGCTTATTCGCATTATAGGCTCCCTGAAATGGTCATACTGGCCGCATTAAATACGAATATTCCACGACCAAACGAATATTCCCCATTAGAAATAAGTAATTTATAACCACTTGCTTATTTTGAAAAATTTATATATATAACCCTTAACTTTAAACTTTTATCAATTTAACCATTTACTGAATAGTAATTATAAGAAAAACTGAATATTTTTATTTCATAAAATTTGGGGTCTTACAATCTCCCCTCCTTATGAAATTTCGTCCTCGAAATTTACGTACCTGGTATTTCAAAGAGTTGAGAATACCTTGTTTTCATTTCATTACATCATCTTTCCCATCATGATTTCTCCATTGCTCATCTCCCAGATTTTATATCATTCTAGAATACAGACTTCAAAACAAAGGTTAATTTAACAAATTAACATATCACATAATATCCCGATATTATGATGACCAACAAATAAGCTTAGGTAGGACACACTAGCGAAGGATTTACTCATCTCTCCCTCCTAGTTCTAATCCCGATCTCCGCCAGAGATCATAACCCCAAAGCTCTGTACCAACCATGACTCATGTCCCAACTGTGGACAAAGACCTCACGATGGTGTCTATCGGGCTTGCCCGCTGCATGAGCAGGCGTCCCCTATGGAGAGTCCGGCTCAGCAGCATCCCCATCAATGAAAGTCACCAGCAAAGAAGAGGCTCTGGGGCTCTTTACTTATAGCTCGATACAACCCATGGCGCCCCAAAATAGGTCCAATTCCATCCAACCCATTCCGAGTCGCCAAATACATGGTACAGAAAATAACTACAACTTTTTTACAACAATTGTCATGCAAAATACAACAACACATATGTTGTGAGTTTTAATACCAACTATGACTCATGTCCCAACTATGGACAGCACCTCACAGTAATACCTTACATAAATGTACAATCTAGAACGGTTTTTGAAATAAAAATCTTTGGGAAGTGCTTAAGGAAACCTTCTTACATGGGAGGCCATGCGTCTAGGTTATGATAGATATCATATGCCCACAAAATTATCCTTGGTTGACCCAATAGACCCCAAAGAAAAAACGAGAAGATTACTATCATATTCTTCCCAATGGTGAGTCTTCTCTTGGCATATCATTATCTCCACTGTCTCTAATTGGGAATTATACTCCAAACAAACACCAAGATTATATAGGTAGTGCTTGTAAATATACTCAGCAAGTGGATGAGCACATCCCTGTCTTATGATGACACAAGGTTGTATGTCATTAGACATCTTGTATGATAGTGGCAAAACACCCTTCCAACGTTGGGTTCGCCTCACCCTATCTGATTCACCAAATATAACTACTAAATGATGACCACCATTCTATTCTCCTATTACCCCCGCTCGACCCAGCTACACTCTTATTACCTGAAAGGAATTGTGAAACAGAAGGGTGAGCACAGCTAGCCCAGTAAAGAATATTATGACTAAAGATAAATAAATTATCAATAGTCTTCATCGATAATAAATCGTAGATTTAGAACATATGGTAGATGATAAAACTTTTCAACCATAGTTGCGGCTGAACGAAGCAATCCATTAGAAGAGTCAAATAGACTATAAAGTCTATTATCTTCTCCATGTTAAAAGTCCACCAACAATGTTTTATCCTCGTAACATCAATCAACAATTCTCGCCCACAATCACATGTATAACTCATAATCGTAATTTTTGTTCTAAATTCCTTTTCTCATCCAGGACAAACAAAATTTTCATCACCTGAAACATCAAAGATCATGGTTATACCAAATCACAGTTCATGTTCATAATCATACTAATAAATTCTTTTTTGCACTACGGGCCAAAGATATTCATCAATGCATTCATCTTTGCACTACATGCCAAAGATATTCATCAATAAGTCATCTTTTACTACTACCAAAGATATTCATCAATAAGTCATCTTTGTACTACGGCCAAAGATATTCATATCTCAAAGAAATATATAATCATTTCGGAATTTATATAAACAATAATTATAACCATGTTGATAAATTCACCTTTGCACTTAAGCTAAAGATATTCAATTATAAATTCAATGGTCATGATCATACCAAATCCACAATTCAACTTTTCACTCATCGCCAAAGAGAACCCTAGTCATGATCATACCAATAATCTACCCATATTTACACTCCAAGTGAAAGAAAATTTCAACATCGTGGTTATAAAATGTTATATATGATAATAAAATCAATATAATCAACATATAGATTTAATCTCCGAGTAATATTCATAAATCAACTATAATTTGGTTAGAAAAAGAAAATATTATTTTATCAGAAAAGATAAAATATCGATTTTCAACAATTGTCACTTTAAAAATTTTCTCCATCTATATCCGCCTAAAATGAATAATTTTGTTATCATATAAATCAATAATTAATTATTCACAAATAATATTACGAAATCACAATAATAACAACCAAGTATCATGCGCCTCACAGGAAAGAGGGCTTTCGATAAGGATTTCTCCTTCTCGCCGCAATTAGGTGACCAAACCTCTCCTTGAATGTAACTTTCTAGACATTGCCAATAATGTTATCTAATAATATTATTGAGATAATATGAGTTATTGCTTCGATAATGGAAAATACTGTGTAGTGACAATTATTAAAACAACAATAATATAAAATATCAACGTAGCAATTATTAAATCAATAAAATAAAATATTGAACAATAACTATTGTAACAATTATTGAGTAGTGCCTTCTTACGTAAGAATCAATAATTGGTGGAATACCGGTGTCATCACTTGTGCAACAACGCTTTATTCATGTGTTTAACCACCGGGTATTCCAACGATGTTAATTCAGAACGATTACGCCGTTATTTATAAAAACTTTAATTTGTCCTTTTTTCATCCGACAATTATTACATTATGGGGCCAAAATGGTCATACCATACATACGAATATTCCCCGACAGAAAGAATATTCCACGACCAAACGAATATTCCCCGATAGAAATAAGTATTTTATAACCACTTGCTTATTTTGAAAAATTTACATATATCACCCTTACCTTTAAACTTTTATCAATTTAACCATTTACTGAATAGTAATTATAAGAAAAATTGAATATTTTTATTTCATAAAATTCGGGGTCTTACCATCTCCCCTCCTTATGAAATTTCTTCCTCGAAATTTACGTACCTGGTATTTCAAAGAGTTGAGAATACCTTGCTTTCATTTCAGATTACATCTTTCCTGTCATCATGATTTCTCCATTACTCATCTCCTGTATTTCAGATATCATTCTAGAATACAGCTTCAAAAAACAAAGGTTAATTTAACAAATTAACATATCACATAATATCCTGATATTATGATTGACCAACAAATAGGCTTAGGTAGGACACACTAGCGAAGGATTTACTCATCTCTCCCCTCCTAGTTCTAATCCCGATCTCTGCCAGAGATCATAACCCTAAGCTCTGATACAAACTGTGACTCATGTCCCAACCGTGGACAGCACCTCACAGTGGTACCTATCAGTTTGCCACCGTAGAATCCAAGCGTCCCCTATGGAGAGTCCGCTTGCATGCCCCATCCCATCAATTGGAAGTCACCAACAAGAGGCTCGGGGCTCTTTACTTATAGCTCTGATACCAACTGTGACGCCCCCAAAATAGGTCCATTCCATCCAACCCATTCTGAGTCGCCAAATACATGGTACAGAAAATAACTACAACTTTATTACAAAAATTGTCGTGCAAAATACAACAACACATATGTTGTGAGTTTTAATACCAACTATGACTCATGTCCCAACTATGGACAACACCTCACAGTGATACCTTACATAAAGGTACAATCTAGAACTGTTTTAGAAATTAAAATCTTTGGGAAGTGCTCAAGGAAACCTTCGTATACATGGGAGGCCATGCGTCTAGGGTTATGATAGATATCATATGCCCACAAAATTATCCTCGGTCAATCTAATAGACCCTCTAAAGAAAAAAATGAGAAGATTACTATCATATTCTTCCCAATGGTGAGTCTTCTCTTGACATATCATTATCTCCACCGCCTCTAATTGGGAATTATACTCCAAACAAACACCAAGATTATAAAGGTAGTGCTTGTAAATATACTCAAAGAAGTGGATGAGCACATCCCCGCTTATGATGACACGAGGTTGTATGTCATTAGACATCTTGTATGATAGTGGCAAAACACCTTTCCAACATTGGGTTTGCCTTCACCCTATCTCGATTCACCAAATATAACTACTAAATGATGACCACCATTCTATTCTCCTCATTACCCCATTCTTTCGACCCAAATACATTTTTATTACCCGAAAGGAATTGTGAAAATGTAAGGGTGAGCACAACTAGCCCAAGAAAGAATATTATGACTAAAGATAAATAAATTATCAATAGTCTTCATCAAGAATAAATCGTAGATTTAGAACATATGGTAGATGATAAAACTTTTCAACCATAGTTGCGTAGTGAACGAAAGCAATCCATTAGAAGAGTCAAATAGACTATAAAGTCTATTATCTTCTCCATGTTAAAAAGTCCACCAACAATGTTTTATCCTCGTAACATCAATCAACAATTCCTCGTCAACAATCACATGTATAACTCATAATCGTAATTGTTGTTCTAAATTCCTTTTCTCATCCAGACAAAGATAATTTTCATCACCAAAACATCAAAGATCATGGTTATACCAAATCACGCTTCATGTTCATAATCAAACTAATAAATTCATCTTTTGCACTACGGGCCAAAGATATTCATCAATGCAGACCATCTTTGCACTACATGCCAAAGATATTCATCAATAATTCATCTTTGCACTCACCACGATATTCCAAAGATATTCAATATACATCTACGGGCCAAAGATATTCATCAATATGTCATCTTCAACAATGACTACACGCCAAAGATATTCATATCTCAAAGAAATATATAATCATTTCGAAATTTATATAAACAATAATTATAACCATGTTGATAAATTCACCTTTGCACTTAAGCTAAAGATATTCAATTATAAATTCAATGGTCATTATCATACCAAATACAATTCAACTTTTCACCATCGCCAAAGAGAACCCTAGTCATGATCATACCAATAATCTACCCATCTTTACACTCCAAAGAAAGAAAATTTCAACATCGTGGTTATAAAAATGTTATATATGATAATAAAATCAATATAATCAATATATAGATTTAATCTCCAAGAGTAATATTCATAAATCAACTATAATTTGGTTAGAAAAAGAAACCAATTTTGTAGTGAATAGTACCGTGTGAATAGTAACTCGTGAATAGTAACTCATGAATAGTAACTCATGAATAATAACTCTCATGAATAGTAAATAAATGAATAGTAACTCGTGAATAGTAACTTATGAATAAGAACTCATGAATAAGAACCCAGGCATGAAAAAGTTCCAAATTTGATAAAAAGTTCAAACCAATATTTCAAATATAATGATATTGAAGAAATAATATCATTTATGAAGAAAATAATCTCCCTTACTATCCCTTACAATCCCTTACAATCACTTATTATCCTTACCTCAAAGAGCAAGATTTCCGACCGAATAACGCCGAAAATCTAACTTGCACCGTAGAGCAACACTCAAGATATCAAAATACTCACAAGAATCCACTCGATAATATAGAGAGAAATAGAGAGAAAACTTCAGTTTACGGTGTGATTTTCAATTCTAACCTAAGCACCTATTTATATAGAAATCGCTTAGAACACCAAAATAGAAAAATTTAATAAAATATTAATATTATTTATTAAATTTCCTACGCTATTATCGAGACATCTGAATTCAGCATCCAATAATGACAAAACAAAAAAAAAAACGTTTTTGTTATTAAAAATAATTAAAACTTTCAAAATCAATTATTTCGAACTACGAACTTCAATAATTCATAATAAATAGCCCTTTTATCGAGAAAATTTGAATCTCACAACTTTTTATAGGAAATTCAATTCTCTACAACTTTGCGAAAGAAAGAAAGTTTTCCAAATTCCAAATGTAAATTGATCAAATCCACAAACTAGACGATTTTACAAAAGCTATAATCAAATTTCACCAAAAAATTGTGTCCACCAACATGTTTAACATGTTTTAAACATTTATTGCAACAAAATACTCCTCCTCCTCATTAACTCATATATCCCACATTCATTGTAAAAATATCATCATTATTATATTATAATAATATAATAAAATATTATTTTATCGTAAAAGATAAAATATCGATTTTCAACAATTGTCACTTTAAAAATTTTCTCCATCTATATCCACATAAAATGAATATTTTCCTTATCATATAAATCAATAATTAATTATTCACAAATAATATTACAGTAATCACAATAATGACAACCGGTACATAGCCTCCAGAGAAAGAGGGGCTTTCCAATAAGGATTTCTCCTTCTCGGGCGCAAATTAGGTGACCAAACCTCTACTTAGACAAAACTTTCTAGACATTGCCAATAATGTTATCTAATAATAGTATTCAGATAATATGAATTATTGCTTCGATAATGGAAAATACTGTGTAGTGACAATTATTAAAACAACAATAATATAAAATATCAACGTAGCAATTATTAAATCAATAAAATAAAATATTGAATAATAATTACTTTATAATTATTGAGTAGTGCCTTTACGTAAAGAATCAATAATTGGTGCAATACTGTAATAGCACTTCGTGCAACAACGCCATTACATCGTGTTTTAACCAACCGGTATTCCAACAAAGATTAATTCAGAATAACTACGCCCGTTATTTATAAAAACTTATATTTGTCCTTTTCTTCATCCAATCGCTTATTCAGCTTATGGGGCCCACAAATGGTCACTGCCTGCACATATACGAATATTCTCACGACGTAAAGAATATTCTACGACCAAACGAATATTCCCCGATAGAAAAATAAGTATTTTATAACCACTTGCTTATTTTTTGAAAAAAAATTCATATATCACCCTTAACTTTAAACTTTTATCAATTTAACCATTTACTGAATAGTAATTATAAGAAAAATTGAATATATTTATTTCATAAAATTCGGGGTCTTACAATCTCCCCTCCTTATGAAATTTCTTCCTCGAAATTTATGTACCTGGCATTTCAAAGAGTTGAGAATACCTTGCTTTCATTTCAGATTACATCTTTCCTGTCATCATGATTTCTCCATTGATCATCCCCTGTATATCAGATATCATTCTAGAATACAGCTTCAAAAACAAAGGTTAATTTAATAAATTAACATATCACATAATATCCCGATATTATGACTGACCAACAAATAAGCTTAGGTAGGACACACTAGCGAAGGATTTACTCATCTCTCCCCTCCTAGTTCTAATCCCTATCTCTGCCAGAGATCATAACCCTAAGCTCGATACAAATCGCGACTCATTTCCCAACCGTGGACAAGACCCTCACAATGGTACCTATCGGTTCCATCCAACCCATCCCCCACGGAGAGTCCGCTCGCCAAATACCCATCAATTGGAAGTCACCAACAAGAGGCTCGGGGCTCTTTACTTATAGCTCTGATACCAACTGTGACGCCCCCAAAATAGGTCCATTCCATCCAACCCATTCTGAGTCGCCAAATACATGGTACAGAAAACAACTACAACTTTATTACAACAATTGTCGTGCAAAATACAACAACACATATGTTGTGAGTTTTAATACCAATTGTGACTCATGTCCCAACTATGGACAACACCTCACAGTGATACCTTACATAAAGGTACAATCTAGAACTGTTTTAGAAATTAAAATCTTTGGGAAGTGCTCAAGGAAACCTTCGTACATGGGAAGCCATGCGTCTAGGTTATGATAGATATCACATGCCCACAAAATTATCCATGGTTGACCCAATAGACCCCAAAGAAAAAATGAGAAGATTACTATCATATTCTTCCCAATAGTGAGTCTTCTCTTGACATATCATTATCTCCACTGTTTCTAATTGGGAATTATACTCCAAAAAAATACCAAGATTATATAGGTAGTCCTTGTAAATATACTCAGCAAGTGGATGAGCACATCCCTGTCTTATGATGACACAAGGTTGTATGTCATTAGACATCTTATATGATAGTGGCAAAACACCTTTCCAACGTTGGGTTTGCCTCACCCTATCTGATTCACCAAATATAACTACTAAATGATGACCACCATTCTATTCTCCTGTTACCCCCGCTCGACCCAGCTACATTCTTATTACCTGAAAGGAATTGTGAAACCGAAGGGTGAGCACAACTAGCCCAGTAAAGAATATTATGACTAAAGATAAATAAATTATCAATAATCTTCATCAGTAATAAATCAGAGATTTAGAACATATGGTAGATGATAAAACTTTTCAACCATAGTTGCAGTGGAACGAGCAATCCATTAGAAGAGTCAAATAGACTATAAAGTCTATTATCTTCTCCATGTTAAAAGTCCACCAACAATGTTTTATCCTCGTAACATCAATCAACAATTCCATCCACAATCACATGTATAACTCA
This sequence comes from Panax quinquefolius, assembly GCA_020205615.1. NCBI lineage: Eukaryota > Viridiplantae > Streptophyta > Magnoliopsida > Apiales > Araliaceae > Panax > Panax quinquefolius. The sequence goes on from CM035162.1 coordinate 123,738,545, forward strand.
TAATCGTAATTGTTGTTCTAAATTCCTTTTCTCATCCAGACAAAGTTAATTTTCATCACCAAAACATCAAAGATCATGGTTATACCAAATCACAGCTTCATGTTCATAATCATACTAATAAATTCATCTTTGCACTACGGGCCAAAGATATTCATCAATGCAACCATCTTTTGCACTACATGCCAAAGATATTCATCAATAATTCATCTTTTACTACGGGCCAAAGATATTCATCAATAAGTCATCTTTGCACTACGGGCCAAAGATATTCATATCTCAAAGAAATATATAATCATTTCAGAATTTATATTACAATAATTATAACCATGTTGATAAATTCACATTTGCACTTAAGCTAAAGATATTCAATTATAAATTCAATGGTCGTGATCATACCAGTCACAATTCAACTTTTCACTACTGGCCAAAGAGAACCCTAGTCATGATCATACCAATAATCTACCCATATTTACACTCCAGTGAAAGAAAATTTCAACATCAGGGTTATAAAAATGTTATATATGATAATAAAATCAATATAATCAACATATAGATTTAATCTCCAGAGTAATATTCATAAATCAACTATAATTTGGTTAGAAAAAGAAACCAATTTTGTAGTGAATAGTACCCGTGAATAGTAACTCATGAATAGTAACTCATGAATAGTAACTCATGAATAGTAACTCATCGTGAATAATAACTCATGAATAGTAAATCGTGCATAGTAACTCGTGGATAGTAACTTATGAATAGTAACTCATGAATAGTAACCCCGACATGAAAAAGTTCTAAATTTGATAAAAAGTTCAAACCAATATTTCGGCATAATGATATTGAAGAAATAATATCATTTATGAAGAAAATAATCTCCCTTACTATCCCTTACAATCACTTACAATCACTTATTATCCCTTACCTCAAAGAGCAGTACTTCTGACTGGAATAACGCTGAACGAACTTGCACCGTATAGCAACACTCAAGATATCAAAATACTCACAAGTATCCAATCGATAATATAGAGAGAGAAATAGAGAGAAAACTTCAGTTTCTGGTGTGATTTTCAATTCTAACCTAAGCACCTATTTATAGGAAATTGCTTAGAACACCAAAACAGAAAATTTAATAAAATATTAATATTATTTATTAAATTTCCCTACGCACATCAAAGACATCTGAATTCAAAGATCCAATAATGACAAAAAAAAAAAAACGTTTTTGTTATTAAAAATAATTAAAACTTTCAAAAATCAATTATTTGAACTACTAACTTCAATAATTCATAATAAATAGCCCTTTTATCGAAAATTCAATCTCGCGAATTTGTATAGGAAATTCAATTCTCTACAACTTTGCGAAGAAAGGTTTTCCAAATTCCAAATGAAATTGACCAAATCCACAAACTGGACGATTTTACAAGCTATAATCAAATTTCAGTCAAAATTTGTGTCCACCAACATGTTTAACATGTTTTAAACATTTATTTCTACAAAAATAGTCCTCCTCCTCATTTACTCATATATCCCACATTCATTGTAAAAATATCATCATTATTATATTATAATAATATAATAAAATATTATTTTATCGAAAAAGATAAAATATCGATTTTCAACAATTGTCACTTTAAAAATTTTTCCATCTATATCCACATAAAATGAATATTTTCCTAATCATATAAATCAATAATTAATTATTCACAAATAATATTACGTAATCACAATAATGACAACCAGTAGCCTCAGGAAAGAGGGGCTTTCCAATAAGGATTTCTCCATCTTGCCAATTGAATTAGGTGACCAAACCTCTCCTTAGCATGAACTTTCTAGACATTGCCAATAATGTTATCTAATAATATTATTCAGATAATATGAATTATTGCTTCGATAATGGAAAATATCGTAGTAGTGATAATTATTAAAATAATAATAATATAAAATATCAACGTAGCAATTATTAAATCAATAAAATAAAATATTGAACAATAATTACTTGTAACAATTATTGAGTAGTGCCTTCTTACGTAAGAATCAATAATTGGTGCAATACTGGCAATGCTATTATGCAACAACGCCAGACATCGTCATGTTTTTAATCAACGGTATTCCAACAAATTGTTAATTGAGTAACGAACTACGTAGTTATTTATAAAAACTTTAATTTGTCCTTTTCATCCGACAAATTATTATTACATTATGGGGCCCAAAAATGGTCATACTTGTACATAATAATATTCCTCGATGTAAAGAATATTCCACGACCAAACGAAATATTCCCGATAGAAATAAGTATTTTATAACCACTTGCTTATTTTGAAAAATTTACATATATCACCCTTAACTTTAAACTTTTATCAATTTAACCATTTACTGAATACTAATTATAAGAAAAATTGAATATTTTTATTTCATAAAATTCGGGGTCTTACAATCTCCCCTCCTTATGAAATTTCTTCCTCAAAATTTACGTACCTGGTATTTCAAAGAGTTGAGAATACCTTGCTTTCATTTCAGATTACATCTTTCCTGTCATCATGATTTCTCCATTGCTCATCTCCTGTATTTCAGATATCATTCTAGAATACAACTTCAAAAATAAAGGTTAATTTAACAAATTAACATATCACATAATATCCTGATATTATGACTGACCAACAAATAAGCTTAGGTAGGACACACTAGCGAAGGATTTATTCATCTCTCCCCTGCTAGTTCTAATCCCGATCTCTGCCAGAGATCATAACCCTACGCTCTGATACAAACTGTGACTCATGTCCCAACCGTGGACAGCACCTCACAGTGGTACCTATCAGTTTGCCACCGCAGAATGCCGTCCCCTACGGAGAGTCTGGCTTCGGTGCATCCCCCATCAACAGGAAGTCACCAGCAAGAGGCTCGGGGCTCTTTACTTATAGCTCTGATACCAACTGTGACGCCCCCAAAATAGGTCCATTCCATCCAACCCATTCTGAGTCGCCAAATACATGGTACAGAAAATAACTACAACTTTATTACAACAATTGTCGTGCAAAATACAACAACACATATGTTGTGAGTTTAATACCAACTATGACTCATGTCCCAACTATGGACAACACCTCACAGTGATACCTTACATAAAGGTACAATCTAGAACTGTTTTAGAAATTAAAATCTTTGGGAAGTGCTCAAGGAAACCTTCGTACATGGGAGGCCATGCGTCTAAGTTATGATAGATATCATATGCCCACAAAATTATCCTTGGTTGACCCAATAGACCCCAAAGAAAAAATGAGAAGATAACTATCATATTCTTCCCAATAGTGAGTCTTCTCTTGACATATCATTATCTCCACTGTCTCTAATTGGGAATTATACTCCAAACAAACACCAAGATTATATAGGTAGTGCTTGTAAATATACTCAGCAAGTGGATGAACACATCCCTGTCTTATGATGACACAAGGTTGTATGTCATTAGACATCTTGTATGATAGTGGCAAAACACCTTTCCAACGTTGGGTTTGCCTCACCCTATCTGATTCACCAAATATAACTACTAAATGATGACCACCATTCTATTCTCCTCATACCCCCAACCCAACTACATTCTTATTACACGAAAGGAATTGTGAAATGTAAAAGGGTGAGCACAACTAGCTTCATAAAAGAATATTATGACTAAAGATAAATAAATTATCAATAGTCTTCATCAGTAATAAATCAGAGATTTAGAACATATGGTAGATGATAAAACTTTTCAACCATAGTTGCAGCGGAACGAGCAATCCATTAGAAGAGTCAATTAGACTATAAAGTCTATTATCTTCTCCATGTTAAAAGTCCACCAACAATGTTTTATCCTCAGTAACATCAATCAACAATTCCATCATCCACAATCACATGTATAACTCATAATCGTAATTGTTGTTCTAAATTCCTTTTCTCATCCAGACAAACATAATTTTCATCACACAAACATCAAAGATCATGGTTATACCAAATCACGCTTCATGTTCATAATCATACTAATAAATTCATCTTTTGCACTACGGCCAAAGATATTCATCAATGCACCATCTTTGCACTACATGCCAAAAAGATATTCATCAATAATTCATCTTTTACTACTATCCAAAGATATTCATCAAAAGTCATCTTTGCACTATTCCAAAGATATTCATATCTCAAAGAAATATATAATCATTTCGAATTTATATTACAATAATTATAACCATGTTGATAAATTCACCTTTGCACTTAAGCTAAAGATATTCAATTATAAATTCAATGGTCACGATCATACCAAATACAATTCAACTTTTCACTCATCGGCAAAGAGAGAACCTAGTCATGATCATACCAATAATCTACCCATCTTTACACTCCGGTGAAAGAAAATTTCAACATCGTATTATAAAAATGTTATATATGATAATAAAATCAATATAATCAACATATAGATTTAATCTCCAAAGTAATATTCATAAATCAACTATAATTTGGTTAGAAAAAGAAACCAATTTTGTAGTGAATAGTACCCGTGAATAGTAACTCATGAATAGTAACTCATCGTGAATAGTAACTCATGAATAGTAAATCTTGCATAGTAACTCGTGGATAGTAACTTATGAATAGTAACTCATGAATAGTAACTCCGACATGAAAAAGTTCTAAATTTGATAAAAAGTTCAAACCAATATTTCGGTATAATGATATTGAAGAAAATAATATCATTTATGAAGAAAATAATCTCCCTTACTATCCCTTACAATCACTTACAATCACTTATTATCCCTTACCTCAAAGAGCGGATTTCCACATTGGAATAACGCTTGAAACGAACTTGCACTTGATATAGCAACACTCAAGATATCAAAATACTCACAAGTATCCAGTCGATAATATAGAGAGAGAAATAGAGAGAAAACTTCAGTTTCTGGTGTGATTTTCAATTCTAACCTAAGCACCTATTTATAGGAAATTGCTTAGAACACCAAATTAGAAAATTTAATAAAATATTAATATTATTTATTAAATTTCCTATGCACATCAAAGACATCTGAATTCAGCATCCAATAATGACAAAAACAAAAAAAAACATTTTTGTTATTAAAAATAATTAAAACTTTCAAAAATCAATTATTTCGAAACTACGGAACTTCAATAATTCATAATAAATAGCCCTTTTATCAGATAATTCGAATCTCGCGAATTTGTATAGGAAATTCAATTCTCTACAACTTTACAGAAGAAAGGTTTTCCAAATTCCAAACAGAAATTGACCGAAATCCACAAACGGGCTATTTTACAAGCTATAATCAAATTTCAGTCAAAATTTGTGTCCACCAACATGTTTAACATGTTTTAAACATTTATTGCAACAAAAATAGTTCTCCTCCTCATTTACTCATATATCCCACATTCATTGTAAAAATATCATCATTATTATATTATAATAATATAATAAAATATTATTTTATCAGAAAAGATAAAATATCGATTTTCAACAATTGTCACTTTAAAAATTTTCTCCATCTATATCCGCCTAAAATGAATATTTTTGTTATCATATAAATCAATAATTAATTATTCACAAATAATATTACAGAATCACAATAATGACAACCAGCGCCTTCTGAGAAGAGGGGCTTTCCAATAAGGATTTCTCCTTCTTCAAGCAAGCGCGAATTAGGTGACCAAACCTCTCCTTAGAGAGAACTTTCTAGACATTGCCAATAATGTTATCTAATAATATTATTCAGATAATATGAATTATTGCTTCGATAATGGAAAATACTGTGTAGTGACAATTATTAAAACAATAATAATATAAAATATCAACGTAGCAATTATTAAATCAATAAAATAAAATATTGAACAATAACTACTGTAACAATTATTGAGTAGTGTCTTCTTACGTAAGAATCAATAATTGGTGCAATACCGTGTGCTATTGTGCAACAACGCGTATTACTGTGTTTTAACCACTGGGTATTTCAACAGTGTTAACGGTAACGATTATGCCATTATTTATAAAAACTTTAATTTGTCCTTTTCTTCATCCGACAGTTATTCTGTTATGGGGCCCAAAAATGGCTGCGCCGTCATACGAATATTCCCCGACAGAAAGAATATTCCACGACCAAACGAATATTCCCCGATAGAAATAAGTATTTGATAAGCACTTGCTTATTTTGAAAAATTTACATATATCACCCTTAACTTTAAACTTTTATCAATTTAACCATTTTCTGAATAGTAATTATAAGAAAAATTGAATACTTTTATTTCATAAAATTTGGGGTCTTACATCTCCTGTGTTATTCGTAAAGAAGAAAGACGGGAGTATGCGACTTTGTATTGACTACCGGTAATTGAACCATGTCACCATCAAGAATAGGTATCCACTACCTCGTATTGATGACTTGTTTGACCAGTTGCAAGGAGCACAATTCTTTTTAAAGATCGATCTTCGTTCTGGATATCATCAGCTGAAGATTAAAAATGAGGATATTCCAAAGACTGCCTTTAGAACTCGGTACGGGCATTATGAATTTTTAGTCATGTCTTTTGGATTTACTAATGCTCCTGCTACTTTCATGGATATGATGAACCGTATGTTCAAAGAATATTTGGATCAGTTCGTTATTGTCTTTATTGATGACATCCTCATCTATTCCAAAAGCCATGAAGATCAAGAGCACCATTTGAAGTTGGTACTACAAAGGCTTCGTGAAAATAAACTGTATGCCAAGCTGAAGAAATGCGAGTTCTGGCTTGAGGAAGTAGAATTTCTTGGGCACGTGGTGTTAAAACATGGACTATCTATTAAAACATGGACTATCTGGGAGCAACCGAAGTCGGTGACTGAAGTACGTAGCTTTCTAGGCTTAGTTGGTTACTATCGGAGATTCGTGGAAGGATTTTCTTGAATCGCTACTCCGTTAACTCGGCTGACTCGTAAAGATACAAAATTCGGTTGGAGCGAGGATTGTGAGAAGAGTTTTCAAGAACTCAAGAGGAGACTCATTTCGGCACTTGTTCTGACAATACCATCTAGTTCGGATGGATTTGTTATCTACAACGATGCTTTAGGCAAAGGGTTAGGATGTATTCTCATGCAACATGTGAAAGTCATAGCCTATGCCTCGTGACAACTCAAAGAATATGAGAGGAATCATCCTACTCATGATCTGGAGTTGGCAGCAGTCATTTTTGCGTTGAAGATCTGGAGACACTACCTGTATGGGGAGAAAGTGGAGATCTATACAGATCATAAAAGCCTCAAATATTTCTTCACCCAAAAGGAACTCAATATGCGGCAGTGACGTTGGCTCAAGTTGTTGAAAGATTACAACCATACCATCCAATATCATCCTAGAAAAGCAAACGTGGTAGCTGACGCATTGAGTAGAAGATCATATGCGGGTATGAGTGCAATGTTGTTAACACAAAGGCCCATTTTGTATGACTGGCAAAGAATGGAGATAGAGGTAAAGGCTCCAAGTACCCACGTGATGATATCAAACATATGAGTAGAACCGACTTTAATCGATAAAGTTAAAGATGCTCAAGCTACGAACCTGGAGCTGTGCGTATGAAGAAGAAAGTGCAAGAAGGTGTTATTCCAGAAGTAAGAATCAACGAAGAAAGAATACTTTGAGTCAACTCCAGACTTTGTGTTCCTAACGATTTTGACTTGAAGCATAGAATCATTATGGAGGCACACAACACACCGTTTATAATTCATCATGGGAGTACCAAAATGTATCATGATCTTCGACATACATTTTGGTGGAGCAATATGAAGAGAGAGATCGCGGAGTTTATCTCGAGGTGTTTAACTTGTCAACGTATAAAGGCGAAGCATCAAGTGCCAAAGGGTCCATTGCAACCACTTGAGATTCCGAAATGGAATGGGAACACATTACTATGGATTTCGTTACAGGTCTTCCCAAGGTTTCTCAAGGCATAGATGTGATTTGGGTCATTGTTGATAGATTAACCAAATCTGCCCATTTCTTGCCTGTACGGGAAACTTATTCCCTTGAACGTCTTGCTAGTATGTACGTAAATGAGATTATGAGATTGCATGGCATGCCAGTATCCATTGTTTTGGATCGTGACCCAAGATTCACTTCATGATTTTGGGTTAGCTTGCAGAAAGCTATGGGAACGAATTTACGATTCAGTTCGACATACCATCCTCAAACGGATGGGCAATCAGACAGGGCTATTCAAACTCTTGAAGATCTATTAAGACTATGTGTCCTAGATTTCAAAGGGAGTTGGGATAAGTACCTACCATTGGTGGAATTCTCCTACAACAATAGTTATCAGGCAAGTATAGGTGTGGCTCCATTCGAGGCATTGTATGGAAGAAAATATCATTCTCCAGTATGCTGGGATGAGGTGGGTGAAGCAACATTGTTGGGACCAGAATTGGTACGCATAACTACAGAAAAGATCCAAACAATTCGACAACGTATACAAACGACACATGATCGACAAAAGAGTTATGCGGATCTTCATCGAAAGGACGTGAAATTTAATATTGGGGATCATGTATTGTTACGTGTTGCACCATGGAAGGGAGTTACAAGATTTGGGAAGAAAGGAAAGCTCAATCCACGATTTATTGGTCCATTTGAGATTCTTGACCGAATACGAAATGTGGCCTATAGACTCGCATTACCTCCAAGCATGTCTCGTGTTCATAATATTTTTCACATATCTATGATTCGTAAATATGTGAAAGACCCGAACCACATTATTGAGTTAGAACTGGATTTGAGATAACCAAAAATTTAACGTCTTTGTGAGGTACTGTTAAGATCTTGGATATGAATGAGCATGTCCTACGCACCAAGGTTATACCACAAGTTAGGGTTTTGTGGAGAAACCATGCTATTGAAGAAATGACCTAGGAGTTGGAATCAGAAATGAAAACGAGGTATCCTCATCTTTTCGAAACACCAGGTACGTTCGTCAATTTCGAGGATGAAATTTCATAAGGAGGGAAGGTTGTAAGACCCCATCTTTTTAATAAATAAAATCAAATTTTCTCTAATTATTATTGTGAATAATAAAGTGTTAATTTGATATAATGCTTTGGTTATGGGTGAAATGTGTAAAATTTTCAAAATAAGTAAGTGGTTATAAAAATATTCATTTTTATCGGGGAATATTCGTTTGGTCGTGAAATATTCTTTACTTGTCGGAAATATTAAATGCACAACCACGCGAACCATTTGTGGGCCCCATAATGACAAAAAAAAAAGGGATGAAGAAAAAGATAAGTTTGAGTTTTTATAAATAACTGGAGCGTAGTTATTACCATTAACACCGCTGAATACTCGATTGGTTAAAAATACGATGTCTGCATGGTTGCAGCAAGAAGACACCGGTATTATGCATAAGATTTTTGAATTATTGATTCTTATGTAAGAAGTCACTACTCAATAATTGTTACGATAAATCTTTTGTTCAATATTTTATTTTATTGATTCAATAATTGCTTCTGTTGATATTTTATATTATTGTTGTTCAATAATTGTGATAATTGTGATTCTATAATATTATTTATGAATAATTAATTATTAATTTATATGATAAGGAAATATTTATTTTATGTGGATATAAATGATGGATTTATATTTTTTATGTGGTTATAAATAAAGGAATTAAAGCTGAGGTGTTTTATCAGTATTTTGTCGGAATAGAGGTATTAAAAATCGTCCGTATCTGGATTTCGGTCATTTTCTGTTTGGAATTTGGAAAAACTTAAAGCTACAAAGTTGTAGAGAATTTAATTTCCTATGGAATGAACATAAAGATCATATTTTTCTGATAAAAGGGCTATTTATTATGATTTATTGAAGTTTCAGAAATTAAATATTTTTATTAAAATTATGGGTGGGACCCACTTTTATTTTTTGAAAACATGTGGGCTGCTGAAAATTATTCAATGATGGCATGCTCCAGTTTGTTCAGCAAGTGTGGGCATAGAATGAATAAAAAAAATAATAATATTTTATTATTTAGTCTACTTTGGCGTTCTAGCATTTTTCTATAAATAGGGTGCTTAGTTAGAATTGAAAATCACACCAGAAACAAATTTTCTGTCTATATATATTATCGAGCGTATTTTGTGAGTATTTAGATACTTTGAGAGTTGCTATTTAGTGCAAGTTTCCTTCAACTTTACATCCGATATTCCAGTCAGAAATAATGTTCTTTTGAGGTAAGAGATGTTATTTTTTTCGTAAATGATATTATTTTCTTCAATATCATTATGCCGAAATATTGATATGAATTTTATTGTGGAATTTCTACCTTTTTGTGTTGGGGTTATTATTCACGTATACATCACTATTCATGTATACAACACTATTCATGAATACGACACTATTCACCAAAAAATAAAATTTTCTCCTTTTTGTCCAAGATGTCTATTATGGTTACTATCTTTTATTGTATCCATGTTTTGATCTTTATTTTTGAATTTTGCTTCACAATTGGTTATTATGGATTATTATTGAACTTGGATAAACTGTAATACGAATCCCTAATGTAAAACGTCAACTTATTATAAATAAAATCGAATTTCCTCTAATTATTATTGTGAATAATAAGGTATTAATTTGATATAATTCTCTGGTTATGGGTGAAATGTGCAAATTTTGCAAAATATGCAAGTGGTTATAAAATAATCATTGTTGTTTAGAATATTCATTTGGTCGTGGAATATTCTTGTTGTCGGGGAATATTCGTGCGACCAAGCGCGATCATTTGTGGTCCCCATAATGTAATAATTATCGGATGAAGAAAACGACAAGTTTGAGTTTTTTATAAATAACTTGGCGTAGTTATTCTGAATTAACAACATCGCTGGAATACCCGTTGGTTAAAATACGATGTCTGCGTGGATGCAAGATATTGATGAATTATTGATCCTTACATAAGAAGGCACTACTCAATAATTATTACAATAGTTACTGTTCAATATTTTATTTTATTGATTCAATAATTGTTGCGTTGATATTTTATATTATTGTTGTTTCAATAATTGTCATCGCAGATGATTTCCCATCATCGGATCAATAATTCATATTATTTGAATAATATTATTAGATAGCATTATTGGCAATGTCTAGAAAGTTCACGAGGAGAGGTTTGGTCATCTAATTGCGCGCCAAGAAGGAAAATTCTTATTGGAAATCCCCTCTTTCCGGGAATAGCTTTGGTTGTCATAAATGTGATTCTCAGAATATTATTTGTGAATAATTAATCATTGATTCATATGATAAGGAAATATTTATTTTATGTGGATATAAATGATGAATTTATTTATGTGGTTATAAATGAAGGAATTAATGTTGAGGTGTTTTATTAGTATTTTGTCGGATTGGAGGTATTAAAAATCAAACCAAAGTTTTTTTCGAGATATATTATGAGTTATAATTTTAATCCGACCAGTTGGATCGTTGTAATTTTTGGATATGTTATACATATATAAGTTGAGTATATGTCCACAAATTTTGAACCGTTAAAAATGAGCGTATGATTTGTTATGAATTTTAAAATTGATTAGAATCGGTTATAAATCAATTTGGTGGAAAATTCTAGAATTGGTGGGCCCCACTCTTGGTTGGTGAAGAAATGTCTTGAGACTTTTTATTCAAATGTGGTGGGTGGGAATAGTAGCGAGTAAAGCCATCGGAGTTGCAGTTAAGTCTGCTTCGGCGTGCTAACATTTTTCTATAAATAGAGGGCTAATTTAGAATTGAAAATCACACCGTAAACAAGTTTTCTCTCTTCTCTCTCTATATTATCGAGCGTATTTTGTGAGTATTTAGATACTTTGTGAGTTTCTATTTTTTTAGTACAAGTTTCTGTCAGCACTATATCCAAAATTCAGTCAGAAGTACGGTTATTTTGAGGTAAGGGATGTTATTTTCTTCATATATGATATTATTTCTTCAATATCATTATCTTCAAGTATTGATCCGAATTTTTATCAAATTTGGAACTTTTGTGTCGTGGTTACTATTCACGATACTAAGAGACTTATTCACGAATACGACACTATTCACCGAAAAAGGAAAATTTTTTTCTTTTTGTCCAAGATGTCTATTATGGTTACTATCTTTGATTGTATCCATGTTTTGATCTTTATTCTTGAATTTTGCTTCAAAATTGGTTATTATAGAATATTATTGATCTTGTATAAACTGTTATACGAATCCCTACTATTTGTCCTTCTGGCTCACTGGATTCATTTTCTTTAAAATATTTTTCATCATCCTCAGTCCTAAATGATGATATTACTAAATATTTTTGGCTCAGTCTTGTAAAGATAAATGATTAATCGATGAATATCTTTAGCCCGTAGTGCAAAGATGAACAGGTGTTGAGATGAACATGACCAACTGGTGATACAAATGAATATCTTTGGCCTGTAGTGCAAAGATGAATATTTGATTAAAGATGTATATTGATTGTTGTTACAGGGATAAAATATTGATGATGGACTTTTAAATCTTAGAAGATAGTAGAACTCATTCTCTACTTGACTCTTCTAATGGATTGTTGTTTTCGCTGCAGTTGTTGATCTAAAACTTGTTGTCTATTATATTTTATCAGATTTTTCCCTGTTAAAGACTAACGATAGTTTGTTGTATATTATCTTAGTCATAATATTCTTTACTGGGCTAGTTGAGCTCACCATTTTCCTTTTTGTTCCATTTTTCTCAGGAGGTGAGAACATAGCAAGAACTAGTCGGGGTACGGAGTGATGGTTCTAGAAAGATGTTTTAGTAGTCCACACTATTTCTATAAAATAGTGTGTGAATAATTGTAATGAGGACTTATTTGAGTGTGGATATTGTCTAGAATACAATATTTGTATTTAAACTCACAGTATGTGTTGTCGTATTTTGCACGATAATTGTATTATTGAAGTTGTAGTTTGCTTTCTGTACCATGTATTTGACGACTCAGAATGGGTGTTGTATACATATTTTGGGGGTGTCACAGTTGGTATCAAAGCTTAGGGATATGGTCTCTGGCGGAGAATGTGACGCCCCCAAAATTAGGTATACATCACCCATCTTGGGTAGTCAGATACATGGTACAGAATTTTAATACAACTTACTAATATAACTGTCGTGTACAATACGACATAAACTGTGAGTTTGAATACAAATATTATCTACTAGATATTATACAAACTCAAAAGGAGTCCTCATTACAATTATTATCACACTATTTCATAGAATAGTGAGGACTACTAATGCTATCCTCCGGACCATTACTCCGCTTCCCGACTCGTCCCAATTATATTCTCATTTCCCTCAAGAGAACAAAGAAAGAAAGGGTGAGCTCAACTAGCCCAAGAAGAAATATTATGACTAAGATAATGCGTAATAAATTATCATTAGCCTTCAACAAAGTTAAACCGATAAAATATAATAAACATCAAGTTTAATCTGCAATGAACAAGCAATCCATTAAAAGAGTCAAGTAGAAAATAAAATCTACTATCTTTTATGATTTAAAAGGTTTTTCATCACTGTTATAGCTGAGACTCAGCTTTAATAAATAATCCACATCATCGAATCACCCCTGCACTATGGCCAAGGATATTCTTTAGTATCACGACCACAATTATTCATGCACTACGGTCCAAGAATAGTTGCGTATTCATTAATGGTCATAATCATGCCAACAACAGTCCATCAATGCACTACGGCCACTGAGGATTTTTACCACATCATTTGTAACATTACGGTCATGATTACACCGAATAGTCTCTGGTCATAATCATACCAAGTCCATCTATGCACTACAAAAGCCACGATGACTTTAAAAAATATAAACATGAGGATGATGACAATGATATAAGAATTCAATAAAACAAGTTCAAGAATTATTTTATCCAGAATTATTAACGTCCAAATTGTCAATATGATCATTGCTTTGTAGAGTAAAATTCAAGAATGATCGTAGAATATTTCCATGAAAAGATATCTTTGGATGAAACGCAAATATCAAGGATATTCTACTAATTTCATGGAGTATAGAAGTCAAAGTTTTAACCAACCGGGTATAATAAAGAATGGAATAACAAAAGAAATCACCATGCATGCGGTATCTCATATGACAAAGTTATTCCAATGTAATAATAATAATGTAACCAGAATCGTGTGAAATTCACACATCGACGAGGATGTTCCAATGTAATAATAAAGATGGAACCCGATCCTGTAAAACACACGAGATAGGATATTCCAATGTAATAATAAAGATTTTAACCAGTCCGGTGTAAAACACACGCATGTGATGTTCCAACAGAATAATAAAGATTTTATTTTAACCAGTCCGTAAAACACACGCATCGGATGTTCCAACAAAATAATAATAAAGACGGAACCAGGTCCTGTAAAACACACGCATGTGATGTTCCAATGTAATAATAGAAGAATGTCACCAAGTATAAGGTAAACCACGTATACAAAGTTATTCCAATGTAATAATAAGCAATGGAATAACAATGCCTTCTCTTCATGAATAAGAAAGAATAACACCCCTTACTTTTGGTAGGAGATTGAATTACTGCGTTAGTGTAGTAACAAAAAATACTCTTCTTCTTTCTCTCTTATTCTCTCTATACTTTCTCTCTCTAAAGCTTGAATGAATTTGTGAAAAATAATGAAGCACTAGGCCTCTATTTATAGAAGATTTCTAGCTTAGCACCTACCATGTGAAAAGGCAAGTGCCTTGACAACTGGTGATGTGAAAAGAAAAGTGGTTCGACGCCTGTAATGTGAAACGACAAGTGGTTCGACGCCTGTAATGTGAAACGACAAGTGGTTTGACGCCTGTAATGTGAAACGGCAAGTGGTTTGACGTCTGGTAAAGGTAATTACTATTGACGAAGGTAATTACTATTCACAAGGGTAATTACTATTGACGAAGGTAATTTCTATTGACGAAGGTAAATACTATTGACGAAGGTAATTACTATTCACAAAGGTAATTACTATTGACGAAGAGACTCTTAGATGATGACATATGCCCTCCCCCCCCCCCACCATAAAATAATCAAACTTACCACAAACGTCTCATAACAGACTCATTATATACATTAAGGATTGAATAAATATTACCACAAATCATTTTATTTTTAATCAACACATTTTAATCTTTCAACAATTATTAATCATTTATAACTTGTCGCCTCAATTAATAATATAACATATTATACGATGATCTTGTGACAATAATTGAATCAATAATATAAGAAATATGATGCAAAGAATTATCAGAAAGTAATAATTGAGCATAAATGAAAGTGACTTCTCACGTAAGCATCAATAATCAATACCATGTGCTACTATACAACTACGCGTATTACTGTACTTTTACTACCGGGTAATTCAACAGTTTTAACGGTAACACCTCCGCCGTTATTTTTATAAAATATTTTTTTCGTTTTCTCAATCCGACAATAATTCTGTTGTGGGGTCCACCAATGATTGAGCCGGTTTGCATTTAATATTCCCTAACAAAAGAATATTCCCACCAAACGAATATTTTATAACAACTTGCATACTTTGCAAAATTTATAAATATTACCCACAACTATAACATTATATCAAATTTATTCCATAATATTCAAAATAATATTTATAGAAAAATCATCTTTATTTATAATAGCTGGGGTCTTACAACCTCCCTTCTTATGAAATTTCGCCCTCGAAATTAGGGTACGACTGGGTATGTCAAGAGGTAAGGATACTTTGATTTCATTTCAGATTCTAACTCCTAAGTCATTTCCTCAACATCGTGGTTCCTCCACAAAACTTTGACTTGAGGTATAACCTTGGAGCGTAGAATATGTTCCTTCTTATCCAAAATTTGAACATGAACCTCTTCATACGTCCAAATCTTCCGCTATTTCGTCCGGGTTCTAACTCAATAATATGGTTCGGGTCTTTCACATATTTACGTAAACATGGATATGTGAAAAACGCGTTATGAACACGAGACATATTTGGCAGTAGAAAGCGAGTCTATAGGCCACGCCCTACTCGATCGAGGATTAAAAATGGACCGATGAATCGAGGATTAAGTTTTCCTCTCTTTCCAAATATTGTAACTCCTTTCCATGGAGCAACTCTTAACAACACATGATCTCCTATATCGAATTCCACGTCCTTTCGATGAAGATCAGCATAACTCTTTTGTCGATTTTGTGAGGTTTTTATACGTTGTCGGATCGTTTGAATCTTTTCCGTAGTCATACGTACCAACTCCGGTCCCAACAACGTTGCTTCACCCACCTCATCCCAGCATACTGGAGAACGACACTTTCTTCCATACAACGCTTCGAATGGAGCCATGCCAATACTTGCTTGATAACTGTTGTTGTAGGAAAACTCCACCAATGGTAAGAACTTGTCCCAACTCCCTTGAAATCAAGGACACAGAGTCTTAATAGATCTTCAAGAGTTTGAATAGTCCTCTCCGACTGTCCGTCCGTTTGAGGATGATATGCCGAGCTAAATCGTAAGTCTGTGCCCATAGCTTTTTGCAAACTAACCCAAAATCGTGAAGTGAATCTTGGGTCTCGATCAGAAACTATGGATACCGGCATACCATGCAGTCTTACAATCTCGCTTATGTACATACTGAGCAAGACGTTCAAGTGTATAAGTTTCTCGATGTCGGTAAGAAATGAGCGGACTTGGTCAATCTATCAACAATGACCCAAATCGCATCAATGCCTTGAGAAACCTTAGGAAGACCGTGAATCAAATCCATGGTAATGTGCTCCCACTTCCATTCCGGAATTTCAAGTGGTTGCAATGGACCTTTTGGTACTTGATGCTCCGCTTTAACTCGTTGACAAGTTAGACACCTTGAGATAAACAAATACGCTCTCTCTCTTCATATTGCTCCACCAAAATGTATGACCGAATATCATGATACATTTGGTACTCCTGAGATGGATTGCAAATGGTGTGTTGTGCGCCTCCATCATGATATTATACTTTAAATCGTGGTCGTTAGGAACACAAAGTCCGGAGTTGACTCAAGTATTCCTTCTTCATCGATTCTTGCTTCCTAAGATAGCACCTTCTTGCACTTTCTTCCTCATACGCATCACCTCCGTGTCGTAGCTTGAGCAGCCTTTAACTTTATCGATTAAAGTCGGTTCTACTCAGATACTCGCTATCATCACATGCGTCCCCGAGTCTTTAACTCTATCTCCATCCTTTGCAAGTCACACAAAATGGGCCTTTACGTTGACAATATCGCACTTTCGTGCTTGCATATGATTTTCTACTCAATCGCGCATTACCACGCTCGCTTTTCGGGATGGTATTGGATGGTATGATCATAATCTTTCAACAGCTTCTAGCCAACGTCATTGTCGCATGTTGAGTTCTTTTGAGTGAAGAAATATTTGAGGCTTTTATGATCCGTAAAGATCTCCACTTTCTCCCCATACAAGTAATGCCTCCAAATTTTAAGTGCAAAAGACAACAACGCCAACTCTAGATCATGAGTAGGATAATTCCTCTCATATTCTTTGAGTTGTCACGAGGCATAAAGCTATAACTTTTCCATATTGCATGAGAACACATCCCAACCCTTTGCTTCAAGCATCATCAGAGATGACAAATCCTCCGAGCCGATGGTATTGTCGTAACAGTCTTAAATAAGTCTCCTCTTGAGTTCTTGAAAACTCCTCTCACATTCTTCGCTCCAACCAACTTTGTATCTTTTCGAGTCACCGAGTCGATGGAGTAGCGATTCGAGAAAATCCTTCCACGAATCTCCGATAATAACCAAATAAACCGAGAAAGCTACGTTTCTTGATCCATCGATTTACGTTGTTCCCAAACTTTGAATAGCTTCAATCTTTGTTTGGGTCAATGAGATATTCCATGACTTGATACCACGTGCCCAAGGAATGCTACTTCTTCAAGCCGAACTCATATTTCTTCAACTTGGCATAAAGCTTATATTCATGAAGCTTTTAGAGTGTCACCTCAAGTGTTGCTCATGATCTTCACTATTTTGGAATAAATAAGGATGTCATCAATAAAGACAACCACAAAGTGATCTAAATATTCCTTGAATACTCGGTTCATCATATCCATGAAGGCAGTAGGAGCATTAGTCAATCCAAAGGACATGACTAGGAATTCATAATGCCCGTACCGAGTTCTGAAAGCCGTCTTTGGAATGTCAGCGGTTCTAATCTTCAATTGGTGATATCCGGAACGAAGATCAATCTTTGAAAAGAATTTGGCTCCTTGCAACTGGTCAAACAGGTCATCAATACGTGGCAATGGATACCTATTTTTGATGGTGACATGATTCAACTCTCGATAATCAATACAAAGTCGCATACTCCCATCTTTCTTCTTCACGAATAGAACAGGAGCACCCCAAGGAGAAGTACTAGGACGAATAAAGCCAATGTCTAACAATTCCTGCAATTGGGTCTTTAACTCCTGAAGTTCAATAGGAGCCATTCGATATGGGGCTTTGGAAATAGGTTTTGTACCGGGTTCAAGGTCGATACAAAATTCAATTTCACGCTCTGGGGGTAGACCAGGAAGTTCTTCGGGGAATACGTCAGGAAATTTATTAACAATAGAAATATCGTTCAAAACTGACGTATTTTTGTTTAAATCTGTGACATGAGCTAAGAAAGCTTGACATCCGTTTTTCAATAAACGAATAGCTTTATGGATTGAGATGACCGTGATTGATTTTAATGGTTTGGTCGTTTGAATTCGCATAATAGGTTGATTAGGAATATGAAAGCTAACAACCTTACGAAAACAATCAATTTTTGCATGATAAGTAGTTAACCAATCAATCCCTAGAATAACGTCAAATGCAAGTATTTTTAATGAAATAAGATCGACAGTAATGTGAGGGTACCGATTTAAACCAAACAAGACTTATAAACAAAGTGGATGTAATGAAGGTTTCTCCCAACGGAGTTTCCACAGATAAGTCAAAGTCTAATTTCTCCTGAGTCAAATTTAATCGATGAGCGCAAGTAGGAGAAATAAAAGAATGGGTAGAACCCAGTATCAAATAAAGTATAGACTTCATTAGAGTTTATGATAAGCTTACCCGTGATGACCTCATTCGGATTCCTTGCTCTTTGGGAGGTCACAACAAACGCCTCCTCAGACTATCGGTTTGACTTTTCCGACTGACCTTTGGTTCCTCCATCCTAGCCGAATTTGTCTTGATGAAAACAAAAAATCGAGCTAAGTGACCTTCTCTCCACAATTATAACATGCTTTGGACTGGCATGGCGCAGCTTGATCGATGTGTCCCTCTCCTCCGCATTTGAAGCATATGATAGGTGGTCTTTCTCCTTCCTTAACAACGGTAAAAATCTTTGACGCTCTTTCCATCATTGTTGAATCTCCTTTTCTTGAAATGTCCATTCTTATTGTTTTGGCCCGATTACCACCGAAGTGGTTACCATATCTCGCCCGTTGATTCCCTCCACGCTTGTTGTCACCGCTCGATGACTACTTTCACCGGTATTATAATTTTGCCGCCGCTTCTTTTAGTTAAGGTTGACTCATTATCGCTACTCCACTAATCGAGCCCTATTTACAACATCCTAATACAAACACGCTTATGAGAAATAAGATGTTGACGTATCTTCTGCTTCAAACCTCTTAAAAACATTCGCGCCATTCTCTTCATTATCCACCAAGTGGGGCGCGAAACCGTGATAACTCCGTAAATTTTGCCTCGTATTGCGACACGGCCATATTGTTTTGTTCCAACTTAATAAACTCCACCTCCTTCATGTGGCGAATACTTTCGAAAGTATTTGTCGTTGAATGCAACTCGAACTTCTCCCAAGATATCTTCAAGACAAAGAAGTCGAGTACGCTTTTACCGATTCCCACCAAGAATCACCTCTCTCGCGCAATATAAAGGCGCGCAGAGGAACCTTTGCTCCTCGGAGCATCCCAAGACATCAAATATCTTGGTAATCTGCTTTATCCATGCTTCCGCGTAAGTGGTTTTGGCTCTCCTTTAAACTCCGGTGGTCCCAGCTCCTTGAATTGTTTAGCGGTGACCGCCGAGAGTTTTCCGTGTTTCCACCTCGTTTTGGACAGAGTCGCGCTCTCTTTCTTTGTTGCATAAATTGCATAAAGCCTCTGAACATTTGATCATTCATCATTTGGTCAAGTTGTTGTTTTGCATGAGGATTGTTGCCTTCCTGATGCACATTATCCTCGATTATTGATATGTGGTGAATCAACGATCGCTTTGCGCTCCATTCAAGTATTCTCAACATTCTCGATGTCATTTTCGAGACATCGCCACAAAAACAAAAGGTTAATTGACATGTAACAAATTATCCCTATCTTCCCACCAACTAATAAAATAGCACATAAACTTAGGTAGGTCATACTAGCGAAAGTATTCCCCGCCTCCCTCCTAGTAGTACTATTCTCACATCTTAGCCAGGATCATATCCCTAAGCTCGATACTAATCGTGACGCCCCCAAAATTAGGTATACATCACCCATCTTGGGTAGTCGATACATGGCATGTAATTTAAATACAACTTACTAATATAACTGTCAGTATGCATAATACGACATAAACCGTGAGTTTGAATACAAATATTATCTACTAGATATTATACAAACTCAAAAGGAGTCCTCATTATAATTATTATCACACTATTTCACGTAATAGTGAGGACTACTAATGCTATCCTCCTGACCATTACTCTGCTCCCGACTCGTCCCAAATATATTCTCATTTCAAGAGAACAAAGGAAAGAAAGGGTGAGCTCAACTAGCCCAAGAAGAAATATTATGACTAAGATAATGCGTAATAAATTATCATTAGCCTTCAACAAAAGTTAAACCGATAAAATATAATAAACATCAAGTTTAATCTGCAATGAACAAGCAATCCATTAAAAGAGTCAAGTAGAAAATAAAATCTACTATCTTTTATGATTTAAAAGGTTTTTCATCATCGTTATAAATGAGACTCACTTTAATAAATAATCCACATCATCGAATCACCCTCGCACTATGGCCAAGGATATTCTTTAGATCACGACCACAATTATTCATGCACTACGGGCCAAGAATAGTTGTGTATTCATTAATGGTCATGATCATGCCAACAACAAATTCCATCAATGCACTACTACCAATCGAGGATTTTTACCACATCATTTGTAACATTACGGTTAAGCGATTACACCGAATAGTCTCTCGGTCATAATCATACCAAGTCCATCTATGCACTACAAAAGCCACGATGACTTTAAAAATATAAACATGAGGATGATGACAATGATATAAGAATTCAATAAAACAAGTTCAAGAATTATTTTATCCAGAATTATTAACATCCAAATTGTCAAAAAAATACCTGTTTTGTAGAGTAAAATTCAAGAATGATCAGAAGAATATTTCCATGAAAAGATATCGGATGAAACTCAAATATCAAGGATATTCTACTAATTTCATAGAGTATAGAAGTCAAAGTTTTAACCAACTGGGTATAATAAAGAATGGAATAACAAAAGAAATCACCATGCATGCGGTACTTGTGACATAACAGGTTATTCCAATGTAATAATAATAACAGAACCAAGTCGTGAAATTCACACCAGCGGGATGTTCCAATGTAATAATAAAGATGGAACCGGATCCGATGTAAAACACACGATAGGATATTCCAACGAGAATAATAAAGACGGAACCAGTCCGGTGTAAAACACATGCATGTGATGTTCCAACAGAATAATAAAAAGATTTAAACCAGTCCTGTAAAACACATGCATGTGATGTTCCAACAAAATAATAATAAAGACGGAACCAGTCCTGTAAAACACACGCATGTGGATGTTCCAACAGAATAATAGAAGAATGTCACCAAGTATAGGGTAAACCACGATATCAAAAGTTATTCCAATGTAATAATAAGCAATGGAATAACAACAGCTTCTCTTCATGAATAAGAAAGAATAACACCCCTTACTTTTGGTAGGAGATTGAATACTGCAAAGATAGTGTAGTAACAAAATACTCTTCTTCTTTCTCTCTCTTATTCTCTATACTTTCTCTCTCTCTAAAGCTTGAATGAATTTGTGAAAAATAATGAAGCACTAGGCCTCTATTTATAGAAGATTTCTAGCTTAGCACCTACCATGTGAAAAGGCAAGTGGCTTGACGACTGGTGATGTGAAAAGAAAAGTGGTTTGGACGCTCAGTAATGTGAAACGACAAGTGGTTCGGCCTTTTGTAATGTGAAACGACAAGTGGTTTGACGCTCAGTAATGTGAAACACGGCAGTGTGGTTTGACGTCTGGTAAAGGTAATTACTATTGACGAAGGTAATTACTATTCACAAGGGTAATTACTATTAACGAAGGTAATTACTATTGACGAAGGTAAATACTATTGACGAAGGTAATTACTATTCACAAAGGTAATTACTATTGACGAAGAGACTCTTAGATGATGACATATGCCCCCCCCCCCCCATAAAATAATCAAACTTACCACAAACGTCTCATAACAGACTCTTTATATACATTAAGGATTGAATAAATATTACCATAAATCATTTTATTTTTAATCAACACATTTTAATCTTTCAATAATTATTAATCATTTATAACTTGTCGTCTCAATTAATAATATAACATATTATACAGATTATACTGTGACAATAATTGAATCAATAATATAAGAAATATGATGCAGCAATTACTGTAGCAATAATTGAGCATAGCTGAGTGACTTCTCACGTAAGCATCAATAATCAATACCGTGTGCTACTATACAACTACGCCAGACATCGTGTACTTTTACTAATAGGGTAGTTCAACGCTTTTAACTCAGAATAACACCTCCGTAGTTATTTTTATAAAATATTTTTTCGCTTTTCTCAATCCGACAATAATTTCATTGTGGGGTCCACCAATGATTGAGCCATTGTATGCGAATATTCCCTAACAAAAGAATATTCCCCAATTAAACGAATATTTTATAACAACTTGCATACTTTGCAAAATTTATAAATATTACCCACAACTATAACATTATATCAAATTTATTCCATAATATTCAAAAATAATATTTATAGAAAAATCATCTTTATTTATAATAGCTGGGGTCTTACAGAGAACGGGAAATAGAACTAGGAGGGGAGAGATGACTAAATATTTCGCTAGTGTGTCCTATCTAAGCTTATTTGTTGGTCAGTCATAATATAGGGATATTATGTGATATGTTAATTTGTTTAATTAACCCTTGTTTATATGGCGATTTTAAGAATGGTCACGAGAACGTTAAAATGGAGAGTGCATGAGACTGTGGAACAACCTTTAGTTACAAACCAGGAGAACGTGCAACAAGAAGGCAATAATCCTCCTGTAAACAACACTAGCAAACAAATGATGAATGATGGGATGTTCATAAGTTTTTTGCATTTTATGCAAAACCATACGAGGGAAACTTATGCACAGAATACGGGTGGAAATACTAGCAATGCGCGGCTTGTCACAGCCAAGCAGTTCAAAGAGTTGGGACCACTAGAATTTAAGGGAAAGCCGGATCCGATTATGGCAGAAATGTGGGTCAAGCAAATTACCAAGATATTCGATGTCTTGGGATGCACAGAGGAACAGAAGGTTCCATTCGCCACCTTTATGTTCCGCAGTGAGGCAGACTACTTGTAACAACCCCAAAATAGGTCCATTCCATCCAACCCATTCTGAGTCGCCAAATATATGGTACGAAAAACAACTACAACTTTATTACAACAATTGTCGTGCAAAAATACAACAACACATATCTTTGTGAGTTTGGATACAAATATATACCAATCAGAAGACGTCACAATGACACCTTACATAAAGGTATAGTCAAAAAGCTGCTTTTAGAAATTAGAATCTTTGGGAAGTGCTCAAGAAACCCTTCGTATACATGGGAGGCCATGCTTTTAGGTTATGGTAGATATCATATGGCCACGTAATTATCCTTGGATGACCCAATAGACCCCAAAAAGAAAACGAGAAGATTACTATCATATTCTTCCCAATGGCGAGTCTTCTCTTGACATATCATTATCTCCACCGTCTCTAATTTGGTATTATACTCCAAACAAACACCAAGATTATATAAGTAGTGCTTGTAAATATACTCAAAGAAGTGGATGAGCACAACCATGTCTTATGATAACACGAGTTTGTATGTCATTAGACATCTTGTATGATAGTGACAAAACACCCTTCCAAAGTTGGGTTTGCCTCACCCTATTTAATTCACCAAAATAACTATTAAATGATGTATAAAATACAACACACTAAAGCCCTCAATAAAATTATTTTCATACTCTTTGGGAGAACCTCAACAACTATAGACCACCGCTTCTATTCCTTGTTATCCCCACCAACCCAAATACACTTTTATTACACGAAAGGAATTGTGAAACAAAAGGGTGAGCACAACTAGCTCGATAAAGAATATTATGACTAAAGATAAATAAATTATCAATAGTCTTCATCAAGAATGAATCGTAGATTTAGAACATATGGTAGATGATAAAAATTCAACCATAGTTGCGGCGAACGAAGCAATCCATTAGAAGAGTCAAATAGACCACAAAATCTATTATCTTCTCCATGTTAAAAGTCCACCAACAATATTTTATCCTCAGTAACATCAATCAACAATTCCACATCACAATCACATATATAACTCATAATCGTAATTGTAATTCTAAATTCCTCTTCTCATCCGGAATGAAGATAATTTTCATCACCGTCTTTACCTCAAACATCAAATATCATGGTTATACCAAATCACAGCCTCTGCTCATAATCATAAATTCATCTTTTGCACCGTGGCCAAAGATATTCATCAACAGCCATCTTTACACTACAAAGCTAAAGATATTCAACAACAGTCATCTTTGCATTACAAGCCAAAGATATTCATCAATAATTCATCTTTGCACTACTGAAGCAAAGATATTCAACAACGTGTCATCTTTGCATTACGAGCAAAAGATATTCATCAATAATTCATCTTTTGCACTACAAAGCAAAGATATTCAACAACAGTCATCTTTGCACAACGAGCCAAAGATATTCATCAATAATTCATCTTTGCACTACAAAGCAAAGATATTCAACAACAGTCATCTTCTGCATTCTGAGCCAAAGATATTCATCAATAATTCATCTTTGCACTACAAAGCAAAAGATATTCAACAACAGTCATCTTTGCATTACGAGCCAAAGATATTCATCAATAATTCATCTTTGCACTACAAAGCAAAGATATTCAACAACAGTCATCTTTGCATTACAAGCCAAAGATATTCATCAATAATTCATCTTTGCTACACAAAGCTAAAGATATTCAACAACAGGTCATCTTTGCATTACAGCCAAAGATATTCATCAATAATTCATCTTTTGGCACTACAGGCTAAAGATATTCAACAACAGTCATCTTTGCACAACGAGCCAAAGATATTCATATATCAACGAAATACATAATCATTTCAGAAGTTATATAACAATAATTATAATACCATGTTGATCAATTCACCTTTGCACTTAAGCTAAAAATATTCAATTGTAAATTCAATGGTCATGATCATACCAGTCAACAATTCAACTTTTGCACTACTGGCCAAAGAGAACCTATGGTCACGATCATACCAATAATCTACCCATCTTTACAATCAAGTCAAAGAGAAATATCATCATTAGGGTTATAAGAATGTTATATAAAAATAATATAATCAAAACATGGTTTTAATTTCAAGAGTAAGATTCATAAATCAACGATAATTTGGTCAGAGAAGAAACCAATTTGTTGTGAATAGTACCCCGTATTCGTACATAGTCCCGTATACGTGCATAGTAACCTCGATACGAAAAGATAAAGTTTCATAATAAAATTCATATCCATATTTATAACACCTTAATCCAAATGTTATAAATCACTTAGAAATCTCATAATCTAATATTATTAATATTATAATAATATTTTAATCATTTCTCAAACTTATAAATAATTTAATCCAATTATTTACACTTTAATAATTAATGTATTTAATCATCATAAAATGCCAAACTCATAAGATTTCATCATCATTAACCAAAACCCTCATAAAAATCTGCATATATCTCATATATGATTCTCAAGCCAATAAATCATATTTTCCAATTTTCTTACTTCACATAACATATTTAATTCATTTACTCATAACTAGAACATTTTCATGAAAATACCAAATCGCTTCTAAAATATTTCTTTTCTCGGGATTTAGCATAAAATAGTCCCATATTGAACATATATTTTTTTCGAAATTTTAAAAATTCATTTACTATTTTTCATATGGCCAAAACCACATTCTAATATTTAAACATTTATCATAAATTGTACTTTTATCCAAAATTTCAAAATTCACAGAGAGTACATCGATATTATATAGATGTACTCTCAATAAAAATTTCATCAATTTTGGAGTTAACCGCAAGGAGTTATAAATAGTTACTTTTAAAATAGTCTTTTCTCATAAAATCCATAACTCCTAATCTATACATCCAAAAATACCTCAAAATAATCATAGTGGTGTAAAATTCAAGAATGATCAAAACATGGATACAATCAAAGCTAGTATCCGAATAGATATTTTTTGACGAAAAAGAAGAAATTTTATTTTTCTATGAATAGTGCCGATATCGTGAATAGTCTTGGATATCGTAAATAGTCCGTATATCGTGAATAAGTAACTCGACACCAAAAGATAGAAATTCCACAAAAACATCTTCACGCTTCATGAATAGTACTCGTGAATAGTAACTCGTGAATAGTAACTCATGAATAGTAACTCGTGAATAAGAACTCATGAATAGTAACCCGACATGAAAAAGTTCCAAATTTGATAAAAACTTGAGATCAACATTTCAAAGATAATGATATTGAAGAAATAATATCATTACTGAAAAAAAATAATATCCCTTACTATCCCTTACCTCAAAAAGAAACACTTCGACGGATATCGGATATATTATGAAGGAAACTTGCACCGATGAATATCAACTCACCAAGTATCTAAATACTCACAAATTACACTCAATAATCTAGAGAGAAAGAGAAAAGCTTATGTTTCGGTGTGATTTTCAATTCTAACTTAGCCCTCTATTTATAGGAAAATGTTAGCACGCCGAAGAAGACTTGACCTGCTACCTGATGGCTTTACCTGCTACTATTCCACCCACCAAAAAACAGCCATCTTCCCCAACAACCAAGAGTGGGGCCCACTCAATTCTAGAATTTTCTACCAAAACCTAATTTAGAATCACCACCTCTTAAAATTCATAACAAATCATTCGTTCATTTTAATCGGTTCAAAATTTGTGGACATATACTCAACTTATATATGTATAACATATCCAAAAATCCCAACGATCCAACGAATCAGATTAAAATTATAACTCACATAATACAAATTGTAAGAACACTGATTTGATCTTTTAATACCTCCAATCCGACAAAATACTGATAAAATACCTCAACATTAATTCCTTCATTTATAACCACATAAATAAATCCATCATTTATATCCACATCAAATAAATATTTCATTGTCATATAAATCAATAATTAATTATTCATAAATAATATTATAGAATCACAATAATGACAACCAGGCAGCTTCCTGAAAGAGGGGGATTTCAATAAGAATTTCTCCATCTTGCGCCAAGAATTAGGTGACCAAACCTCTCCTCGATGTAACTTTCTAGACATTGCCAATAATGCTATCTAATAATATTATTCAAATAATATGAATTATTGATCTGATAATGGGAAATATCATGCGGTGATAATTATTGAAACAACAATAATATAAAATATCAACGCAACAATTATTGAATCAATAAAATAAAATATTGAGCGATAATTACCGTAATAATTATTGAGTAGTGCATTCTCACGTAAGGATTCAATAATTCAAAATATGCATGTAATACTGCAGCTCTTTCGCGGCAACAACGCGTATTACCGTATTTTAACCACCGGTATTCCAACGAAGTTAATTATTGAAACGATTACGCCGTTATTTATAAAAACTTAATTTTGTCGTTTTCTTCATCCGATGCTTATTTTGTTATGGGGCCCACAAATGATCGCTATACTTGTGCATCATCTGAATATTCCCCAACAGAAAGAATATTCCACGACCAAACGAATATTCCCAAACAACAATGAATATTTTATAACCACTTGTGTATTTTGAAAAAAATTCATATATCACTCTTAACTTTAACTTTTATCAATTTAACCATTTACCTAATAGTAATTATAAGAAAAATTGAATACTTTTATTTCATAAAATTCGGGTCTTACACTCTTCGTGGGAGTCTCATGAAGCGTACCATACCAGTACTTTTCAAGCAAGTCTTAGGAAATGTTTGAGAATTATTCAATGACAAGTACTTTCACGAAAGTATTCGTCATATGAAGGAGGTGGAGTTTATCAGACTGGAACAAAACAACACGACGGTGTCCCAGTACGAAGCGAAGTTTGCAGAGTTATCCAGGTTTGCACCTCATTTGGTCGAAAATGAAGAACGAATGACGAGGATGTTTTTGAGAGGTCTAAAGCCCGAGATTCGACAATATCTTATCTCTCATAAATTTTCTTTATATTCAGATGTTGTAAATAGGGCTCAATTATTAGAGTGAGATAATGAGTATGTTCAACCGAGGGAACACAACGAGGTCATCTGGGGGCGTGATCATCGAGTAATGAAAACTAGAGGGAAGGAAAGCATTCGTACAAAAGTGATAACCACTCTGGTGGTAATCGTGGCCGTGATAATAGAAGGAGCGAGTCGGGAGGAGATTTCAAAAGGAGAAGGTACAACAATGATAGCGTAAAGACGTCAGCACCAACATCAACTATTTCTAGGGGAGGAGAACGACCACCGGTCGTATGTTACAAATGCGGGAAAGAGGGACACATCAACCCAAACGCCCCTGACAACAATCCAAGGTGTGTTATAAGCATGGAAAGGAAGGTCATATAGCTAGAGATTGTCTAGTTGCGAAACCAAGTTCAATAGGGATGGTGACTCAAAAGGTCATCCCGAGATAAGTCAAAATCACGGTTCTGAAAGAGCGTTTGTCGTGGTCGCCAAAACGCGAGGAACGAGCGAGGTGATTACGGGTAAGCTAATCTTGAACTCTTGCAAAGTTTATACCTTACTGAATCTTTGGTTCTACCCATTCTTTATATCTCTCACCTTGTGCTCAACGTTTAAACTTGACTCGAGAGAATTAGACTTTGATTTATCAGTGGAGACTCCGTTGGGTGAAACTTTCGTTACATCCACAGTTTATAAATATTGCATGATCCAAGTTGGCACTATCACATTACCTGTTGATCTTATCTCTTTAAAGATACTTGCTTTTGATGTGATTTTAGGAATTGATTGGTTAACCACTAATCATGCCAAAATTGATTGTTTTTGTAAGGTTATTAGTTTTCATATTCCTAACCAACCTGTCATACGAATTCAAACAACTAAACCACTAAAATCAGTCACTATCATATCAAGCCATAAAACTATTCGTTTATTGAAAAATGGTTGTCAAGCTTTCTTAGCCCATGTTATGGATTTGAACAAAGACAAGTCAGATTTGATTAATATTTCTGTTGTTAGAGAATTTCCTGATGTATTTCCTGAAGAACTTCCCGGTCTACCTCCAGAACGTGATGTTGAATTCTTTATTGACCTTGAGCCGGGTACAAAACCCATTTCTAAAACCCCATATCGAATGGCTCCTATTGAACTTCAGGAGTTAAAAGTCCAACTACAGGATTTGTTGGACATCGGTTTTATTCGTCCTAGTACATCTCCTTGGGGTGCTCTTGTGTTATTCGTAAAGAAGAAAGATGGGAGTATGAGACTTTGTATTGACTACCGCGAGTTGAACCATGTCACTATCAAGAATAGGTATCCGCTACCTCGCATTGATGACCTGTTTGACCAGTTGCAAGGAGCACAATTCTTTTCAAAGATCGATCTTAGATTACGGATATCATCACCAAGATTAAAACTGAGGATATTCCAAAGACTGCCTTCAAAACTCGGTACGGGCATTATGAATTCTTAGTCATGTCTTTTGGATTGACTAATGCTCCTGCTGCTTTCATGGATATGATGAACCGTGTATTCAAGGAATACTTGGATCAATTCATTGTTGTCTTTATTGATGACATCCTCATCTATTCCAAAAGCCGTGAAGATCATGAGCACCATTTGAAGCTAGTACTGCAAAGGCTTCGTGATAACAAGTTGTATGCCAAGTTGAAAAAATGCGAGTTCTGGCATGAGGAAGTAGAATTCCTTGGACACGTGGTGTCAAAACATGGAGTATCTATCGACCCGACGAAGATTGAAGCCATACAAAGTTGGGAGCAACCAAAGTCGGTGACCGAAGTACGTAGCTTTTTGGGCTTAGCTGGTTATTATCGGAGATTCGTGGAAGGATTTTCTCGAATCGCTACTCCGTTAACTCAGCTAACTCGTAAAGATATAAAATTCGGTTGGAACGAGGAATGCGAGAAGAGTTTCCAAGAGCTCAAGAGGAGACTCATTTCGGCACCTGTTCTGGCAATACCATCTGGTACGGATGGATTTGTTATATACAGCGATGCTTCAGGCAAAGGGTTAGGATGCGTTCTCATGCAACATGGGAAGTCATAGCCTATGCCTCACGACAACTCAAAGAATATGAGAGTAATTATCCTACTCATGATCTAGAGTTGGCAGCAGTCGTATTTGCGTTGAAAATTTGGAGACACTACTTGTATGGGGAGAAAGTGGAGATTTATACGGACCATAAAAGCCTCAAATATTTCTTCACCCAAAAAGAACTCAACATGCGGCAACGACGTTGGCTTGAACTATTAAAAGATTACGATCACACTATTCAATATCATCTTGGAAAAGCGAACGTAGTAGCTGACACATTGAGTAGAAGATCATATACGAGTACGAGTGCGATATTGTCAATGCAAAGGCCCATTCTGTATGACTTGAAAAGGATGGAGATAGAATTAAAGACTCCGGGGACCCACATGATGATGGCGAATATACGAGTAGAACCGACTTTAATCGATAAAGTTAAAGCTGCTCAAGCTACGGACATGGAGCTGATGCGTATGAAGAAGAAAGTGCAAGAAGGTGCTATTCCAGAAGCAAGAATTGATGAAGAAGGAATACTTAGATTAAACTCCAGACTTTGTGTTCCTAACGATTCTGACTTGAAGCATAGAATCATGATGGAGGCACACAACACACCGTTTGCAATCCATCCTGGGAGTACCAAAATGTATCATGATATTCGACATACATTTTGGTGGAACAATATGAAGAGAGAGATCGTGGAGTTTATCTCGAGGTGTTTAACTTGTCAACGTGTAAAGGCGGAGCATCAAGTGCCAAAGGGTCCATTACAACCACTTGAGATTCCGAAATAGAAGTGGGAACTCATTACTATGGATTTCGTTACGGGTCTTCCCAAGGTTTTTCAAGGCATAGATGCGATTTGGGTTATTGTTGATAGATTAACCAAGTTTGCCCATTTCTTACCGATACGTGAGACTTATTCCCTTGAACGTCTGGCTCGTATGTACGTGAATGAGATTGAACGATTGCATGGCATGCTAGTATCCATAGTTTCGGATTGTGACCCAAGATTCACTTCACAATTTTGGGTTAGCTTGCAGAAAGCTATGGGCACGGATTTACGATTCAGTTTGGCATACCATCCTCAAATGAACTGACAATCAGAGAGGACTATTCAAACCCTTGAAGATCTATTAAGACTTTGTGTCCTAGATTTTAAAAGAAGTTGGGATAAGTACTTGCCACTGGTGGAATTCTCCTACAACAACAGTTATCAAGCAAGTATAGGCATGGCTCCATTTGAGGCGTTGTATGGACGAAAGTGTCGTTCTCCAGTATGCTGGGACGAGGTGGGAGAAGCAACGTTGTTGGGACCAGAATTAGTATGCATGACTACAGAAAAGATCCAAATGATTCGACAACGTATTCAACCCTCACAAGATCGACAAAACAGTTATGTTGTTCTTCATAGAAAGGACGTGTAGTTTAATATTGGAGATCATGTATTGTTACGTGTTGCTCCATGGAAGGGAGTTACAAGATTTGGAAAGAGAGGAAAGCTTAATCCACGATTTGTTGGTCCATTTGAGATTCTTGACCGAATAGGAAATGTGGCCTATAGACTCGCATTACCTCCAAGTATGTCTCGTGTTCATAATATTTTCATATATCCATGCTTCAGTAAATATGTGAAAGACCCGAACCATATTATTGCGTTAGAACCGAATTTAGATAGCCAAAGATTTAACGTCTGAAGAAGTACATTGTTAAGATCTTGGATAGGAAAGAGCATGTCCCCACGCACAAGGTTATACCACAAGTTAAGGTTTTGTGGAGAAGCCATGCTATTGAAGAAATGACACGGAGTTGGAATCGAAATGAAAAGCGAGGTATCCTCACCTTTTGAAACACAGTGCGTGTGTCAATTTTGAGGACGAAATTTCATAAGGAGGGGAGGTTGTAAGACCCCAACTTATTATAAATAAAATCGAATTTCCTCTAATTATTATTGTGAATAATAAGGTATTAATTTGATATAATTCTCTGGTTATGGGTGAAATGTGCAAATTTTGCAAAATATGCAAGTGGTTATAAAATAATCATTGTTGTTTCTGGGAATATTCATTTGGTCGTGGAATATTCTTGTTGTTTTGGGGAATATTAAATGCAAAGCGCTTGATCATTTGTGGGCCCCATAATGTAATAATTGTCGGATGAAGAAAACGACAAGTTTGAGTTTTTATAAATAATCGGTGTAGTTATTACTGCTTAACAACATTGTTGGAATACCCGTGGTTAAAATACGATGTCTGCTGTGGATGCACGGTATTGATGAATTATTGATCCTTACATAAGAAGGCACTACTCAATAATTATTACGGTAGTTCTTTATTCAATATTTTATTTTATTGATTCAATAATTCTTTGCGTTGATATTTTATATTATTGTTGTTTCGATAATTGTCATCGCTAAGATTTCCCATTATCGGATCAATAATTCATATTATTTGAATAATATTATTAGATAAAGATTATTGGCAATGTCTAGAAAGTTACATCAAGGAGAGGTTTGGTCACCTAATTGCCACCATGAGAGAAATTCTTATTGAAAGTCCCTCTTTCCTGGAACAGACTGGTTGTCATAAATGTGATTACAGTAATATTATTTGTGAATAATTAATCATTGATTCATATGATAAGGAAATATTTATTTTATGTGGATATAAATGATGGATTTATTTATGTGGTTATAAATGAAGGAATTAATGTTGA
Organism: Panax quinquefolius; assembly: GCA_020205615.1. NCBI lineage: Eukaryota > Viridiplantae > Streptophyta > Magnoliopsida > Apiales > Araliaceae > Panax > Panax quinquefolius. The sequence goes on from CM035162.1 coordinate 123,772,056, forward strand.
GATGTTTTATTAGTATTTTGTCAGATTGGAGGTATTAAAAATCAAACCAGTGTTTTTTGAGATATATTGCGGGAGTTATAATTTTTAATCCGACCGTTGGATCGTTGTAATTTTTGGATATGTTATACATATATAAGTTGAGTATATGTCCACAAATTTTGAACCGTTAAAAATGAGCGTATGATTTGTTTTGAATTTTAAGGCTGATTCGGAAATTAGGTTATAAATCATTTTGGTGGAAAATTCTAGAATTGGTGGGCCCCACTCTTGGTTGGTGAAGAAATGTGCTGAGATTTTTTATTCAAATGTGGTGGGTGGGAATAGTAGTAGGTAAAGCCATCAGGTTGCAGGTTAAGTCTGCTTCGGCGTGCTAACATTTTCCTATAAATAGAGGGCTAATTTAGAATTAAAAATCACACCAGAAACAAGTTTTCTCTCTTTCTCTCTCTATATTATCGAGCGTATTTTGTGAGTATTTAGATACTTTGTGAGTTTCTATTTTTTTAGTACAAGTTTCTGTCAGCACTATATCCAAAATTCAGTAAGAAGTACGGTTATTTTGAGGTAAGGGATGTTATTTTCTTCATATATGATATTATTTCTTCAATATCATTATGCCGAAGTATTGATCTATGTTTTTATCAAATTTGGAACTTTTGTGTGGTTTACTTATTCACGATATCTGACCTATTCACGTACTCTGACGACTATTCACTGAAAAAGGAAATTTTCTTCTTTTTGTCCAAGATGTCTATTATGGTTACTATCTTTGATTGTATCCATGTTTTGATCTTTATTCTTGAATTTTACTTCAAAATTGGTTATTATGGAGTATTATTGATCTTGGATAAACTGTTATACGAATCCCTACTATTTGTCCTTCTGTCTCACTGGATTCGTTTTCTTTAAAATATTTTTCATTATCCTCAGTCCTAAATGATGATATTACTAAATATCTTTGGCCTGTAGTGAAAAGATAAATGATTAACTGATGAATATCTTTGGCCCGTAGTGCGAAGATGAACAGTGTTGAGATGAACATGACCAACTTGGTGATATGAATGAATATCTTTGGCTCAGTAGTGCAAAAGATGAATATTTGATTAAAGATGTATATTGATTGTTGTTACAGGGATAAAATATTGATGATGGACTTTTAAATCTTAGAAGATAGTAGAACTCATTCTCTACTTGACTCTTCTAATGGATTGTTGTTTCCGCTGCAGTTGTTGATCTAAAACTTGCTGTCTATTATATTTTATCATATTTTTTCCTGTTGAAGACTAACGATAGTTTATTGTATATTATCTTAGTCATAATATTCTTTACTGAGCTAGTTGAGCTAACCCTTTTCCTTTTTGTTCCATTTTTCTCAAGAGGTGAGAACATAGCAGGAACTAGTCGGGTTACGGAGTGATGGTTCTAGAAAGATGTTTTAACAGTCCTCATTATTTCTGTAAAATAGTGTTTGAATAATTGTAATGAGGACTTATTTGAGTGTGGATATTGTCTAGAAGATAATATTTGTATTTAAACTCACAGTATGTGTTGTCGTATTTTGCACAACAATTGTATTATTGAAGTTGTAGTTTTCTTTCTGTACCATGTATTTGGCCACTCAAAATGGGTGTTGTATACCTATTTTGGTGGTGTCACACCTAATATTTATCCTTTTGTCTCACTGGATTCATTTTCTTTAAGATATTTTTCATCATCCTTAGTCCTAAATGATGATATTACTGAATATCTTTGGCCTGTAGTGCAAAGATGAATGATTAACTGATGAATATCTTTGGCCCGTAGTGAGATGAACATGACCAACTGGTGATACAAATGAATATCTTTGGGCTGTAGTGCAAAGATGAATATTTGATTCAAGATGTATATTGATTGATGTTACAGGGATAAAGTATTGATGATGGACTTATAAATCTTAGAAGATAGTAGAATTCATTCTTTACTTGACTCTTTTAATAGATTGTTTTTTCCGCTGCAGTTGTTGATCTAAAACTTGTTGTCTATTATGTTCTGTCAGATTTTTCCCCGTTAAAGACTAATGATAATTTGTTGTATATTATCTTAGTCATAATATTCTTTACTAGGCTAGTTGAGCTCACCCTTTTCCTTTTTGTTCTATTTTTCTTCTCAGAAGGTGAGAACATAGCAAGAACTAGCCGGGGTATGGAGTGATGGTTCAGGATAGTTGTTTTAGTAGTCCTCACTATTTTGTAAAATAGTGTATCAATAATTGTAATGAGGACTCCTTTTGAGTTTTTATATTGCCTATTAGACAATATTTGTATTCAAACTCACAGTATATGTGTTGTCGTATTTTGCACGACAATTGTATTACTGAAGTTGTATTTATTTCTGTATCATGTATTTGGCGACTCATAATAGGTGATGTATACCTATTTTGGGGGCGTCACAAGTATATATATATATATATATATCGACGTCGGGATTTTTAGTTGTCCCTTTTCGTTACTTGCTCTTTGGTGTTCTCATTTTAGGTGAGATTTATTTGAAAAAACAAGTGAAAAAGGTCCGACATGTATAATGTCAACGATGGACTGTTAAGAGTCGCCAGTTGGTTTTTTAAATGGTTGTACCAACACAACCGAGAAAAGGTTTACACATTGACCCAGTGATGTGACACTGTTAATCGGGTCAGTGAAATCGAGATTCATTAGGGTCCGAGGACTTGATTATGCGGAGGGAAGGTGTTAGGCACCCCCCGACATCCGTGTTACCACGGTGACCGCCACTTTTTAAGAAACAGTTATCTAAATATGTGTGTGTGTGGATCAATGTGTTGTTATTTGGAAGTAGTGCGAGGCCTCGTTCGCACCTATATACACAGGATTTGAATTTATGTAAAAATTCAGTTTTTAGCAAGATATGGCAATGATATTTTATAAAAGAGGTTTTTCAAACCCTGATGCTCAATAGTAATTGAGACCTTTTGATACTTCCATTTTATTCAATATTCGACTTGATTGCTTTTATTATTGAGATGTGAAGCATCTATAAAAAAATAATGTAAAAAATAATGTCGACTTCCTCGTGGGAATGAAAACCATCTGAGGAAATTCAGACACCGCAGATAAATTTACAAGCTACTTACAGCTGAAAAAGGTCCATCACGGGAACCGAATCTAGATTCAGTAGACTGAATCTGTGATCACATGGATCCTAGGCTCACATGATGCTGCAATTTGTATAAAAGTAGTAAGCATGTATATATATAAAAGCTGTAAATATATATATACAGACATGATCACCAACCACGAAGCACCTCCATGGGGGATCATAAATGTAAATAAAGTTGTAAAAGCTATCAACCGCCACTTGAGGAAACTCCAAGTGGGACGAAGTATATATATATATATATATATATATATATATATATATATATATATATATATATATATATATATATATAATAAAAGCGATAACGCTCAGGATGTAAAATCTGTGCTCATCGAACAAAGTCCGACAACAGTTAATATATATATAAATATATATATATATATATATACACACATTTGTTCGATGAGCTTTAGACTTCGATGCAATGCGTTTCTTTGTTTTAATATATATATATATATATATATATATATATATATATATAAAAACAAGAAACGCACTGGCCAAGTTAGCAGGCTCATCGAACAAAGTTCGACACATAATTCATATATATATAATTATATATATATATATAAGCAAATAAACGCTCGAGCATCGACGTGCAGGCTCATCGGACAAAGTTCGACACACAGTTTATATATATATATATATATATATATATATATAAAACAAATAAACGCTCGCAGGGCAAAGTTCAGGCTCAATCGAGGCATAACTCGATAATGTTAGTCCATATATATATATATATATATATATATATATATATATATATATATATATATATATATATATAAAATATAAACCACGAATGAAGAAGTCCGCAAACGCATAAACACGACTCTCAACGTGAAGAAGGGTGTGTGCAAAGATGAGGAGAAAGGCTTTAGAGTGTGTGAGAAGGCTTGCAATGGGCTGCCAAAGAAGAATTCTATATCTTTAAAGTGGATGAAACTTCGGCTCCATGATGTGAAAATAGCTATATGTGAGCTCACAAGTGTTTAAAATGGGAAAACACTCAATATATTGCAAGTACGGAGAAAATTTGACAGGGCTTCCTCGCTCTTTCTCTATTTGAAATGGCCACCTGAAGCCCTCTATTTATAGAGGGGGGAGCCGCAGGTGTACCTACGGCCAGCCGCATGTGTACCTGAGGCTGCTCGGGTTGCCCCGGGTTTCTCGGGTCACGTCGTCTCGTAATATATGCACGGAGGCACTGCAATGTCCGCTCGAACTTTCAGAATTGCAATCCGGGCATCCGACTGAGTTATGTAGGACCTATTTCGGACTGCCATTGTCGAGAGTTGTACAATGGCATGGGATTAGAGGTTGTACGAAGTCATTAAGATGGGATGGTGCCCTCCGTTCTTCAAGCTTCAAATTATATCTGTTACCCTGCACAATAGTCACTCGGGATTGGTTTTCCTTGATTCTTGTGGGACATTGTTGTGTAGAAATGTATGTATAAAGTGTTGAGACGGCGTGATATGGCTCTAGAGTGGCGAGATGATGCCTTTTCCCCTCACCGGAGTTATCGTCGGTTTGGGCTAATAAAACAGACGTTGCTCAGGGTTATCGCTGAGGTTGGACTGCTGCAAATGTTGAAGGTCCTCAGTGTCATCTCTGAGGTGTGTCTGTCCTCCCTGTGTTATCTCCGGGTTGGTACTGGGTGTCTCGTTATGAGTGTCGAGATTGAAGCTGGTTGCATTTAAAACAAACATTTTCAGGGTTATCGCTAGAACTGCATTCCTTGGGGTTATCACCAGGGTTGGTAGCTATTCCCATGGTTGGGACTAAGACTGGATACCTCGGGGTTATCTTCGAGATTAATCGATCTTCTCCGGTGTGTGTTCCGGTATTGGATATGCACGCCTCGGGGTTATCTTCGAGGTTGGAATTGTTATTCCCGGTATGTGTTCCGGGGTTGATGCCGAACTTCTGGTAGTATCAGGAATAGATATGAACTGTCTTCCAAGGTTCCCTCTTGAAAGACGAATCTGTCCTCCTACAATATTAGTGACAAGTGTGGAGAAAATTTTGAGTGTCTACAATATATATATATATATATATATATATATATATATATATATATATATATATATATATATATATACACGGTTGAGATCTAGTCCAGGCGCTTGGAACGGACATTACTTAAAATCTGAACTTTTGTTATGAGCCGTGGATTATATCCAACAGTTGGGAAAGGAAAGGAAAGGAAAGTGTTAATCTGATCTCAAGCCAAATCGCGTCTTTCTCTCTCTCACTCACGAAGCCGAAACCTCGCCTGATCGCGTCTCTGGCCCAAAGCTTCCAGCTGAACGAAGCCGGAAACTCGACGAACTTGCCGTCTCTCTCTGTCTCCCAATGTATTTTCTACTTCCCCCAATATTCATCTAGTACTGCTTGGTTCTCTATAACCCACCGAATCCACCGAGTCCAATCTCCTATATTCGAAGTATTCCTCCACATGAACCACCTACGAAATAATCCATACCCCAACAAGAAGTATAAATCTTACTGTCTTTCCGGTAGCTTTAAAAATAAAGGTTCCTCAAACTTCTAATTTTTTTTTCTCTGTTTGAACCTTTTGAATTCAAATTGAATGTTTAAAAAATTTTGCACTGTTTGGTGGTTTAGGCACAAGGAGATAGGTTGGGCTGAGGAGTAATAAGGAGGATATAATGGGTTCATGATATAAATCAATGGTGGTGAAACTGATAGTCTAAAATTGTGTCTACCAACTGTTTGATAAAAGTTCTAAAAGAACTGTTTTGATTGAATTTATATATGTATATTTGAATTTATACTGCTATTAATATAAACCAATGGTGGCATATAGTGATATCTAGGGAGTGCTGGGGTTTTGGGTTAAGTAGTGTGATGCAGAATAAAGGGGCTACATAACATATTTAATGTAGAGGATTCCTTGAAACTTTTTAGAGCATCGTAAGGGCTGTGACAGTAGAGGATTCCTTGCAACTTCTTAGGTTTTTTCCTTCTAATTAAGTGCATTTGGTGTTTTGACAGTTGAGCAGTAGCAATTAATATATCAGACATATAACAGTTGAGCAGTATTGTTGTAATTGATTATGTTATTATATTTTACAAAAAAAATACCATTTTTATATAACAATAAATGTATAATATAACTCCTTTTGTGAAATTGATGACTAAAATCTCAATATTGTTTTATATAAAAAAAATATCAATATTGAAATGAGGAATTGGAAGTAAACCAAAGTAATATTATTGTGATAATTATTTTAAATATGTATGAGACATCTAGGTGTGAGGCCTAGTCTTCTTCCCCTCTTTCATGTGTTATTGTCATGATATGTGGATTACCAACTGTGGAATGTCTTTAAAACATTGCAATCTTATGGTGGTTTTGGCAGATAAGGTTCAACAAAGGATATAATGTCTACTTCAAGCAACATGAGCATTCAAGTGATTGTAATGATTGTGTACTCTGCTACCCTAACTAACTGTAATGACTGTAATGACTATAAGGAAAATGTAATGATTATGTACTCTGCTACACTTTTGTATTAAGAAAGCACTGGATGATTGTTTTGTTGAAAATATGGATGTTAAGTATATTTTTTCACTGGTCCTGTGGATTTACAATCCCCCTCCCCCAAGCGGATAAATTAGTAAAAAAAAGGTTTAGGTAGACATCCTTGATGATAAAGTCTTATAAATACTGCACAATGGTTATGGGAACACATGGTGTGGTATTATATGAGATCTTAACCGGCAGATTGTCATTAGAAAGAAACCGGCCTAAAACTGAACAAAAACATTTGGACTGGGTAAAGCATTTCCCTGCTGACAGTAAGAAATTTGGTATGATAATGGACCCGAGACTTGAAAATCAATACTCTCGCACTGCAGCTTGAGAAATTGCCAAGTGAACATGTTGGTGGAATCAGTAGAAGAGGGTTTATTCTCATGCAGAGAGCAAAAATACCTTAAAAAACTATTTCATCATAGGACCGGATTTTGTGTTTTTTCAAAGGTTTTCTGTAGACAGTAGTACATTGTAAATAAGAAACATAACCCAAAAAAAGAAAAATGCTATGGTTAATCTGGTTTCCACAAACTCAACAATGCAGCTTAATTAGCACATTCAACTGGTCGAATCAAACCTCAAAAAGAACACTATCAAACAATAACCTTAAATATTATAAAAATATCTCATCCCACAAAAACACTACCAAACAGTGATGTATTACAAGTAAAAAAAACTCACAACAATAAGCAACAACCACGATTAACACAATACAAACAGAGGGTTCTGATACCAACAATAATAGCTTATTTCAACAATTTGGCAGATTACATCACTTCGTAGATCCACACGTCAAAGTAGCCCCTGCCACATGGACTCCCATCCTGAAACACGAAAATCGCAGCAATGTCAACTACAAGATGGAGACAAAATTGCAATAAGGAAAACAATCAAATAGAGACTATGATGCAATATTGTAGCAGGTATATTGTTTGCTATTAAATCGAAGAAATCTGCAGTGAAACTATGATGCAATAATGGATTTTGCAAAGTAAATACTTTCACTAATTGTGGAACAAAAATCATGATTGAGCGGAATAAATTGGTTAAATGTTATTTTAGCTTTAGGATTATCTACCCCAAAACTATGGTATTCTGTATCATTTTACCTTTAGGTTAGTGTTATTGAAATTCCAAAATTCCATTTCTCAGAATACTGTCAAAGTGGAGTAGAATTTTAGTATGAAAACTTAAATATGTTTTTGGGTGTAGGTGTTAGAGACTACCCAAGTTTACAGCAGAGGAGATGGAAAATTCTGATTAACATATGTAACCAATTTACAGCCCCACAAGTGCACAAATCACAATAGAGACTATTCAAAGATTTTGATAAATAAATAGTGGATGAGACATTTAGTTTTTAAATTGTTTTGGCATAATTAATGTTGATGTTTTTGTCCATGACAACAAATGAGAGTCCATGAAAATTAAAAAGCACTTCGCAAACCCAACGACCTTTGGCTGTAAACTCCTTTCTAAGCAGGCCCTCCTCCAAATTAGCTAGCAAAAAAAATATTAGAAGTTTGAGGAACCTTTATTTTTAAAGCTACCGGAAAGAAAGTAAGATTTATACTTCTTGTTGGGATATGGATTATTTGGTAGGTGGTTTATGTGGAGGAATACTTCGCATATAGGAGATTGGACTCGGTGGATTCGGTGGGTTATAGAGAACCAAGCGGTACTAGATGAATATTGGGGGAAGTAGAAAATACCTTGGGAGATAGAGAGAGACGGCTAGTTCGTCGAGTTTTCGGCTTCGTTCGGCCAGAAGCTTTGGGCCAGAGACGCGATCAGGTGAGGTTTCAGCTTCGTGAGAGAGAAAGAGAGGTTTCGGCTTAAGAGAGAGACAAAGACGCGATTTGGCTTGAGATCAGATTAACACTTTCCTTTCCTTTCCTTTCCTTTCCTTTCCCAACCGTTGGATATAATCCACGGCTCATAACAGAAGTTCGGATTTTAAGTAATGTCCGGGTGCCCGGACTAGATCTTAACCGTATATATATATATATATATATATATATATATATATATATATATATATATATATATATGGGAATGATCCATAACATCTATATGTTATGGAATAAAAAATGGCATATAACATCTTAACCATCCGTGTAATTAATAAAGGGCTGAGATTTTTTTTAGGTGACCACCGTCCGCTATACATACTAGCGGACGTGGTAAGTATAATATCTGGACATTTATGCCCCCATATCGCCACTTAGCCAAGCCAAAATCAACAGATACTACACTACTTCTTCTTGGCTAGATTAATAACAGTACATAACAATGAGGAAGTCTTCATCTGCATAAGCAATATTATTCTTCTTTGTTTTGTTTTTTGTTGAAGAAACAGCATGTTTTGTAAAATCCCAGAAATTATTCTACCAAATCCAAACAAAGCTTCAGGACAAAATTCTCTCTCCTAATAATGCCCCTGTTTCAGCTCCAATGCCGATCCAAAATACACCAAAGGTAACATTTTTATTTTATTTTTTCTTCTTGTTCTTTTGTGGGTTTGGGGTATAATATTGAAAATGGAATCGTAGTTTGTGGTTGGTAAATGGGTTTTTGTTGATTTTTTGTTTTTCGGTTGTTTTTTTGTGATGCTGTGAAAAACAGAGTAGTGGAAGAGTGTTTTACCCAATTGGGTATGGAGCAGACCCGAGTGGGGAGGAAGATAGCAGTGATGCAATACTGAATACTGTGGCTGATGTACTGCTGGTGGAAAATGGTGGGCATCAGCTGTTGCTTGGAGTGAGTGATTCGGACGATAGCATATGACCACTTCTACGGTTCCTCCGAATTGAGCTTGCAGATGAGAGATTGTAGCCGATAGCATATGACCACTTCTAGGGTTCCAGGGATTCGCCCAATTCAGAGAACTAGGGACGATTGCAAGCTCTGTATTGTTTTACCTGTGTCGATTTTCCCCCAAATATTTTGGCAAATTGGGGAGCGTATTTGTTTCGGCGAATTGGGGGCATAAATGTCCAAATATCAAACTTACTACGTCCGCTAGTAAGTCTAGCGGACGGTGGTCACACAAAACAAATCTCATCCCTTCATTAATTACACGGATGGTTAAAATGTTATATCTTAATTTTTATTCCGTAATAACATGTAGATCTTATGGATCATTCCCCGTATATATATATATATATATATATATATATATATATATATATATATATTGTCAACTCGAATTGAATGAGCTCTGAATGAATATTCAGTGTGTTTATTTTATTTATATATATATATATATATATATATATATATATATATATATATATAGATTGTGACGCCTCAAAAATAGATATACACAACACATTCCGAGTCACCAAAATACATTTAGACAAAAATTAAATACAAACTTAATTTATACAATACGACAAAACGTGGTGAGTTTTTAATACGAATATTGTCTTTAGACAATATCCAAACTCAAATGGAGTCCTCATTACAATTATTATCACACTATTTTATAAAATAGTGAAAACTACTATACCACCATCTCTGATCATCATCACTCCATTCCCCGACTAGTCCCTTTACGTTCTCTCATTTCTTCAAGAGAATAATGAAAGCAAAAGGTGAGCTCAACTAGCCCAAAAAAAGAATATTATGACTAAGATAATGCAGAATAAATTATCGTTAGCCTTCAACAGTGTAAAATTGATAGAATATAATAGACAACATGTCTAACTGCAGCAAAAAAAGCAATCCATTAGAGGAGTCAAATAGAGCATAATATCTACTATCTTCTATTATTTAAAAATTTATCATCAATATTTTATCATTGTAACACAACTCAATAAATAATCCACATCATCAAATTATCCATGCACTACGGCATAGTACTCAAGTGAATAGTACCCGAGTGAATCGTATCCCGTGAATAGTACTTCGTGAATTACCCCGTGAATAGTATCCCAACATAAAAAGATTAAAAATTATGAAGAATGTTCAGAATAATATTTCCATGAAAAGATATTATATGAAGCGCAAATTTCAAGGATATTCTACTAATTTTAAGGAGTATATAAGCAATAATTATCAAAATAAGTATAGAATTAGGAATATGAAACGAAATAATATTACTTACATACTACAGAGTATGGAAGAAAATATTATTTCTTACGAATATTGAATGAAAATAATATCCCTTACGACTGTTGAACGAACATAATATTCCTTACGAATATTGATCGAAGATAATATTCCTTACGAATATTGTACGAAAATAATATTCCTTAGGAATATTGAACAAAAATAAAATTCCTTACGAATACGAAAAATAATATAGTAAGCGAATATGAAATAAATAATACCCATTACTTCAAAAGAAGAGTATTTCTGACTGGTATAGCGGATATATTCTTGAAGAAAACTTTCACTATTTTCTACACTCAAAGCTTCCCTAAACTCAAAAGAAATACGCTCAATATTATAGAAGAAAAATTCTCTGATTCTAGTGTGATTTTCATTTCTAAACTGAGCATCCTATTTATAGGAGAATGGAAGGATACTATTTAGGAAAAATCATGGACGCACAGTTGTAGAATCACGGACAAATTCACAGGCAAATTTTGTAAGAAATCACATGATTTTTACTATTCATTACTGTGCAATAAAATATTCTAATAAAATAAAAACTTTAAATTAAATATAATATATCCTATTTATAATCTAATAAAATAAAAATTATAATATATATATATAAGTAATAAAATTAAACTGATATAACTTTCTACCGACGATTTTGAAAAATGGATAAGTGGGGGTTCATATAATAAGCAAAATTTATAACAAATACTTCAATAAAACCCCCTCTATTTATCTCAATTCACTTGGCTTTACTAAGCACATTTTAATAACATTTTTTTTCATTATTAATATTATAACTCCTAATATTAACAACCAGATCATTCCCAGGAAAGAGGGGGCTTTCCGATAAGGACTTCTCCTTATTGGCGTGCAATTAGGTGACCAAACCCCTTTCCTCGACAGAACTTTCTAAACATTGTCAATAAAGCAAATAATAATATGAATAACTTTGTCGTCTCAATTATTGATTTGATAATATAAAATATTGTGCAGATGATACTGTGACAATAATTGAATCAATAATATGAGATACTATGCAGCAATTATTGTGGCAATAATTGAGTAAAACTGAGTGACTTCTCACATAAGCATCAATAATCAAAGATATTGTACAATACCAGTAATACTCTTATGCAACCACGCGCGATTCTCGTACTTTTATCACCGGGTATTTCAACAGTTAACGGTAAAACTTTCGCCGTTATTTTTATAAAAAGATATTTTTGTCGTTTTCTAACACCGACAGTAATTCTGTTGTGGGGTCCATGATGAGTGAGTTTTATACCTATGAATCGGCTTCTAATTCGGACTTCAATGGTGATGATCTCATCTATTTTTGTTTAGTTTTACTTGCTTTTTGTTTATTTTATGTTTAAGTTGCGTTGTGAAGCATCAGTGTATATTGGTGGCGTTGTGGCGAGACTTGGCATCAAAAAGGCAAGATTTCAACTCTGCAGGAATACCCCGTAGGCCAAAAATACATTAATAAAGGAAACCCCGAGAGAATACACATGACCAACAATAGTAGCACCCCAGTTAAAATGGGCTATATTGATCTGAAAAACCCGCCAAAATGGCGTGATTGAGAGAAAAAGAGTATTCAGAATTTGAGTTCAAGAAGGATTGGTTCAAGCTGATTGATCAAAGACTTCCAGGAGGACTAAAAGACATATAAAAGAGACATATAAAAGGATGAGAATTGCTAGGATTAAGGGGGAGAATTCCAATAGATTAGATTAGAGTAGATTGGGATAAAACCTTAGTTCTTATTAGTTTTGGAAATTGAAGCAACTTGGGAACCATTGAAGATCAATAGCAGAAGCTTGAGAAAGATGGAGATTTGCTAACAACAGATTTATTCTTCACTCAACTCTTATTTTTGTTTTTTAATGTTTATTCAATTGTGGAATCTTGGTTTTAATTCATTAATCATGAACTAAATCTTTTGTTTAAGATTACAATGGAGCTTATTTTGTAGTTTATTTTTAGTATGCTTCTCTATTAATTATTATGATTATTCTTGGATTGTCTATTATGGTTTGTGTTTATTGCTTAATTGTCTAGCTAACAATTACTGTGATAATCTATATGAAATCGAGAGATGAATTATAGATTTAGATCTGATCATAATAGCATGTGATTGTGTTTTCTGCATAGCGTTGGAATACATAATTTATGTCTAGGATAGAGATATATACCTATTCATCGCATGTAATTAGATAAAGAACTTGTGCTTAAAATCCTCTTTAATTGTAATTCATATAAAGATATAGTGAATTAGTTAATTAGGGTGTTCTTCTTAATTCAATCATCTGTGGATTTAAGTTAATTTGAGTATGATGAACTGAGAGATGGCCATATTTACTTATGTGTTCTTGATTAATAATTCAGAATAATGAGCTTAATTGATAAGAAGTGTATTAATTTAAATGAAGCAATAAGTGAAGTTGTGATCTTAAATCACCATAATATGATTTTTAATTAGTGGTAATTAGAATTAGTGTAATTAAATAAATTAATTCATAATCTTAAATTGATTGTTTAAATAAATTAGTTTGATTAAGAGTTAGTATATGGTAATTTGTATTAATAATTCTTCATGGGAACGATACTCTACTCACACTTTATTACTTGTTGACCACGTATACTTGTGTGTTGTGCGTAACTAGATTTTCGACCAACAGTCCACCAATGGTTGTGTCGTTGTACGAATATTCCCTGATAAAATGAATATTCCCCAACCAATCGAATATTTTATGACAATTTGCTTACTTTGCAAACTTTATAAATATTACCCACAACTATAACATTATATCAAATCCACATCTTATTATTCAAAAAGATATTTCGAGAAAATTAAATTTTTATTCATAAAAGTTGGGGTCTTACAACCTCCCCTTCTTATGAAATTTCGTCCTCAAATTGGTGTACGTACCTAGTATGTCGAATAGGTGAGCATACCTTGATTTCATTTCAGATTCTAACTCCCAGGTCATTTGATCAACATCGTGGTTTCTCCACAAAACTTTGACTTGAGGTATAACATTTGAGCGTAGAATATGTTCCTTCTTATCCAAGATTTTAACAGGTACCTATTCATACGTTAAATCTTCCACTATCTCGTCCAGTTCTAAATCAATAATGTGGTTCTGGTCTTCCACATATTTACGTAACATAGATATGTGAAAACGTTATGAACGCGAGACATAATTGGCGGTAAGGCAATTATATAGGCCACAGTTCCTACTCGATCGAGGATTTTAAATGGACCAATAAATCGAAGGTTTGAGCTTTCTTCACATCGTCGATTCTCGTTTTTGGAATAACGACTTCTTGCACCTTCTTCTTCATATTCATCAGCTCTAGGTCTGTAGCTTGACCAACTTTAAATTTATCGATTTAAAGTGGATTCTAATCGTATATTTGACATCATCACGTGGGTCCCTAGAGTCTTTAACTCAATCTCCATCATTTGTAAGTCATAAGAAATGGGTCTTTGTGTTAACGATGTCGCACTCATAACCGCATACGATCTTCTACTCAACGCATCAGCTACCACGTTCGCTTTTCTAGGATGGTATTAAATGGTATTATCGTAATCTTTTAATAGCTCGAGCCAACGTCTTTGGCGTATGTTACGTTCATTTTGGGTGAAGAAATATTTGAGGGTTTTGTATCGGGTTCAAGGTCGATACAAAATTTGATTTCACGCTCCGAGGTAGGCTAGGAAGTTCTTCGGGGAATCGTCAAGAAATTTATTAACAATAGAAATATCATTCAAATTTGACGTATTTTTGTTTAAATCCGTGACATGGGCTAAGAAAGCTTGACATCCATTTTTCAATAAACAAATGGTTTTATGGCTTGATATGACAATGATTGACTTTAGTGGTTTGGTTGCCTGAATTCACATAACAGGTTGGTTAGGAATATGAAAGCTAACAACCTTATGAAAACAATCAATTTTGGCATGATGAGTAGTTAACCAGACGATTTCTAAAATCACATCAAATGCAAGTATTTTCAAAGAGATAAGATCGACAGGTAACGTGAGGGCGCCGATTTGAATCAAACAAGATTTATAAACAGTGAATGTAATGAAGTTTTCTCCCACGAAGTTTCAACAGATAAGTCAAAGTCTAATTTCTCTGGAGTCAAATTTAAACGTTGAGCGCAAGTAGGAGAAATAAAAGAATGGGTAGAATCGGTATCGATTAAGGTATAGACTTCGCAAGAGCTTATAATTAGCATACCCGTGATGACTTCGTTCGGGTTCCTCGCTTTTTGGGAAGTCACGAAAAACGCTCTCACTTGAACCACCGACTTTGACTTGTCCGGGACAGCCTTTGGTGTCATTATTACCGATGGAATTGACTTTTGTTATAGGGCATATTCCACCCTCAACTATTTTGTCGTACTCCTGATCCATGATCTGAATCATTAATCTTCGATCCATATCGAATTGGGGTTGACCGCAATATACAGGGTAATTCTAAACTCGATGTTGGGTTCTCCCAATTGCTGTCCAAAAAGAGAAATACATATCATCTATTTTAGCCTTCTTGGATCGGACTTCGCTTTCCACAATATCAATGTGTTGTGCGGCTTTTACCCATGCATCCTTCATTCTCACTCGTTCAGTTGTTTCTTCTTTCAGCTGATCCTTAACATTTGAATTCTCAGATTCTAGCTTTATTATCTTATACTCTGCCAAAGAGTGTTTCTATTCAAGCATCACATATCGAGTATCACAATCTTGAATTATTGCATCCCTTTGCTCCACGACCGTCTGCCGTTCTTCAGCCTGCTCTTCTAACTCATGAATACGATTTTGTAGTTCTACATTTAGGTCATAAAGTTCTCATAATAAATCCTCCTCAGGTTCCTCTTCTTCCTCACTCTCAGCCGCTACCTCTGCGACTAGCTCGTGTGCAACTATTAATTCTTCACTCACCACATGGATATCTCTAATTTCTTTTTCGCCTGACATCCTACAATCAAGTTTAATAACTTAATTAGTACTCCCCAATAAAATCTTTGTTATAACAAAATATTATACTCCAATATTTATTCTTTAAATGAATCTCCTCGATTCATCACTTAAAACTCTATATGAGTTCATCTCTTGATTTCTAGATGTCATTTTCAAATACTGCCACAAAACAAGGGTTAATTGACATGCCACATATTATTCATATATTTTGATCGACCAATTAAATAGCAATTAAGTTTAGGTAGGTCATATTAGCGAAGGATTTACCCGTCTCTCCCCCCTAGTTCTAGCCTCAAATCTCAGCCAAGGATCATATCCCTAAGCATTGATACCAACTGTGACGCCCCCAAAATAAGTATACACAACCCATTCTGAGTCGCCAAATGCATGGTAAAGAAATCAAATACAAACTTAATTTATACAATACGCCAAAACGTAGCTGAGAGTTTTAACACGAATATTGTCTTGTAGACAAT
Source organism: Panax quinquefolius (assembly GCA_020205615.1). Taxonomy (NCBI): domain Eukaryota; kingdom Viridiplantae; phylum Streptophyta; class Magnoliopsida; order Apiales; family Araliaceae; genus Panax; species Panax quinquefolius. The sequence continues at coordinate 123,788,356 of CM035162.1, forward strand.
ATCCAAACTCAAATGGAGTCCTCATTACAATTATTATCACACTATTTTATAAAATACTGAGGACTACTATAGCCACCATCTCGGAACGTCACTCCATTCCCCGACTAGTCTCGGCTACGTTCTCATTTTCTGAAGAGAATAATGAAAACAAAGGGTGAGCTCAACTAGCCCAGTAAAGAATATTATGACTAAGATAATGCAGAATAAATTATCGTTAGCCTTCAACAGTGTAAAACTGATAGAATATAATAGACAACAAGTCTAACTGCAGCGGAACAAACAATCCATTAGAAGAGTCAAGTAGAGCATAATATCTACTATCTTCTATGATTTAAAAGTTTGCCATCAATATTTTATCGCTGTAACATAACTCAATAAATAATCCACATCATCGAATTATCCATGCACTACGGGCCAAGGATATTCGTTAGTATCACATCCATGAATTATTCATGCATTACGGGCCAATGATATTCATTATTATCACCAGTGGTCATAATCATGCCAACAACTGTCCATCAATGCACTACAGGCCAATGAGGACTTTTATCACATCATTTGTAACATTACATGTCATGATTATACCGATACATAGTCATAATCATACCAATCAACAATCCATTTATGCACTACGGGCCAAAGATGACTTTCATCACAATATAAGCATGAGGATGATTACAATGATATAAAAATTCATTTAAGTAAGAGCAAGGATAAATTTTAAAGATTTATAAATCAATTTATCCAGAATTCAAGAATATCCAAATTGTCAACATGATACTGCTTTGTGGAGTAAAATTCAAGAATAATATTGTATCAAAAATAATTTGGACAGAAAAAAATTAATTTTTTTCATGAATAGTACCCCGGGTGAATAGTATATGAGCGAATAGTACTTCATGAATAGTATCTCGTGAATAGTACCCCAGCATGAAATGATTAAAAATTATCAAGAATGTTCAGAATAATATTTCTGTGAAAAGATTATAGAAGAATTGTAAATTTCAAGGATATTCTACTAATTTCAAGAGTATAGAAGCAATACTTATCAAAATAAGTGTATAATTAGGAATATGAAACGAAATAATATTACTTACATACTACAGAGTATGGAAGAAAATATTATTTCTTACGAATATTGAATGAAAATAATATCCCTTACGACAGTTGAACGAAAATAATATTCCTTACGAATATTGAACGAAAATAATATTCCTTACAAATATTGAATGAAAATAAAATTCCTTGCTAATACAAAAAATAATATCGTAAGCGAATATAAAATAAATAATACCCCTTACCTCAAAAGAAGAGTATTCCTGACTGGTATAGCGGATATATTCTTGAAGAAAACTTTTACTATTTTTCTACACTCAAAGTTTCTTTAAACTCAAAAGAAATATGCTCAATATTATAGAAGAAGAATTCTCTGATTCTGGTGTGATTTTCATTTCTAAACTGAGCATCCTATTAATAGGATAATAGAAGGATACTATTTAGGAAAAATCATGAACGCATAGTTGCAGAATCACGGACGAATTCACGGGAAAGTTTTGTAAGAAATCATATGATTTTTACTATTCCTTACTGTGCAATAAAATATTCTAATAAAACAAAAAATTTAAATAAAATAAAATATATTCTATTTATAATCTAATAAAATTAAACTTATAATATATATATAATTTATATATATAAGTAATAAAAAAACTAAGATAACTTTCTACTGACGATTTTGAAAAATGGGTAAGTGGAGGTCCATATAATAAGCAAAATTTACAACAAATACTTTAATAAAAAATACCTCTATTTATCTCAATTCACTTGGCTTCACTAAACACATTTTTAATAATATATTTTTTCATCATTAATATTATAACTCACAATATTAACAACCAGATCATTCCCAGGAAAGAGGGGGCTTTCCGATAAGTACTTCTCCTTATTGGCGCACAATTAGGTGACCAAACCCTTTTTCTCGACAGAATTTTTTAGACATTGTCAATAATGCAAATACTAATATGAATAACTTTTTCGTCTCAATTATTGATTTAATAATATAAAATATTGTGCAGATGATACTGTGATAATAATTAAATCAATAATATGATATACTATGCAGCAATCACTATGACAATAATTGAGTAAAACTAAGTGACTTCTCACGTAAGCATCAATAATCAAAGATACTGTACAATATTGTGTGCTACTATGCAACCACGCGTATTACTGTATTTTTATCACCGGGTATTTTAACAGTTAACAGTATAACTTTCGGCGTTATTTTTATAAAAAGATATTTTTATATAAAGATATTTTTATCCAGCCATCTCAGTACTAGCCAATGGATTCCCAGGAAGACTCAACTTTTCCAAGAAGTTGCTTACCAACAACTCTTCCTCAAAGGATAAACCTGAGGTACTTTCTATCCCGACCCTCTTCAGAGTTAATCACTTGCCATCATCCTCATTTAGTCAATTCTATGAATTCCCTCGATGGTTGGAAGTGATACTTCATCCACTAAACCAATTTCCAGTTGCAGAATCCCAAAATTCTGTAACTGAGGAACCAAATACAATCAACTTCATTTTGCTCCCACAAACCACCATCTCTACGATCCTTGACTCTAGCCCCATCGTAGAGTCCCAAATAGAAATCGTAGAGCCACATATTCCAAACATCGAAACTCAGGCCCCTCCATTAGACATACCATCCTCCTCCTCAAATGAATATTTTAGCCTTGATCTTGCTCTCTACTCCCTGCAAGATCAATCTCAGAAGACATCCCCTCCCTTCAACAATCCTCAACCCAGTGATCCTCTCACAAATCTGCCCACCAAAGATGACTTGAATGAAGTGTCCAAAAACATGGTCAAGAACATAGATGAAAGCCTGGACACTCACATAGACCTCATTCATCTCCGACTGAATCAAATGATCACTGTTGCAAATAATATCCCTGGCACTCTGAACGCTGAGATTACAAAGAAGCTGAGGGAAATTATCAAGGAAATTCTTAAAAGCATGAAGGACAGAGATGAGATTCACTTCCGGATAGCCACCAAGCAAAGAGAGGCTGTTCTTGAAATGCAGAAAAGTCAAAAAATCCAAAATAAACTTATGCTAGAGAACATCATCAACCTGAAAGCTTCAGTCACAGAATTCCAAAAAGCTTATGTCAATCGAGAACAATGAGACCGACATTTTTTCACCGCCTCCACACACAAAAGAAGCTAGATCTGAAGTCCATATCAAGGAAAGTCGAGAGGACATTGCTCAAACACAAAGCCAACTAAACGAGCTTGTCCAAGGAGTAAATCGACTTTCTGCAGACATTCGAACCCTTGATGCTGACATAAAGGGGGAGAATAAAGGGAAAGGAGCTCAAGAAAGCCAAGGCAGAGGAAGAGGAGGTCAAGAAAGGGGTAGAGGACAATTTCAAGCTCAAGTGTCAAGAAGCCCTCCTACAAGACAATTCCACCAACAGCCTCCACGATCAAGCAATCAGACTCAACGATCTGATCAGCAGGAAGTCTTGATGGCTCAGCCATTAAGGAGTCAAGGGCCAACTACCAGCTCACCAAATGTGACCGCCACAGGCCTAAGAATGCCAATTGGAGATCCAGCATTCATGAATAGGCATGATCACAATCCGATAGTAAGCCCAAGTGAACTGGAAGAATTAGCCAAAAGGGATGAAGCTAGTAGGAAAAGAAGGGCTGAGGAGTATGCCAATCCTCAAAGGAAAAGGTCAAAGAAATAGAGATAAGTTGAAACTTTAAATTCTTATTGATGTAAAGCTAAACTGCAATATTTCTTGAACATCAATAAATTCATGCTTATTCTCTAGAAATTTCACCGCTCAATCCAAATACTAAGTCATGTTTAAATTTCCTACAAATGCATCTAGACATTAATAATCATGACAACAAATCTCCTTGGTTATGTCAACATCAAATAGGGGGAGATTGTTGGGAGAATGCATATTATGATTTGATGTTTTAATGTATATGCTCATGATTATTTGTAAAGTCCTTCAAGTAATATATGTACAAGGACTTAGTGATAGATCAAATTTTTTAGGTTGATCTAAAGCTCTTAACGTGTATCATTCTGTAATAGAATGTATAGATAGAAAGATCAAAGCTGTTAAGTTGATCTTGAGATGTAATGGATAGGCTTCGAAGAAATCGGAGTGTATAAATCTGATCAACACTGCAGAAGTCAAGGCAGAAATGTAGAACTTCAAAGATCGTAGTGTGCCTGCCTTGAAGGGCCTCTTCGGAAATCGTAGAGTGGTCCCAATGTTTGCAGAGCCAACTCAATGATCGTTGTGTGCTGTAGGAAACGTAGAGTTTACAAGCCAACGATCGTAGTGTGCTCTCGGAAACGTAGGGTTTATAACTCAAGCAAGCGAAGATCGTAGTGTGCAAAGACTTAAGAGAAATCGTAGTGTTCTCGGTGATAAGATCGCACCGGTGCACCAAGGCGACAAGTCACCAAGATCCAATCGTGAAATACCATGATCGAGATCGTAGAGTATCATCCGTCTTGTGTCAAAAACGTCGAGCCTCGTGATTTATGTGGAGATAGGTTCCAACATAAGAGGAATAGATTTTAAATGCTGCAGTACTCAACAGTCCCAAAGTCATAAGAAATATCCTTAGTATGCAACAAAGAAGCGTATTGAAGAAGCTAAGGAAAGTACCATTGGTAAGGGGGAAAACACCTTTTCAGGTGTTAGGTGAGAAAGCAGTCTGCAGTGTCAGTGGGCCAGAATGCAGTTCAGAAGATGTGTAAAAATGTCTCCATCAAAGAACAGAAAAGTCAAACGCATTTAATGCTTCAACGGATGGATCCAACGGATAATTTTCAAGATCACATATATGCAAATCAAGCAGATGAGAGAGGTGAAAGCAAGTATTGAACAAACAACGTGAACAACTCTTAAAGCTCAACTCTACGATCTGAGAAATCGCAAAGCTTGCTCAGCTACTCAGTTCTTTAGAACAAGTGCTTAAACAGCAACTGAGTAGTAACCATCAAGAACTCAACATCTACCAATCAACTGAAGAAGAGTACTAAGTCTGTTGGACATGAAGAGTTCTAAGTGAACTGTAAGAGAACCAAGTCTGCTGGACTTGAAGAGTTCAAGAGTGAACTAAGAAGTTCTGAGACTGGCGCCAGAAGGAATCATGTGTGATTCAGAAGTTGTAAAAGACATCCTTAGTGGATTTCATACTCGTTGAGTAGAAGAGTGGACTGTGAGCTTGAAGTGCACTGAACCACTTAAAACGACTGTGTCTTTTACGTTCATACTATAACTGTTATATCTGCCATAACTGCCTCACTCTCATAACTCCACTACTTTGCAAAAGAGATTAAAACAAACATAAATTCTGCTAAGTTTTAATCATCATTAACTAACAAGTTTAAAATGAAAAGATTTTTTAAATATCTATTCAACCCCCCTTCTAGATAACTATTGTGCCTACTAGGAACTAACACGCGCCAATAGGGAGAAATCCTTATCGGAAAGCCCCCTCTTTCCTGGGAACGACCTGGTTGTCGATATTGTAATTTTATAATATTATTTGTGAATAATTAATTGTTGATATATATGATAAGAAAATATTTATTCAATATGGATTTAAACTGAGGAATTTTAACATGTGACATTTGTTGAAAGTTGGTATTTATCTTTTCAGATAAAATAATTCATTCAAATATATTATTATAATATTACATTATAGTAGTATGATGTGATTATATAATAGTACATTTTTTATAATTTGAATGGTAACATTATTATAGTAAAATCATGGTATAAATGTAAAAGGAGGTGGAAGAAAACAAATTGAATTTGAATTCCTATGATGTAAGCGATGATGTCACCGAACGATGATGTAAGCGATGATGTCATCCTACGATGAGGTAAGCAATGATGTAATATGAGCGATGATGTCATAAATTATAGCGAAAAAACTATTTTACCCTTACTCTGCCAAGCCTATAAATAGAAGCTCATTTCTACATTATTTTTCACCAATTCATTCAAGCTATAGAGAGAGAAAGTATAGAGAGAATAAGAGAGAAAGAAGAAGAGTATTTTGTTACTACACTATTGCGTTATCAATCTCTACTAAAGGTAAGGGGTATTATTTCTTTCGTATTCGTAAGTGATATTATTATTGTTCAATATTCGTAAGAAATAATATTTTTTTTCCATACTTTGTAGTATGTAAGTAATATTATTTCGTTTTATATTTCTAATTCTACATTTATGTTGATAAGTATTGCTTTTATACTCCATGAAATTAGTAGAATATCCTTGATATTTGCGCTACATCCAATATCTTTTCATGGAAATATTATTCTGAGCATTCTTGATAATTTTTAATCTTTTCATGTCGGGGTACTATTCATGGGTTACTATTCCCGAAGTACTATTTATGGGGTACTATTCACTCGATTACTATTCACCCGAGGTACTATTCATGATAAAAATTAATTTCTTTTCTGTCCAAATTATTCTTGATACAATATTATTCTTGAATTTTTCTCCACAAAGCAGTATCATGTTGACAATTTGGACATTTTTGAATTATGAATAAATTGAATTATAAATCTTTAAAATTTATCCTTGCTCTCATTTAAATTGAATTCTTATATCATTGTCATCATCCTCATGCTTATATTGCAATGAAAGTCCTCTTTGGCCGTAGTGCATAGATGGACTGTTGATTGGTATGATTATGACCAGGGATTATTCGGTATAATCATGACCCGTAATGTTATAAATGATGTGGTAAAAGTCATCATTGGTTCGTAGTGCATTGATGGACAGTTGTTGGTATGATCGCGACCATTGGTGATACTAATGAATATCCTTGGCCCGTAGTGCAGGGATGATTCGATGATGTGGATTATTTATTTAGCTGAGTCTCAGCGATAAAAATGTTGATAAACTTTTTAAATCATAGAAGATAGTAGATAACATGCTCTACTTGACTCTTCTAATGGATTATTTATTATCATTTCTTGCTTAAACTTGATGTTTATTATATTTTATCAGTTTAACACTATTGAAGGCTAACGATAATTTATTCTGCATTATCTTAGTCATAATATTTCTTACTGGGCTAGTTAAGCTCACCCTTTGCTTTCATTGTTCTCTTGAAATGAGAATATAGTTGGGACTAGTGGGGAGGCGGAGTAATGACCCCGGATAGGTGGCTATAGTAGTCCTCACTATTATGTGAAATAGTGTGATAATAATTGTAATGAGGACTTTATTTGAGTTTGTATACTCTCTACGAGACATTATCCGTGTTGAAACTCTCACCACGTTTTGTCGTCTTCAGATCAAAAAGTTTGAATTTAAATTCTGTACCATGTATTTGGCGACTCAAGATGAGTGATGTATACCTATTTTGGGGGCGTCACAATCTCTGAGATTGAAAACTGGACTTCTTGGGATTGTCTCCGGGGTTAAAACTTATTTGACTTCCAGGGTTATCTCTGGAAGACGATTCTGCCCTCCTGCAGGGTTAGCAACATGAATGAAAAATTTCGAGTGTCTACACCTAACTTTATTTGAGCAAGTTTTCCCAGCTTTATTTTTATATTAAGCAAATTCTTGAATTCTGTTAAGCAAAGCTTTTGATCTCATTTCCTTGTTGGAAATCATAACCTTAGCTTACCATGTCGTTCAAGCAAGATTTATTATATCTTCTTTATGCTTTGAAGTCTAATCTTAAAGCATAACCTTGTTGCGTTACAATATTCATTTATGGTTCATAACTACTTTGTATTACATTGTTGTTGAATCTTTACATTGTCATTGAACTTTTGATTCAACTAATCCTTGGTTGATGTACACTGAACTCTAAATTACCCATGAAACTTATCCAAACCAAACTTCCTTTGGTGCGGGCTCGTATATTAAAACTGAAACGAACAACCCTATTATAGGGGATTATTTACACGAAAGCGTTAAGATGTTTGTGCACAATACATGGTATGAAGGGCTGATCCCCCTAAGTACGAGAAGAAGGTTGTAAGACTCCGAAATTTTTTTAAATAAAAAGGAATTTCCTTTATTTATTATTTTGAAATAGTAAGGGTTGATTTGATTAATGTGGATAGTTAAGGGTTAAATACATAAATATTTCAAAATAAGCAAGTGGTTATAAAATATTCATTTTTGTTAGGAATATTCGTTTGGTGCGTGGAATATTAAATGCGTGTCTTGGGAATATTCGTTTGGTCGTGGAATATTCGTCTCGTCGGGAATATTCGTGCGACGACGCAGCACCCATGTGTGGGCCCCATAACGGAAAGCGATTGGATGAGGAAAAGCGACAAAGTTTGGGTGGTTATAAATAACGGCGTGGTTATTCTGAATTAAGACTGTTGGAATACGGTGGTTAAAATACGATGTCTACGTGGTTTCAGCACAAGATAGCACACGGTATTACGCGATATTGTTGAATTATTGATTCGCATGCGTAAGATGACACTACTCAATAATTTTCACGATGAATTCTTTATTCAATATTTTATTTTATTGATTCAATAATTCTTTGCGTTGATATTTTATATTATTATTGTTTCAATAATTGTCACTTTTACATTATCTCCATTATCGGATCAATAATTCATATTATTTGAATAATATTATTAGATAGCATTATTGGCAATGTCTAGAAAGTTCATCGAGGAGAGGTTTGGTCACCTAATTGCGCCAAAGATGGAGAAATCCTTATCGGAAGCCCCTCTTTCTGAGGAGCTACTGGTTGTCATAATTGTGATTACGTAATATTATTTGTGAATAATTAATTATTGATTCATATGATAAAGAAATATTTATTTTATGTGGATATAAATGATGGATTTATTTATGTGGTTATAAATGAAGAAATTATTGTTGAGGTGTTTTATAAGTATTTTATCGGATTGGAGGTATTAAAAATTAAATCGGGGTTTTTGAGATATATTGCGGGGTTATAATTTTTAATCCGAATGGTTGGATTGTGGTAATTTTGGGTATGTTATACATACATAAGTTGAGTATATGTCCACAAATTTTGAGCCGTTAAAAATTCACGAATGATTTGTTATGAATTTTAAGAGGTGTCCGATTCGGAAAATTAGGTTTATAATTGATTTTGGTGGAAAATTCTAGAATTGAGTGGGCCCCCACTTGTGGTTGGTGAAGAAATGTGCTGAATTTTATTTCAAATGTGGTGGGTGGCAATAGTAGCGAGTAAAGCCATCGGTTGCTTGGTCAAGTCAGCTTGGTACGGCTAACATTTTCCTATAAATAGAGGGCTAAGTTAGAATTGAAAATCACACCGAAACAAAGTTTTCTCTCTTTCTCTCTATATTATTGAGCGTATTTTGTGAGTATTTAGATACTTTGAGAGTTCTTTATTGATACAAGTTTCATTCAACATCACTTGAGCCTTTCCTTCCGAAATCTTGAATCTTTGAGGTAAGGGATATTATTTTTTCGTATTGATATTATTTCTTGATATCATTATCTTTGAAATGTTGATCTGAAGTTTTATCAAATTTGGAACTTTTTCATGTCGGGGTTACTATTCATGAGTTACTATTCACGAAGTTACTATTCATGAGTTACTATTCACGAGTTACTATTCACGATCAGTACTATTCATGAAGCGTGAAAATGTTTTTTTGTGAATTTCTATCTTTTGGTGTTTGAGAGTTACTATTCACGTATCTGAGACTTTTATTCACGTATCTGACACTATTCACGTGTACTGATACGGCACTATTCATCGAAAAATAAAATTTCTTCTTTTAAGTCAAAATATCTATTACGGATACTAGCTTTGATTGTATCCATGTTTTGATCATTCTTGAATTTTACACCACTTATGATTATTTTTGAGGTATTTTTGACGTGGATAAAATAAAAAGTACGAATCCTTAATCCTTAATCCTTGTCATTTTGTTTCACTTTGGATTCGTTCTTTAAAATATTTTTCATCATCCTCGATCTTAAATGATGATATTATTGAATATCTTTGGCACTTGTAAGTGCAAAGATGAATGATTTAAGAAGAATGTCTTTGGCACGTAGTGCAAAGATGAGCAGTGTTTAAATGAACATGACTAATGATGAATATCTTTGGCTGTGGTGCAAAGATGAGCAGTGTTGAGATGAACATAGACCGATGATGAATATCTTTGGCACATGGTGTGCAAAGATGAATGTTTGATTTGAGATGAATATTGATTGATGTTACGAGGATAAAATATTGATGATGGAATTTGTTAAATTCATAGATTATAGTAGATTTCATTCTCTACGTAACTCTTCTATGAATTATTATTTCATTCATGCGAATATTGATCCGAAACTTGTTGTCTATTGTATTCTATCGAGTTTTTCCTGTTGGAGATTAACGATAATTTGTTGTATATTATCTTAGTCATAATATTCTTTCTTTGGCTAGTTGAGCTCACCCTTTCCTTGTTGTTCCATTTTTCTTCTCGGGAGGCGAGAATGTAGCGAGTACTAGTCGGGGTATGGAATGAAAGTTCTAGAGAGTTGTTTAGTAGTCCTCACCATTTTTGTAAAATAATGTATCAATAATTATGATGGGGATTTATTTGCGTGTGGATATTATCTAGATGGCAATATCGTATTTAAACTCATTATTATATATTGTCGTATTTCACCTGACATTTGTATTATTGAAGTTGTAGTTTGCTTCTTGTACCATGTATTTGGCGACTTTCGGAATGGGTGATGTGTATACCTATTTTGGGGCGCCACGGTTGATATCGAGCTTAGGATATGATCTCTGGCGGAGATCGGAGAATAGAACTAGGAGGGAGACGAGTAAATCCTTCGCCAGCTAGTGTGTCTACCTAAGCTTATTTGTTAGTTGGTCGAGTATATAGGGATATTATGTGATATATTGATTTCCTTAATTAACCCTTGTTTTATGACGATTTGAGAATGTCGATGAGAATATTAACATGGAGTAAATGAGGCCGTGGAGATGCTGTTTTTACAGCGAAGAGAGAACGCGTCGCAGTCGCCGGCAATGTTCCTCCTATGTGAACAACACCATTGAAGCGGATGATGAGCGAGGGGATGTTTAGAAGTTTTTTACAAAATCGAATTTGCGAGGAGACTCGTGTTCAAAATATAGGAGAAATGATAGCAATTCACGGGTGGTCACATTGCGATTCAAAGAGTTGGGACCACCTGAATTTAAGGAAAGCGATCCGATCATACGGCGGAAACATGGGTCAAACAAATTACCAAGATATTCGATGTCTTGGGATGCACGGAGGAAACGAAGGTTCCATTCGCTACTTTTTATGTTAAAAGTGGAGAGCGGACTCACTGGTGGGAGTCTCATGAAGCGTACCCATCCAAATTTGCCTCAAAGACATGTCATGGGAGATGTTTCAGAAACAGTTCAATGACAAGTACTTCCCTGAAAGTATTCGTCATATGAAGGAAGTGGAGTTTATTAGACTAGAGCAGAATAACATGACGGTGTCCCAGTACGAGGCGAAGTTCGCGGAGTTGTCCAGGTTTGCACCACATTTGGTGGAGAATGAGGAACGTATGACGCGGATGTTTCTGAGAGGTTTGAAACCGGGCATACGTCAGTATCTCATTTCTCATAAATTTTCTCTCTATTAAGATGTTGTCACCAAGGGCTCCGTTGTTAGAGCCAGAATAACGAGTACGTTCAACCGAGGGACCATAACCAGAGGATCATATCAAGATAGCGATCATCGAATAACGATAACCAAATGGAGAAAGAAGAATACAGACAAAGGCGGTAACCACTCGGTGGTAATCGTGGTCGTGAAAATAGAAGAAGTGAGTGGGAGGAGATTTTAAAGAGGAGATTCAACAACGACCATGGGAAGACGTCGGTCTTTACAAAGAATCGGTTTTAAGGAGGAGAACGACCACCGGTCGTATGTTACAAATCGGAAAGAGGACATATCATTGAACCGCCCACAACAGTTTTAAGGTATGCTATAATTGTAGAAAAGAAGGACATATCGCTCGAGATTATGCGATATCGAAACCCATCCGGCGTGAATGGTGACTCAAAAGGATGTCCCAAAAAAGTCAAAGTCAATCGGTTCTTGGAAGAGCGTTTGTCGTGATGGGTAAAATCGAGGAACCCGAACGAAGTTAGCACAGGTTAGTTAATTATAAATTCTTACGAAGTTTATACCTTATTAGATACCTAGGTTCTACCCACTCTTTTATCTCTCTTGCTTACGCTCAACGTTGGAACTTGACTACGGAGAAATTAAACTTTGACCTATCTGTGGAGACTCCATTAGAGAAACTTTCATTACATCCGTTGTTTAAAAAATCTTGCTTGATTCAGTTGGCACTATCACATTACTGTTAACCTTATTTCTATAGAGATATTTGCTTTTGATGTGATTTTAAGGTTAACTACTCATTATGCCAAAATTGATTATTTTCGTAAGGTTGTTAGTTTTCATATTCCTAAGCAACCTGTTATTCGAATTCAAGCAATCAAACCATTGTAGTCAAACATTTTCATGAAGTCATTCGTTTATTACGGATGTCAAGTTTTCTTAGTCCATGTTATGGATTTGAATAAAGACACGTCAGATTTGAATAATATTCCTGTTGTTATTGATTTTTCCTGACGTATTTCCTGAAGAATTTCTTGGTTTACTCCCAAAACACGATTAAATATTGTATCGACTTTGAACCCAAAGAAAAACTCATTTCTAAAATCTCATATCGAATGGCTCTATTGAACTTGAGAGTTAAAATTCAACTATAAAATTTGGTACCGAGACTTTATCTTGTGACTTCCTTTGTGGAATTCACCTAAGCGGAGCACTCTCTGTAGGGGGCGTCATATTCGTGCGATAGTAAACCGATAGGTGTCATTGTGACGTGCTATCCAAGATTGGGATATGAGTCACAGTTGAGAGCAACCTAAGTCAGTAATCGAAATACGTAGCTTTCTAGGCTTAGTTGGTTATTATCGGAGATTCGTGGAAGGATTTTCTTGAATCGCTATTCCGTTAACTTAGCTGACTCGAAAAGATACAAAATTCGTATGGAGCGAGGAATGCGAGAAGATTTTCCAAGAGCTCAAGAGGCGACTCATTTCGGCACATATTCTAACCATACCATCCTGGAAAAGCGAACGTGGTAGCTGACGTGTTGAGTAGAAGATCGTATACAAGTACGAGTACGATATTGTCAAAGACTAATTTCGTATAATTTACAAATAATAGAGATGGAGATGAAAACTCTAGGTACCCACGCATTGATGATATCTGAGTATAATCGACTTTAATCGATAAAGTTAAAGTTTCTTCAAGCCACCCCAGAAATGATGCGTATGAAGAAGAAAGTACAAGAAAGAGCTATTAGGAGCGAGAATTGATGAAGAAGGAATACTTGAGTCCACTCTAGACTTTGTGTTCCTAACGACTACGATTTGAAGTACAAGATTATGATGGAGGCACACAATCGCCATTTGCAATCCATCTCGAAGTACTAAAATGTATCGTGATCTTGACATACATTTTGGTGGAACAATATGAAGAGAGAGATTGCAAAGTTTATCTCGATGTGTTTAACTTGCCAACGTGTAAAGGCGGAGCATCTTGTACCTTAGGGTCCGTTACAACCACTTGAGATTCCTAATGGAAGTGGGAACACATTACTATGGATTTCAATTCTGGTCTTCCTACGGTTTCTCAAGGCATCAATGTTATTTGGGTTATTGTTGATAGATTAACCAAGTCTGCTCATTTCTTGCCGTCGTCTGGAGACTTATTCACTTGAACGTCTTGCTAGTATGTACGTAAATGAGATTGTGAGGTTGCATGGCATGCCTGTATCCATAGTTTCGGATAGTGACCCAAGATTCACTTCATGATTTTGGGTTAGTTTGTAGAAAGCTATGGGCACGAATTTACGATTCAGTTTGGCATACCATCCTCAAACGGATGGGCAATCAGAAAGGACTACTCAAACTCTTGAAGATATATTAAGACTCTGTGTCCTAGATTTCAAAGGAAGTTGGGATAAGTATTTACCATTGGTGGAATTCTCCTACAACAACAGTTATCAGGCAAGTATAGGTGTAGCTCCATTTGAAGCATTATATGGACGAAAATGTCGTTCTCCAATATGTTGGGATGAGATGGGTGAAGCAACAATGTTGGGACCCGAGTTAGTACGTATGACTACCGAAAAGATCCAAATGATTCGACAACGATATCTGAATCAGCACAAGATCGACAAAAGAGTTATGCGGATCTTCATCGAAAGGACGTGGAATTTAGTGTAGGGGATCATGTATTGTTACGAGTTGCTCCATGGAAGGGAGTTACAAGATTTGGGAAGAGAGGAAAGCTCAATCCACGATTTATTGGTCCATTTCAAATTCTTGACCGAAAGTAGGAAATGTAGCCTATAGACTTGCGTTACCTCCAAGTATGTCTCGTGTTCATAATGTGTTTCACATATCGGTGCTTAAATAAATATGTGAAAGACCAGAACCACGTTATAGAGTTAGAACCGGACGAGATAGCCAAGACTTAACGTATGAGGAGGTACCGTCAAGATTTTGGATAGGAAGGAGCATGTCCTACGCCAAGAAAGGTCATACCACAAGTTAAAGTTTTGTGGAGGAATCATGCTATAGAGGAAATGACACAGGAATTGGAACGGAAATGAAAGCGAGGTATCCTCACCATTTCAAACACCGAGTACGTCGTCGATTTCGAGGACGAAATTTCATAAGGAGGGAGGTTGTAAAGACTCAAAATTTTTTAAATAAAAGGAATTTCCTTTATTTATTATTTTGAAATAGTAAGGGTTGATTTGATTAATGTGGATAGTTAAGGGTTAAATACATAAATATTTCAAAATAAGCAAGTGGTTATAAAATATTCATTTTGTCGGGAATATTCGTTTGGTCGTGGAATATTAAATGCTTTTCGGGAATATTCGTTTGGTCGTGGAATATTAAATCGCAGGGGAATATTCAGATGACCGTAGCACCCATGTGTGGGCTACTACATAAAAGCGATTGGATGAGGAAAACGACAAAGTTTGGATGGTTATAAATAACATAGTTATTCAGATTAAGGCTGTTGGAATACCCGGTGGTTAAAATACGATGTCTGGCGTGGTTGCCGCGATAGCACTTACGGTATTACATGAGATTGTTGAATTATTGATTCGCATGCGTAAGATGGCACTACTTTCAATAATTTTCACATGAGTTAATCGTTCAATATTTTATTTTATTGATTCAATAATTGCTTTGCGTTGATATTTTATATTATTATTGTTTCAATAATTGTCAACGCACGATATTTCCCATTATCGGATCAATAATTCATATTATTTGAATAATATTATTAGATAACATTATTGGCAATGTCTAGAAAGTTCATCTAAGGAGAGGTTTGGTCACCTAATTGCGCGCCCAAGAAGGAGAGATCCTTATTGAAAGCCCCTCTTTCTGAGGAACTACTGGTTGTCATAATTGTGATTACGTAATATTATTTGTGAATAATTAATTATTGATTCATATGATAAAGAAATATTTATTTTATGTGGATATAAATGATGGATTTATTTATGTGGTTATAAATGAAGAAATTATGTTGAGGTGTTTTATCGGATTTTATCTGGATTGAGGTATTAAAAATCAAATCGTGGGTTTTGAGATATATTATGGGGTTATAATTTTTAATCCGACCGTTGGATTGTGGTAATTTTGGGTATGTTATACATACATAAGTTGAGTATATGTCCACAAATTTTGAACTGTTAAAAATTCACGAATGATTTGTTATGAATTTTAAGAGGTGTCCGATTCTTAAATTAGGTTTATAATTGATTTTGGTGGAAAATTCTAGAATTGAGTGGGCCCCACTTGTGGTTGGTGAAGAAATGTGCTGAATTTTATTTCAAATGTGGTGGGTGGCAATAGTAGCGGTAAAAGCCATCGGTGTGGTCAAGTCTGCTTGGTGGGCTAACATTTTCCTATAAATAGAGGCTAAGTTAGAATTGAAAATCACACCGAAAACAAAGTTTTCTCTCTTTCTCTCTATATTATTGAGCGTGATTTTGTGAGTATTTAGATACTTTGAGAGTTCTTTCAAGATAAGTTTCATTCAAAGATCACTTCCGACCTTTCCTTCCAAGTCTTGAATCTTTGAGGTAAGGGATATTATTTTTTCAGTAATGATATTATTTCTTGATATCATTATCTTTGAAATGTTGATCTGAAGTTTTATCAAATTTGGAACTTTTTCATGCTCGGGGTTACTATTCATGAGTTACTATTCACGAGTTACTATTCATGAGTTACTATTCACGAGTTACTATTCACGAGTACTATTCATGAAGCGTGAAAATGTTTTTTTTGTGGAATTTCTATCTTTTGGTGTCGGAGTTACTATTCACGTATACGACACTATTCACGATATCAAGACACTATTCACGATATCGGCTACTATTCATCGAAAAATAAAATTTCTTCTTTTCGTCCAAAATATCTATTCTGGATACTAGCTTTGATTGTATCCATGTTTTGATCATTCTTGAATTTTACACCACTATGATTATTTTTGAGGTATTTTTGGACGTGGATAAAATAAAAGTACTAATCCTTAATCCTTAATCCTTGTCATTTTGTTTCACCGGATTCGTTCTTTAAAAATATTTTTCATCATCCTCGATCTTAAATGATGATATTATTGAATATCTTTGGCTGTAGTGCAAAAGATGAATGATTTCAAGAATATCTTTGGCACATAGTGCAAAGATGAACAGTGTTTAAATGAACATGACCAAATCGATGAATATCTTTGGCCTCAGAGTGCAAAGATGAGCAGTGTTGAGATGAATATTGAATCGATCGATGAATATCTTTGGCTGTAGTGCAAAAATGAATGTTTGATTTGAGATGAATATTGATTGATGTTACGAGGGATAAAATATTGATGATGGACCTGTTAAATTCATAGATTATAGTAGATTTCATTCTCTACGTAACTCTTCTATGAATTATTATTTCCGCTTCATGAATATTGATCTCAAACTTGTTGTCTATTGATTCTATCGAGATTTTTCCTGTTGGAGATTAACGATAATTTGTTGTATATTATCTTAGTCATAATATTCTTTACCGGGCTAGTTGAGCTCACCCTTTCCTTGTTGTTCCATTTTTCTTCTCGTGAGGCGAGAATGTAGCGAGTACTAGTCGGGTATGGAATGAAAGTTCTAGAGAGAGTTGTTTAGTAGTCCTCACCATTTTTGTAAAATAATGTATCAATAATTATGATGGGGATTTATTTGCGTGTGGATATTGTCTAGATGGCAATATCTGTATTTAAACTCACAGTATATATTGTCGTATTTCACACGACATTTGTATTATTGAAGTTGTAGTTTGCTTCTTGTACCATGTATTTAGCGACTCAGAATGGGTGATGTGTATACCTATTTTGGGGGCGTCACAAAGGTCCACATAGTTTAACGACTGTTAAAGATTTAAGTAGATATACTTATAATCTGGGACATAGTTCAAGGTCTTATGATCCTCAGATGATATTCCATATCAGTTCTTGATTATTAATACTATAAAATATAATTCAATTCAGTCAAGATTATTAATTGTCGGTTATTATGTTTCTTTAAGTGAGCATTTGTTTTGCTCACTCTTGCATATATATAAACAATGCAGCTAAAGTTGAGAAGGTTGATGAGCCAACCACTAGAAAAGGGAAATGAAAGATGAACAAGTGTTGAAAACTTGTTAAATTATTGAAATTTATGTTTTCAGACTTGATTAAACTATGTGTTGTAATTATTTAATTTTTCGCATTTGATGAATGTTTTAAAGTTAGATGACATGGGATTTTTATTGGATTTATTTATGTAACCCTTTAATGGAAAGATTTATTGTTTAAATTTTATTTAATTTGGGTAGTTAGAAATGAATGTTTGGACATTGAACACCAAATCATGTGAGAAAGAAGTACCTAGATTTGGGGGTGTCACATCAATTCTTTTGAAGGATTTTACAATACTTGCTTGTACAAATATACATTAATCAAATTTCACTTTAAGCATAAGTAGATTTCTCTGTTGATGATGTGCTATCATGCAGAGCATCCTTTTACAATGATTCTATCTATTACACATATATGCATATTTAAGATCAACCTAATATTATTTGATCATTACTATTCTAAGTCCTTGTATAGATATCTTAGTTAAGTACTGCACAAAATTTATCCATACAAATATACTTTATAAATTTCATCATCAAAGAACATACATCTGGAATTTAATGAGGGTCTTAATCAAACTCCTCCTTAATTAAACAACCTATTAATCCATACATAGATTTTTAACATAATATATATTCTCTAAAATAAGGAAAATGATATATATTTCAAATGTTTACGTCGACTTTTGATTGCGAGTTACGTGGATAAGTATTAGTGGTGACTTTTTTGTGTGCCAATCTCATGTTGATAAGCTTTACTATAAGTATTAGTGGTAGCTTTTTTTGTGCCAATCCCATATTGATAATCTTTACAATTATAATTCGACGTAAATTTATCACAATATATAACATCACTCCTAAAATAATACCTAAAACAAATATTCAAAATGCATGGAAGCATAATCCCATTAAAATAGTCCTACATTACAAATGTAGTTTAAAAGTCTAAGCAAAAACTAACTAGATAACAAATGCAACCTAAGATTTGACGTACAAACTCAACCCATTCAGTAAATGAAATCAAGTCTAAGCTCGACTCGTTTAATTCTTTTATTATAAATAAAAAATAAAAAATAAAAAATAAAAATACAATTATGTATTGAACGAGACAGGCTAACAAAATGGATGAAGGTGTTTGTTGAAGTTCGGCTCATTAGACGAGCTCTAGTTGAGTCGTACTGGGCTCGTGAATAACTCGGTTAGATTACTGCTGAAGCCATTAATCTATGTTCACATTTTTGATTAATCTATCTGAAGTACCTGAACTATTCAATGTTCAACACATTTAAACAGAAACAAAAGCGAAGGAATCGGCTAATCTGAGCTTGTAAATCAAATTAAACATCAAATTAAGTCGTATCATCTGTTTCATACAGTTGAAAATAGTTGATCTAACTAGCAACTCAAACAGAAGCTCACATACAGTCTGAGCGAAAAGCAAATCCCAGAAAAGAATGACAAATATACAGACTAAATACCAGTAAATTTGCCAGAAACTACAGATATTAAAAAGAAAAAATGATTGACTATTAAAATGTTATTACTCTAGTTTTAACGTAGTACAAGTGGTACTCTGTCTCTTGCTGAAGAAATGCACAACACTAACCGGAAAGGATCTCTCGAGTATAATCCGCAATCAGATTTACAACTCAACTTTATGCCAAGAAAGGAACCCAAGTCATAGAGGAAAACACAAATCGCAAACTTCAAATAAATCCCTTGTAACTGCTCGATCTGATATCTATACTTCCATATCAAGAACGCTTGTTAGCTCTATGTGATCAATTTCCTTATAAGCTGATATGTATATTTACGAGGGATATGTACGGAATTTAGAGTCTCCACCAGTTTCCTTTTAGGTTTGTGTTTTAAACCTAAATTTACCTTCTGATGTCCGAATAATGAAATCTCCTACGCAGCAACTCCTGAAGCAAATAATGACAAAGCAAAAATTAATACCAAGATGACAGTTAA
This sequence comes from Panax quinquefolius, assembly GCA_020205615.1. Lineage (NCBI taxonomy): Eukaryota > Viridiplantae > Streptophyta > Magnoliopsida > Apiales > Araliaceae > Panax > Panax quinquefolius. The sequence goes on from CM035162.1 coordinate 123,808,155, forward strand.
GATAAAGATTAATGGCTTCAGCAGTAATAAATCTGTGTGATGTAAGGTTCAAGTCTCAATCAGGACATGCTGTCAGTGTGGTACTTAATTGAAAATGAAAGAGGAAAACAAAAATAATGCTACTTTCTTATTGCTGATTACCATGGAGGATTCAAAAGTTCAAGTTTAAACTTGAATAAAGAACATCTAATATGAAAGAATCAAAAAGTGTATTTGTTTCCCTTGTGTTTAATATAAGAACTTCTTTTCGAGCTATACAATTAGATCTAATGAAGTTAATGTTGTTTGGTTTACAGGTCATTGAAATATAGTCATATACAAGTTCAATAAAATAAAATGCTAGCCAGCTAAGGAAATCCATATTATTCAAATTGAAAAATGCGTGTAAGTCTGTAACATTTTAATTGGGATTTGATAGGGAATTATATCAAATTTTCTGTAACATAATCTAACAATTTATAAGGAGCATAACAGTATTACCTCTATTAGTTTGTCTATTTGCAATACTATAATTCCCAACGTATCCCTCAGAGTTTTTCACCGTGGCTTCAGCTGCATTGCCAAGCCCATAGCCAAATGAACCAGAACCATCTAGCTCTGAAGATGGAGTCTGCCATGTTGCATCTCCATACATAGAATTACCACTATATAAGTCTCCGTAAGACCCTTCATAACCACCAGTCGATGCAGCCAAAGATGATGTGACGGAAACGCCAGGTCCATTGTTTCTTCCAAGTCCTCCAGCTCCGGCCCCGTAATTGATTTCTCCACCTCCATATCCCATAGTCCTGCTTCTATATCCAGAAGAACTCCCTCCACCTTGCGCCGAAATAGGAGAAGAACCCCAATTTGCTCCATTATTTCCAAAGACTCCGAAACTCCCATTTCTAGAGCCCAAGTATGTACCAGCGGTACCAGAGTTTGCAGAACTATTAAGGCCGTCATTGCCCCATAAATGTCTAGTTGCTGAGTTCAGAAAAGATTCAGTTCGGCCATTACCCACATTAGATCCAATAGGAGTATTATATCTGTTTGAATCGCCACCATAATAAGAACTCAGAACCCGCCCATGCCCAACAGTGTTACTAAAATTAGAGCTCGCTCCAAAGCTCGGGTTCAACCCTGGCTCCATACTCATATTCATTCCATAAGCAGGAGAACCAAATGGGGAGAACCCAGAATGACCACTAGCAACCGGATTAAGTCTACCATCCATCCTAACTGCGTAGCCGCCAACAGAGCTCAGGTTATATCCCTGAGCATAGCTATTAAGGAAGTTGTTGGTTCTACCAAGACCATAGTTGTATCCAACCAGAGGGCTACGAGCGGAACTTGGTGAGAGCTCTTTAGGAACTGCTCGCTTGACCTCAACCATTTTACCACTGAGTTCATGGAAGGTTTTATGTAACACCCTATCCACAGCTTCCTCTGAATCATATGTGATGAATCCAAAGCCTCTCGGCCTTTGGGTATTGTGGTCATACATTACAACAACATCTGAAATTGTACCAAATTGATCAAAGTACAACTTAAAGTCACTCTCGGTGACCGTAGATGCTAAACCACCAACAAAAATCTTTTTGGTGCGGCCGGGACCTGGAGATCCTTGAATACTATTGGAGTTTCTATTCATGATGTGATGATCATCTCTTGGAACAGCTTTCTTTGCTTCGACCTATGAATTGAGAAGCCAAAAATGATATAACACAGTAATCTGATTTCCTACATCTCAAGAAAACAATTGAGTCATTTATTTTGGCAAGTCCAAAATGCCACAGCAGAAAAAAAAGTTTCTAATAGATTTAATTGCAACTATAAAAAGGACGATGAATTTTAGCTTTGAGCAATTAGGAAAATGAAGTACATTTAGCCAATTGAATTTCACAAAACAAAAATGATTCTTTTATTAGCTCTCATCAATAACCAAAATTTACTTATAGACCTTATTTAATAATTTACATTGTAATCGTCTATAAAATACTAGTAATAAAAAGATAAAATACTCACCGTTCGACCATCGATCATGTGCTTCTCCATAACCACCCTCTCTGCAACCAAAGGATCAACAAAGACAACAAAACCAAAGCCACGAGCACGACCAGTGGTGCGATCTCGCATAATCACAGTCTCCACCACTTCTCCATATGTTCTAAAATATTCTTTAAGACGATCCTCATCCGTGTCCCAAGAAATCCCACCTACAAATAGCTTACCGAGATCCGATTCCATCTTTTCTACACATCCATGTAGAATTGGCATAAAAAATCAATATCCTAAGCTAAGAAATAACACAAATTTGAGAGAAAAATGACCAATTCAATTACAATTCACTGTTTACAAATGTGTCAATTACATCAAGAACAAAATTCAGTCCCACATGGATAATTCATAGTTGTATAGCATAATACCCAGAAAATAATATACCAGTTCAACACTAAAAATCAATCTAACAGATCTAAATGTGGATAAAAAATCATTGAAACAAGAATAATATACCTTATCTAGAAAATTAGGCTGAAACCAGTTCAGACCACTGATCAAATACTAAGTGGGAATTGTCGAATTGAATCCAGGAACATCGGATCCTTCAAGCTTCAATTACAACTCAATCAAAAATTCGTAGCAATTTAAAATTCAAGTAGATCAAATACCCAAATTAAAATCAGTATGATGAAAGTATAGAAGAAAATATATGCAGATGACATAAGGAAAAAGAATCCCATTTAAGACTCACCATTACAAGATAACCCGGATTTGGAGAATTGGAAAGGAATTAAGATCTAAAAAGGCATATGCAAAATTAAAACAGAGGATGTGCCCACCCTCTTTCTCTCTCCAAATGTCTCTCTCCTTTTTTTTAATTTAATTATTTTTGCTATTCCACAGGGTTTGCAATTAAATCAAAAGATAGAATTCCTAGCCGAGATGGGTAAGAAAGAATATATAAATAGAGAGAGGGGATAGATAGAGAGAGTGTGTATGTGTGCTAGGCAATCCTCTGGTGTAACATATTTGGAGGAGCCTAAAGAGAGATGACAGTAGATGTTGAGCTTTTTAAATGTGCATTTGAAAATACAAAATATTATTCTTATTATTTTATTCAAATAAAATATAAGTAGGAAGGGGTTGAGAATTTATGCTCTCTTTTCTTATCTTGAGTTGCGTATTTTAAACTCAACTGCATTTTACTACTTTGTTTTGTTTTGTGTTTTTTTTTTTTGCGCGTGTGCAAACTATCAAATTTTATAGTGCTTGTGTCGTTTATTAGTTTGAGTTGTGTCGGAGCCGTTCTCCAATGACAGTCTTTAGCGACGGACAGTCCGTCGCTAACACTCTGTTTCTGAGTTTTGAACAGAAAAGAAAAGAATAGAAAACTTTAATTAGTAATGTAAAAGAAAAGAAAAATGAAAACTTAAAGTTTTTTCTTTTGTGTTGCTTCTTCTAGTTTTTAATGGAAAATGATAGAAAATTTAAAATTGGCGATACGAGTTGTAATTTAAAATTTATTATATTGAAGTTGAGGATAATATAGAATTATAAAAATATTATTTATTCTAATTTCTTTTAATTCCAAATCATGCAAATTTTGAATGAAAACTTTATTGTGCGAGAAAAGTGGTATGTTTTCTATCAATTTCTTTTCTTTTTCGCTTATTAAAAAACTGAAACATGTAAAATGGAAAGAAAATTTAAATTTTTATTATTTTTTTTTCTGTCTAATTTAAAAACTCGAAAATGTAACGTAAAAGTTTGGTCCGGATCAGTCCATTAGTGATCTATTCCATGAGTTGTGTATTACGGAAGTTTTATGTCGAGTAGTGAGTGAACGTATACAAAAATATAGGATTGAATATAATTATAAAGTTGATTTATTATATAAAATATATTATTAAAATATAATTAATTATAATTATTCACGATTTAATGACCTAGAATATCATTAAACTTATCATTTTTATCAATTTAATCCACGAACTATTTAAAAAAAATAAATATTTCAACTAATAATTAGATAAAAAGTACCCTTTAAAAAAATATAGAAGGTGAACCATGGTTAACCAACGATGGGTTGGCATTCCACATGGCATATGATGCATAACAATGGTGATGTGACATATTATATGGTATTTAAAGCTAAAAAAATAATTATTTATTTATATTTAATTAAATTAAATTTCAAAATATCTAAAAAAATAAATTTCTTAAACAAGCAAGAAACATATTTAATTTTCAACCTATAAATCAAATAAATATAAACACATCACAATACCAAATTCAACAATAAAAGTTTTGGTACAGAAAACAAAATTTTGTTTATTGAAAAGTTAGATCAAATCCCAAAACAGGAGTTTTGTTGCCACCATATCCTGATAGGTTTCTTCCGGCGCCTCGTCCCATGCGGCCCTCACCAGAGAAGGACAAAAAAATTATAAGCAAACTAATCAAATAGATAGCACCATGTGTTGGGGAATGGTTTGGTGGATGTAGAGTGATTTGTTTTATATTTAATTTATTATTTTAATAGAAAATGAAGATGAGAGTTTTTGAAAATTGTTTTAAAATTAAGAGAATAAGAATGAATGATGAAATAAATTAAATATGTAAAAATTTTAGTTTTGCAGTTCAGTTTCACCAAATACAACAATCAATTAATTAAGTTATTATTATTTTTCCTATAATGAAACTAGTAGCTCTAGATAACAATAAGTTCTGTTATCCAAAATTCTCCTTAGATTATCACGGTATGAAACAAGCTCTCCACGAGATTCTAACTACCATACAACCTAAAATAAGCTCTATAAATTTAATATGATAGAAGCATTAAAAAATAGAGAATTAGGCTAATCTAAGCAACAAACACATAAGCTCGATTTGTTTAACTTGTTTTTTGATAATCTTAGCGATACACAAAAGTTTGTCCACAATTAGTATTACCAAGTTGTTACTTATGATGAAGACAAATATCAATTACACGTAATATCAATATTAATCTAGCAGATGATAATGATCAAATTAACTCAATTGGCCATATCAAATTAATTAGATCAATTAACATGCAATCAATAAAAACAGATTATTAGAAGAAATTTCACACAATAAGGAATAAATAATAATACTCAATTAATCAATTACTTGTAACAAGGTTCCACCTCTCTTTATAACTGAATGAAAAGAACTAGTCTGACATGCTCTTGAGTCTGCACTCCAATAAATGATAGTTGATAATTGAATGAATAAAACCCTGACTATCTTCCTCTATTTATAGTGCTAGACAAAGTCCTAAATCTTATGGGAATCAGAAATCCAAATCCTAAAAGGAATTACAAATCATAACTAGTTTCCATAAAGAAATAGAATCCAATTTAGAAATAAATCTCAGTCTAAAGATATCATAAATCTAATAGAAATATCAATCCAATTTCATGTAGAAAGCTGCCAAAATCCGCATTTAGAAACTTTCCAAAAATCTAAGATTTTCAAGATTTCCTAGATTTCTCGCACAAATTCGCTCATATTTTCTGCTGCAACGTCCTTTGGTAAAACAACCATAACTTTTGATCCGGGAGGAGTTACGGGGCCTGCCACCTATCAACCATAATCATGACAATTGATGATTACATGAATATCCTTGGCTCGTAGTGCAGGGATGATTCGATGATGTGGTTTATTTATTAAGCTGAGTCTCAGCGATAAAATTGATGATAAACTTTTAAATCATAGAAGATAGTAGATATCATGCTCTACTGACTCTTCTAATGAATCGCTTGTTCAACCAAGAGTTAAACTTGATGTTTATTATATTTTATCGCTTTAACATCATTAAAAAGGCTAACGATAATTTATTCTCGCATTATCTTAGTCATAATATTTCTTCTTTGGCTAGTTGAGCTCACCCTTTGTTTTCACCGTTTCTCTTGTGAAATGAGAATATAAATTTGGGACTAGTCGGGGAATGGAGTGACGGTCCAGATATTTGCATTAGTAGTCCTCACTATTCAGTGAAATAGTGTGATAATAAATGTATTGAGGACTCCATTTGAGTTTGAATACTGTCTAGAAGACAATATTCGTACTAAAACTCTCAGCTTATCTTTTGTCATATTTTACACGACAGTTGTATAATTAAGTTGTATTTGAATTTTGTACCATGTATTTGGCGACTCAAAATGGTGATGTATACCTATTTTGGGGGTGTCACAGTTGGTATCAAAGCTTAGGGATTTGATCCATGGCTAAGATGTGAGCCAAGAACTAGGAGGGGAGAGACAGGGAATTCCTTCGCTAGTATGACCTACCTAAGTTTATTTGGTATTTAATTGGTCGGTCAGAGTATAGGGATAATATGTGACATGTTAATTAACCCTTATTTTGTGGCAGTATTTGAAAATGGCATCCAAAAATGTTGAGATAAGCAATGAAGCACATGAGACCGTTGAGTCACCAACGAACAATACCCAGGATAATGTGCATCAGGATGAAAATAATCCTCAGGAAAACAACAACGCTGATCAAATGATAAATGATAGGATGTTCAGATGCTTTATGCAATTCATGCAACATCAGGCGAGAATGACTCCTGTTCAAAATGCAGGTGGAAACACTGAAAACTCTCGGACGTTCACCGCTAAACAGTTCAAGGAGCTGGGACCACCAGAGTTTATTGGAGAGCCAAAACTACTTAAGGCAGAGACGTAGATAAAGTAGATCACCAAGATATTTGATGCCTTGGGATGCTACGAGGAGAAAAAGGTTCCCTTTGCCACCTTTATGTTGCAAGGAAAGGCAGATTGCTGGTGGGAATCTATAAAGTGTACTCAACCTGCCGCACTGAAGATGTCTTGGGAGAAGTTCCAAGAACTGTTCAACGACAAGTACTTTCCCGAAAGTATTCGTCACATGAAGGAGGTAGAGTTTATCAAACTGGAGCAAAATAATATGACCATGTCGCAGTACGAAGCTAAGTTTGCCGAGTTGTCCCGGTTTGCGTCCCACTTGGTTGATAATGAGGAGAGAATGACGCGGATGTTTCTAAAATGTTTGAAACCAGAGATACGTTAATACTTAATTTCTCACAAACTATGTTTGTATTCAGATGTTGTAAATAGGGATCAGTTATTGGAGCGCGATAATGAGTCAACCCAACCAAGAGAGAGCAGCCGACAAAATGATAATACCAGTAGTAGCAGTCATCAAAACGGTGACAACAAACGTGGAGGGAATCAACATGCCAAAAATGGTAACCACTTCGGTGGAAATCATGGCCAAGATAATAGAAGTGGAAATTTCAAGAAGAGGAGATTCAACAATGATGGAAAGATGTCATCACCAACACTTGTTGTTAAGGAAGGGGAACGACAACCAATCGTATGTTAAAAATGCGGAGGGGAGGGACATATGTGACACCCCCAAAATAGGTATACAACACCCATTCCGAGTCGTCAAAATACATCGTACAGAAACAACTACAACTTTATTAATACAACATAAAAACTGTGAGTTTAAATACAAATATTGTCATCTAGACAATATCCACACTCAAAATAAGTCCTCATTACAATTATTGATACATTATTTTACAAAAATGGTGAGGACTACTAAAACGACTTTCTAGAACCTTCATTCCCTACCCCGACTAGTACTCGCTATATTCTCGCCTCCTGAGAAGAAAAATGGAACAAAAAGGAAAAGGGTGAGCTCAACTAGCCCAATAAAGAATATTATGACTAAGATAACATAGAACAAATTATCGTTAGTCTTCAACAGGGAAAAATCTAATAGAATACAATAGACAACCTGTTTTAAATCAATATTCGCAGCGGAAATAATAATTCATTAGAAGAGTTAAGTAGAGAATGCAATCTACTATCTTCTATATATGAATTTAAAAGTTCATCGTCGATATTTTATCCCTGTAACATCAATCAATATATATATCTGGAATTAAATATTCATCTTTGCACTATAGGCCAAAGATATTCATCAGTTGGTCATGTTCATCTAAACACCTGTTCATCTTTGCACTACGGGCCAAAGATATTCATCAGAAATCATTCATCTTTGCACTACAGGCCAAAGATATTCAGTAATATCATCATTTAGGACTGAGGATGATGAAAAATATTTTAAAGGAAACGAATCCAATGAAACAAAATAACAAATATTAAGGATTCGTATTTCGGTTTATCCATGTCCAAAAATACCTCATAAATAATCATAGTTGAGTAAATTCAAGAATGATCAAAACATGAATACAATCAAAGCTAGTATCCATAATAGATATTTTGGACAAAAGAAGAAAATTTCATTTTTCGGTGAATAGTGCCGTATTCGTGAATAGTCCGAGATCGTGAATAAAGGCCGTAAACGTGAATAGTAATCCCACACAAAAAGTTCCAAATTTGATAAAAAGTTCAAACCAATATTTCGGCATAATGATATTGAAGAAAATAATATCATTTAAGAAAAAATAACACCCTTACCTCGAAAAAGACAAGATTACTTAATATCTTTGGATATAAAGTTTGAAGGAACTTAAGTATAGCAACACTCAAAGTCTTAAAATACTCACAAGAATACGCTCGATAATATAGAGAGAAAGATTTCAGTTTCTGGTGTGATTTTCAATTCTAACCTAAGCACCCTATTTATAGGAAAATGCTTAGAACACCAAAGCAGAAAATTTAATATAAAATTATTATTATTAAAAATTATTCACGCCCACCTCTTTGACAACTGAATTCAGCCACCAAATAATTACAAAAACCAAAAAATGTTTTTGTAATTAAAAATAATTAAAACTTTCAAAAACCAATTATTTCGGAACTACGAAACTTCAATAATTCATAATAAATAGCCTTTTTATCAGAAAAATTCGAACCACGTGTTTTTTCCATAGGAAATTTCATTATCTACAACTTTGCAGAAGAAAGTTTTTCCAAATTCCAAATGAAAAATTGACCAAATCCACAAACAGGCGATTTTACAATGCTATAATCAAATTTCGGTCGAAGAATGGGTGCACAAACATGAAAAAATGTTTTAATCATTTAATGCAACAAAAATACTCTTCCTCCTCATATACTCATATATCCCACATTCATTGTAAAAATATCATCATTATTATATTATAATAATATAATAAAATATTATTTTATTAGAAAAGATAAAATATCAATTTTCAACAATTGTCACTTTAAAAATTTTCTCCATCTATATCCATATAAAATGAATATTTTCCTCATCATATAAATTAATAATTAATTATTCACAAATAATATTATAGAATCACAATATCGACAACCAGTGGGTTCCCGAAAAAGAGGGGGCTTTCGAATAAGGATTTCTCCTCTTCTTGGCGCCGCAATTAGGTGACCAAACCTCTCCTTAGACAGAACTTTCTAGACATTGCCAATAATGTTATCTAATAATATTATTCAAATAATATGAATTATTGCTTCGATAATGGAAAATACTATGTAGTGACAATTATTGAAACAACAGTAATATAAAATATCAATGCAACAATTATTGAATCAATAAAATAAAATAATGAACAGTAATTACTATAACAATTATTGAGTAGTGCCTTCTTATGTAAGAATCAATAATTGGTGCAATACTGCAAAATCTTCTTGTGGAACAACAACGCGTATTCTTGTGTTTTAACCACATAGGTATTCCAACAAGATAATCTAGCAGTATAACTACGCCATTATTTATAAACAACTTATACTTGTCGTTTTCTTCATCCAATCACTTTCCCGTTATGGGGCCCACACAAAGGTCAATTGCCGTATTTATATAATATTCCCCGACAGTAAGAATATTCCACGACCAAACGAATATTCTCCGATAAAAATGAATATTTTATAACCACTTGCTTATTTAAAATATTTGCGCATTTTACCCATAACTTACCACTTTAATCAAATCAACCCTTACTATTTCAAAATAATAAATAGAGGAAATTAAATTTTATTTATTAATAATTTGGGGTCTTACAACTTCCCCTCCTTATAAAATTTCGTCCTCAAAATTGACGTACGTACCTGGTATTTCGAAAAGATGAGGATACCTCGCTTTCATTTCCGTTTCCAACTCCCAGGTCATTTCCTCAATAGCATGGTTCCTCCATAAAACTTTAACTTGTGGTATGACCTTTATGCGTAGGACATGCTCTTTCCTATCCAAGATCTTGACAGGTACCTCTTCATACGTTAAGTCTTCGGCTATCTCGTCCGGTTCTAACTCAATAACGTGGTTTGGGTCTTTCACATATTTACGTAGCACAGATATATGAAAAACATTATGAACACAAGACATACTTGGAGGTAATGCGAGTCTATAGGCCACATTTCCTACTCGGTCAAGAATCTGAAATGGACCAATAAATCATGGATTGAACTTTCCTCTCTTCCCAAATCTTGTAACTCCCTTCCATGGAGCAACACACAACAATATATGATCCCCAATACTAACTTCCACGTCCTTTCAATGAAGATCCGCGTAACTCTTTTGTCGATCATGTGCCGTTTGTATACGTTGTCGAATCATTTAGATCTTTTCTGTAGTCATACGTACAAACTCGGGTCCCAACAATGTTGCTTCACCCACCTCATCCCAACATATTGGAGAGCGACACTTTCGTCCATATAATGCTTCAAATGGAGCCACACCTATACTTGCCTGATAACTGTTGTTGTAAGAGAATTCCACCAACGATAAATACTTATCCCAACTCCCTTTGAAGTTTAGGACACAAAGTCTTAATAGATCTTCAAGAGTTTGAATAGTCCTCTCTGATTGTCCGTCCGTTTGAGGATGGTATGCCGAACTAAATCGTAAATCCGTCCCCATAGCTTTTTGTAAGCTAACCCAAAATCTTGAAGTGAATCTTGGGTCACGATCTGAAACTATGGATACTGGCATGCCATGCAATCTCACAATCTCATTTACATATATATGAGCAAGACGTTCAAGGGAATAAGCCTCCCGTATCGGCAAGAAATGAGCGGACTTGGTTAATCTATCAATAATAACCCAAATAGCATTTATGCCTTGAGAAACCGTGGGAAGACCCGTAACAAAATCCATGGTAATGTGTTCCCACTTCCATTTAGGAATCTCAAGTGGTTGCAATGGGCCTTTAGGCACTTGATGCTCCGTCTTTGCATGTTGACAAGTTAAACACCTCGAGATAAACTTTACAATCTCTCTCTTCATATTGTTCCACTAAAATGTATGTCAAAGATCACGATACATTTTGGTACTTCCAGGATGGATTGCAAATGGTGTATTGTGTGCCACCATCATGATCTTGTACTTCAAATCAGAATCATTAGGAACACAAAGTCTGGAGTGGACTCGAAGTATTCCTTCTTCATCGATTCTTGCTTCTGGAATAGCACCTTCTTGCACTTTCTTCTTCATACGCATCGACTCGGGATTACGTGGCTTGAGCAACTTTAACTTTTTCGATTAAAGTTGGTTCTATACGCGTACTTGACATCATTGCATGGGTCCCCGAAGTCTTGAATTCTATCTTCATCTTTTGTAAATCACACCAAATGGGCCTTTGTGTTGACAACATCGCACTCTTTCCCCGTGTGATGATTTTCTACTCAATCGTCGGCTACCACGTTAAACTTTTTTCGGGATGGTATTGAATGGTATGGTCGTAGTCTTTCAATGATTTCGAGCCAACGTCGTTGCTTACGTGTTGAGTTCTTTTTTTGTGAAGCAAATATTTGAGGCTTTTATGGTTTGAATATATCTCCACTTTCTCCCCATATAGATAGTGCCTCCGGATCTTTAAGCGAAAATGATCTTTTACCGCTCTAGATCATGAGTAGGATATTTCCTCTCATATTCTTTAAGTTGTCGTGAGGCATAGGCTATAACTTTCTCACGTTGCATGAGAACACATCCTAGCCCTTTGCCTGAAGCATCGATGTAGAAAACAAATCCATCCGAACCAGATGGTATGGTCAAAACAGGTGCCGAAATGAGTCTCCTCTTAAGCTCTTGGAAACTCTTCTCGCATTCCTCGCTCCATACGAATTTGATATCTTTCCGAGTTATCTGAGTTAATGGAGTAGCGATTCAAGAAAATCCTTCCACGAATCTCCGATAATAACCAGCTAAGCCCAGAAAGCTACGTACTTCGGTCACCGACTTCGGTTGTTCCCAACTTTGTATTGCTTCAATCTTCGCCGGGTCAACAGATACTCCATGTTTTGACACCACGTGCCCAAGGAATGCTACTTCCTCAAGCCAGAACTCGCATTTCTTCAACTTAGCATATAACTTGTTTTCACGAAGCCTTTGGAGTACCAGCTTCAAATGGTGCTCATGATCTTCACGACTTTTGGAATATATGAGGATGTCATCAATAAAGACAACAACGAACTGATCCAAATATTCCTTGAATACTCGGTTCATCATATCCATGCAAGCCACAGGAGCATTAGTCAATCCAAAAGACATGACTAAGAATTCATAATGCCCGTCTCAGAGTTAAAAGCGGTCTTTGGAATATCCTCGATTCTAATCTTGATGATGATATATCCGAATCGAAGATCGATTTTGAAAAGAATTGTGCTCCTTATAATCGGGTCAAACAGGTCATCAATACGAGGTAGCGGATACCAATTCTTGATAGTGACATGGTTTAATTCCCGGTAGTCGATACAAAGTCGCATACTCTCGTCTTTCTTCTTTACGAATAAAACAGGAGCACCCCAAGGAGATGTACTAGGACGAATGAAATCGATGCCCAACAACTTCTGTAGTTGGACCTTTAACTCCTGAACTTCAATAGGAGCCATTCGATATGGGATTTTAGAAATGGACTTTGTACCAGGTTCAAGATCAATAAAGAATTCAACTTCACGTTACGGGGTAGGCCGGGAAGTTCTTCGAAATCGTCGGAAAGTCAATAACAACGAGAATATTATTCAAATATGACGTGTCTTTATTCAAATCCATAACATGGGTTAAGAAAGCTTGACATCCGCTTTTTAATAAATGAATAGCTTTATGACTTGATATAACGTGATTGATTTTAATGGCTTAGTTGCTTGAATTAAATACAACAAAGTTGGTTAGGAATATGAAAACTAACAACCTTACGAAAACAATCAATTTTGGCATGATGAGTAGTTAACCAATCAATCCCTAAAATCACGTCAAATGCAAGTATCTTTAAAGAGATAAGGTCAACAGGTAAGGTGATGGTGCCAACTTGGATCAAACAAGATTTATAAACAGTGGATCTGATGAAAGTTTCTCCTAATGGAGTTTCCACAGATAGGTCAAAGTCTAATTTCTCCGGAGTTAAATTTAAACGTTGAGCACAAGTAGGAGAGATAAATGAATGGGTAGCACCGGTATCTAGTAAGGTATAAACTTTGCATGAATTTATGATTAGCTTACCCGTGATCACCTCGTTTGGGTTCCTCGCATGTTGACCAGTCACGACAAACGCTCTTCCAGGAACTGTTGACTTTGACTTTTCTGGGACAGCCTTTTGAGTCACCATCCCCACTGGACTTGGTTTTGCTTTCTGATCTGATCTCGGCGATATGTCCTTCCTTTCCACAATTATAGCATACCTTGAACTGTTGTGGACAGTTTGGGCTAATATGTCCCTCTTTTCCACATTTATAGCATACGACCGGTGGTCGTTCTCCTCCCTTAGAACCAGTTGCTGCTGGTGCTGACGTCTTCACATTGTCATTGTTGAATCTCCTATTTTTAAAATCTCCCCCCGACTCGCTTCTTCTATTCTCATGGCCATGATTACCACCAGAGTGGTTGCCGCTCTTGTCCGTATTCTTCTTTCTCCGTTGGTTATTGTTGTTCGATAATCTACTTCATCACCGGTATGATGATCTGGTTGTGGTCCCTCGGTTGACCGTACTTTCGTTATCTCGCTCTAATAATTGAGCCTTGTTGACAACATCTGAATAGAGAGAAATTTATGAGAAATGAGATATTGACGTATCTTAGGGTTTCAAACCTCTCGAAACATCCGCATCATCGTTCCTCATTCTCCACCAAATGAGGTGCAAACCTGGATAACTCTGCAAACTTCGCCTCGTACTGGGACACCGTCATGTTATTCTGCTCCAGTCTAATAAACTCTACCTCCTTCATATGATGAATACTTTCAGGAAAGTACTTGTCATTGAACAGTTTCTGAAACGTTTCCTAAGACATGCTAAGTGCGGCTGGATGGGTACGTTTCACAGATTCCCACCAGTAATCTGCCTTATTATGGAACATAAAGGTGGCGAATGGAACCTTCTGTTCCTCCGTGCATCCCAAGACATCGAATATCTTGGTAATTTGTTTGACCCACATCTCCACCTTAATCGGATCCGGCTTTCTCCAGAATTCTGGTGGTCCCAACTCCTTGAAATGCTTGGCTGTGAAAAACCGTGAATTGCTATCATTTTCTCCTATATTTTGAACACAAGTCTCCCTCGTCTAATTTTGCATGAACTGCAAAAAGCTTCTAAACATCCCATCATTCATTATCTGCTCAGTGGTGTTGTTCACAGGAGGAATATTGCCAGCCTGTTGCACGTTCTCCTCGTTGGTGAGTACAGGCGTCTCCACGGTTTCATTTACTCCACTGTTAACATTCTCAGTCGAAATTCTCAAATACTGCCATAAAACAAGGGTTAATTAAACAAATTAACAAATCACATAATACCCCTATATTATGACCAACCAACAAATAAGCTTAGGTAAGACACACTAGCGAAGGATTTACTTGTCTCTCCCCTCCTAGTGACACCCCCAAAATAGGTATACAACACCCATTCTGAGTCGTCAAAATACATGGTACAGAAACAACTACAACTTTATTAATACAACATAAAAACTGTGAGTTTAAATACAAATATTATCATCTAGACAATATCCACACTCAAAATAAGTCCTCATTACAATTATTGATACATTATTTTACAAAAATGGTGAGGACTACTAAAATGACTTTCTAGAACCTTCATTCCATACCCCGACTAGTACTCGCTAGATTCTCGCCTCCTGAGAAGAAAAATAGAACAAAAAGGAAAAGGGTGAGCTCAACTAGCCCAGTAAAGAATATTATGACTAAGATAACATAGAACAAATTATCGTTAGTCTTCAACAGGGAAAAATCTAATAGAATACAATATACAACCTGTTTTAAATCAATATTCACAGCGGAAATAATAATTCATTAGAAGAGTTAAGTAGAGAATGCAATCTACTATCTTCTATATATGAATTTAAAAGTTCATCGTCGATATTTTATCCCTGTAACATCAATCAATATATATCCGGAATTAAATATTCATCTTTGCACTTATAGGCCAAGATATTCATCGATTAATCATGTTCATCTAAACACTGTTCATCTTTGCACTACGGGCCAAAGATATTCATCGAAAATCATTCATCTTTTGCACTACTGTGCCAAAGATATTCAATAATATCATCATTTAGGGTGAGGATGATGAAAAATATTTTAAAGGAAGCGAATCTAGTGAAACAAAATAACAAATATTAAGGATTCAGTATTTCGGTTTATCCATGTCCAAAATACCTCATAAATAATCATAGTGGAGTAAAATTCAAGAATGATCAAAACATGGATACAATCAAAGCTAGTATCCATAATAGATATTTTGACAAAAAAAACGAAAAAAATTTCATTTTTCGGTGAATAAATAGTAGTGTATTCGTGAATAGTCTTGAGTATCGTGAATAGTCTTAGTATACATGAATAGTAACCCCACACAAAAAAGTCCAAATTTGATAAAAAGTTCAAACCAATATTTCGGCATAATGATATTGAAGAAAATAATATCATTTAAGAAGAAAATAACATCCACTTACCTCGAAAAGACAAGATTTTCTTACATTTGGAATCTTTGGATATAGAGTGAAGGAACTTGCACCGTATAGCAACACTCAGTCTTGAAATACTCACAAGAGTACGCTCGATAATATAGAGAGAGAAAGATTTCAGTTTCTGGTGTGATTTTTAATTCTAACCTCAGCACCCTATTTATAGGAAAATGCTTAGAACACCAAAGTAGAAAATTTAATATAATATTATTATTATTAAAAATTATTCACGCCCACCTCTTTGACAACTGAATTCAGCCACCAAATAATGACAAAAACCAAAAAAACATTTTTGTAATTAAAAATAATTAAAACTTTCAAAAACTAATTATTTCGGAACTACAGAACTTCAATAATTCATAATAAATAGCCCTTTTATCAGAAAAATTCGAACCACATATCTTTTCCATAGGAAATTTCATTATCTACAACTTTGCAGAAGAAAGTTTTTACAAATTCCAAACAGAAATTGACCAAAATCCACAAACGGGCGATTTTACATGCTATAATCAAATTTCAGTCAAGAAATGGGGTCCACAAACATGAAAAACATATTTTAATCATTTAATGCAACAAAAATACTCTTCCTTTTCATATACTCATATATCCCACATTCATTGTAAAAATATCATCATTATTATATTATAATAATATAATAAAATATTATTTTATCAGAAAAGATAAAATATCGATTTTCAACAATTGTCACTTTAAAAATTTTCTCCATCTATATCCACATAAAATGAATATTTTCCTCATCATATAAATTAATAATTAATTATTCACAAATAATATTACAGAATCACAATACTGACAACCAGGCAGTTCCCAGGAAAGAAGGGGCTTTTCAATAAGGATTTCTCCTTACTGGCGCGCAATTAGGCCACCAAACCTCTCCTTAGACAGAACTTTCTAGACATTGCCAATATTGTTATCTAATAATATTATTTAGATAATATGAATTATTACTTCGATATTGGAAAATACCGTGTAGTGACAATTATTGAAACAATAGTAATATAAAATATCAACGCAACAATTATTGAATCAATAAAATAAAATAATGAACAGTAATAACTGTAACAATTATTGAGTAGTGCCTTCTTATGTAAGAATCAATAATTGGTGCAATACTGTGTCTTCTTGTCAACAACGCCAGACATCGTGTTTTTTAACCACCGGTATTCCAACAAGATAATAACGAACAACTACGCTTATTATTTATAAACAACTTATACTTGTCGTTTTTCATCCAATCGCTTTCAGTTATGGGGCCCACACAAGGTCAAGTCGTAAATATTTAATATTCCCTGACGGTAAGAATATTCCACGACCAAAACGAATATTCTCCGATAAAATGAATATTTTATAACCACTTGCTTATTTAAAATATTTAGCATTTTACCCATAACTAACCACTTTAATCAAATCAACCCTTACTATTTCAAAATAATAAATAGACGAAAATAAATTTTATTTATTAATAATTTGGGGTCTTACAACATATCAACCCGAAATGTACACAGCAATCCAAAGCGTGTTATAATTGCGGAAGAGAAGGTCACCTAGCCCGATTTTGTCATACACCGAAGTCAAGTCCAGCTAGGATGGAGGCATCAAAGGACGTCCCAGACAAGACAAAACCGGTAGTTCAAGGGAAAGCGTTTGTCGTAACCTCCCAAAAAGTGAGGAATCCGAACGAGGTGATCACGGGTAAGCTAATCATAAACTCTAGCGAAGTATATACCTTATTTGATACTGGTTCTACCCATTCTTTTATTTCTCCTACTTGCGCTCAACGTTTAAATTTGACTCCGAAGAAATTAGACTTTGACTTTTCTATTGAAACTTTGTTGGGAGAAACCTTCATTACATCCACTGTTTATAAGTCTTGTTTGGTTCAACTCGGTACCCTCACATTACCTGTCGACCTTATTTCCTTAAAAATACTTGCATTTGATGTGATTTTAGGGATTGATTGGTTAACTACTCATCATGCAAAAATTTATTATTTTTGTAAGGTTGTTAGCTTTCATATTCCTAACCAACCTATTATGCAAATTCAAGCAACCAAACCACTAAAGTCAATCACTGACATATCAAGCCATAAAGCTATTCATTTATTGAAAAATGGATGTCAAGCTTTCTTAGCCCATATCACAGATTTAAACAAAAATACGTCAGATTTGAATGATATTTCTATTGTTAATAAATTTTCTGACGTATTCCCCGAAGAACTTCCTGGCCTACCCCCGGAGGCGTGAAATCGAGTTTTGTATCGACCTTGAACCCGGTACAAAACCCATATCCAAAGCCCCATATCGAATGGCTCCTTTTCAACTTCAGGATTTAAAAACCCAACTACAGGAATTGTAAGATATCGATTTCATTCGACCTAGTACGTCTCCTTGGGGTGCTCCTGTTCTATTCGTGAAGAAGAAAGATGGAAGTATGCAACTTTGTATTGATTATCGGGAGTTAAATCATGTCACCATAAAAAATAGGTACTCATTACCTCGCATTGATGACATGTTTGACCAGTTGCAAGGCGCCAAATTCTTTTCAAAGATCAATCTTCGTTCTGGATATCATCAGTTGAAGATTAAAACTGATGACATTCCAAAGACTGCTTTCAGAACTCGGTACGGGCATTACGAGTTCTTAGTCGTGTCTTTTGGATTGACTAATGCTCTTGCTGCCTTCATGGATATGATGAACCGAGTATTCAAGGAATATTTGGATCACTTTGTGGTCGTCTTTATTGATGACATCCTCATTTACTCCAAAAGCCATGAAGATCATGAAAAACACTTGAGGCTGATACTCCAAAAGCTTCGTGAAAACAAGTTATATGCCAAGTTGATGAAATGCGAGTTCTGGCTTGAGGAAGTAGCATTCCTTAGGCACGCAATATCAAATCACATAATATCTATTGACCCGACAAAGATTGAAGCAATTCAAAGTTTGGAGAACAACTTGTCGAATGATCAAAGCACGTAGCTTTCTCAGCTTAGCTGGTTATTATCGGAGATTCGTAGAAGGGTTTTCTTGAATCATTACTCCATTAACTCAGCTGTCTCGGAAAGATACGAAATTCGGTTGGAGCGAGGAATGTGAGAAGAGTTTTCAAGAGCTCAAGAGGAGACTCATTTCATCACCTGTTCTGACAATACCATCTGGCTCAGAGGGATTTGTCACCTACAGTGATGCTTCAGGCAAAGGGTTAGGATGTGTTCTCATGCAACATGGGAAATTCATAGCCTATGCCTCAAGATAACTCAAAGAATATGAGAGGAATTATCCTACTCATGATATAGAGGTTGCAGTTGTCGTTTTTGCGCTTAAGATTTGGAGGCATTACCTGTATGGAGAGAAGGTGGAGATCTACACAGATCATAAAAGCCTCAAATATTTCTTCAGTCAAAAGGAACTCAATATGCGGCAACGACGTTGGCTTGAGTTATTGAAAGATTACGATCATACCATTCAATACCATATTGGAAAAGAGAATGTAGTAGCTGACGCATTGAGTAGAAGATCATATGCAGGTACGAGTGCGATATTGTCAACGCAAAGGCCCATTTTGTATGACTTATAAAGGAAGAAGATAGAGTTAAAGACTCCAGGGACCCATGTGATGATGGTGAATATACGAGTAGAACTGACTTTAATCGATAAAGTTAAAGATACTCAAGCTACAGACCTGGAGCTGATGCGTATGAGGAAGAAAGTGCAAGAAGGAGCTATTCCAGAAGCATGAATCGATGAAGAAGGAATACTTCGAGTCAACTCCAGACTTTGTGTTCCTAACGATTCTGACTTAAAGTATAAAATCATGATGGAGGCGCATAACACACCGTTTGCAATCCATCCTAGGAGTACCAAAATGTATCGTGATCTTCGACATACATTTTGGTTGAGCAATATGAAGAGAGAGATAACATGATTTATCTCAAGGTGTCTAACTTGTCAACGAGTCAAGGCGGAGCTTCAAGTGCCAAAAGGTCCATTACAACCACTTGAAATTCCAGAATGGAAGTGGGAGCACATTACCATGGATTTCATTACTGGTCTTCCCAATGTTTCTCAAGGCATAGATGCGATTTGGGTCATTATTGATAGATTAACCAAGTTTGCTCAATTCTTACCGATGAAAGAAACTTATACACTTGAAAGTCTTACTCATATGTACATAAACGAGATTGTAAGATTGCATGGTATGCCAGTATTCATAGTTTCTGATCGAGACCCAAGATTCACTTCATAATTTTGGGTTAGTTTGCAAAAAGCTATGGGCACGGATTTATAATTTAGTTCGGCATATCATCCTCAAACAGACTGGCAGTCGGAGAGGACTATTCAAACTCTTGAAGATTTATTAAGAATTTGTGTCCTTGACTTCAAAGGAATTTGGGACAAGTTCTTACCATTGGTGGAGTTTTCTTACAACAACAGTTATCAAGCAAGTATTGGCATGGCTCCATTTGAGGCGTTGTATGGTAGAAAGTGTCATTCTCCAGTATATTGGGATGAGGAGGGTGAAGCAATGTTGTTGGGACCGGAGTTGGTGCGTATTGTTAGAGTTTATGCCTTAGAGGCCAATTATTTGATATAATTGCTTAAAATTTTGATATTATATTTGATTGAATAAATGAATAATTTTATTATGATTTTATTTACTGCGTTATATAAATGTTAACACAATAAAATTCCTTAGAATAGTGATACAAATTATATAGTTTCAAGTATGTGACTTGAACATGAGATTATATAATTACAATTAGTATCATTGCTCTTAAATGTCCCTAGTCGAGTATCATTGTTGATAGGACACCAATGATGCATTGAGACTAGTATATGGATTGACTGATGACCGAATCTCATTGGTCATAAATATATGAGATATTAAGTCAATGCATGGGTATGTGTTAGAAACGATGTCTTTGATGTACTCCCACCATAAGAATTCTATGTGGAGCATCGAAGTGTCATTAGCGATTCTCATAGTGATAATGATGTAATGGTCCTCCGACCTGAAATCATTATATTACTACACGAGAATTTATGTACTTTGATATCATCAAAGGTCACCTTTAATAGGGCGGACTATAAAGGTGATTATTGGGTACATCATGAATCGTGTGAGAAATATGAGTGATCTAGATGGAATTTAACCCTCCTATTTATTAGGGGTGATATCCATAGGACTCTTGATTGAGTAGGACTATGAAATGCACGGCCATGCTCAAATAGTGATTTGTTTCATATAGTCTACTCATTGATCAAGAAAACTCAGATTAAATTATGAAGAGTATGACATATTCCATGACTCGAGTTTAATCTAGGATGTCAAGGTTAAAAGGATTAAATTACATCGAAACATTGGTCACGGAAAGGTTTTATCGAATCATCAATTTTATTATTACTTGGGTAACAGTGATGCATTACTAGATCCCGCTCACTGTTTATAATTTTATAATATGATTTTAAAATTATTGCTAACGTAATAATAACCTATAGGGTCACACACTTAGAACGTAATTAAAAAGGGAAGTAATTTAAATTGTAAAGATTTAAATATGTCAATATGATTGATAGTATTTAAATTACGAATTTAAATTAAAAGGATAATTTATATATAGATATATAAATTAAGTAAGACTTAATTAAGATATATATATAAATAAATTCGGATTTTAAAAGGGTTTTGATTAATCCCTTTTAACTGCTTTATATATGATATGTAGCAGTCATTTTAGGGTTAACGAATCATAACCTAAAAACCTTAGCTACTCTTAGAGAGAGACTAGAGAGAAATTTTGAAAATCCATTCCTTTGGTGGCTAGTACCGCAACACCCTTTTTCTGCAGATCATACGACGATTCGCAGGGTGTTCGTGTGGATACCGTAGAGACGTAGTTCATTTGGATTGTGTTGGAGATTCGACCGCATCAAAGCTTTTCATAATCGGTATAATCTCTTAAACACTGAATTAATGCCTATTTTCGCATGGATCCTATTTTAGGGTTTCGAATTTGGCTTTATAATTTATATTTTCCGCTGAGTTTTTATGTCGAAATCCCTACAGTGGTATCAGAGCTACTTGCGAAAACCATTAATTTAGATTACGTATTTTAATTGTATTCGATATATATGATATATGATGATGCATGTTTACCGATCTGAAATTGAATATATGATATTCTACTTTATGCATATTCTGGTATTTTGATTTATATCTGTAATATATATGCATGTATATGATGTTCTGTTAATCATAATCGAAGGTGTAATAACAATACATCTTCTGTTCTAATTGGATTAGAATCATGAAGATTCGTATTAATATGATTAATCGAAACTGGACATATATGATATGTTCTGGGTGTACTATTATTGTGTGTGTTATGGCGGATTTGATATGATTCTGGAATTGTTTCAGAGTTTCATATGGAAAATTTCTACAATACAGACCTTGATTAATGGATGTAGGTTTGCCAAAGCAAAGTACCATATTTATCTAGGTAAGATGCTATAGGATAATTGTGATATCCAAACTGTTAAAATCATTGGTGTGACACCACCCCCAAAATAGGTATACATCACCCATTCTGAGTCGCCAAATACATGGTACAGAAACAAATACAACTTTAGTAATACAATTATCGTGCAAAATACGACAACGCATATACTGTGAGTTTGAATACAAATATTGTATAATAGATAGTATACAAACTCAAAAGGAGTCCTCATTACAATTATTGATACACTATTTTACAAAATAGTGAGGACTACTAAAACAACTATCCTGAACCATCACTCCAAACCATGGCTAGTTCCTGTTATGTTCTCACCTCCTGAGAAGAAAAATGGAACAAAAAGGAAAAGGGTGAGCTCAACTAGCCCAATAAAGAATATTATGACTAAGATAATATACAACAAATTAT